>CAAE01014536.1:168707-253547 GCA_000180735.1 Tetraodon nigroviridis | reverse complement strand
TCCTCTCTCTCTCATTCTCTCTCTATCTCTCCCTCCCCCTCTCTCTCTCCCTCTCCCTCTCTCTCTCATAATATCTCTCTCTCTCTCTCTCTCTCTCTCTCTCACTATATCCCTCTCTCTCTGTCTATCTCTCTCTCAGGGGGCTCTCTCTCTCTCTCTCTCTCTCTCTCTCTATATCTCAATCTCTCTCTCTCTCACTCTCTCTCTCTATCTCTCTCTCTCTCTCTCTCTCTCATTCTCTCTCTCTCTCTCTCTCTCTCTCTCTCTCTCTCTCTATCCTGAAATACATGGACCAGAATGCATTGCAGCTCTCAGAAGGCCCGGCTGATGCTGATGGGCAACACGGTGGAACAACGGAGAACAAGAGGAAGCGTTTAGGATGGAGAGAGCGATAAAGGAGTGCAGGTGTGGGGCTGGCTGCCTCCGAGGGGCTATAAATAATTCTCTTCCAGCCGACAGCTGTTTATTATTCATGCGAAGCCCTCGTGACCCAGAAACTGCTCACCAGAGCTGAGCGATGCTCAGAACCCTCAGGCTCACGTCCGTTAGCGCTGAGACGCGCTAGCCTGATGCTAACGAGGCTGTAGCGGTGTCGGACAGAGCTGATGAAGAGCCGAGCTCACCCCCACCTCCCGACAGGACACCTGATACACCCTGCAGCGGCTGTCGCCACGGCAACCGTCTGAACGTTTATGTCAGCTTTCTTCGCTCTTTGACGCCACCTTTCTGGGCGGGAGCAGCGACCACGTTCGGCGGTGCTGCTGCTGCTCTCAGCGGTTCTTCTGGGCGTCCCACCGGGTCGGTTCAGCCTTCCAGCACCGGAAGGGCGGCGGCAGGCGGAAGCGAACGGGGGAGGAGAGCCGGAGAAGCTCTGAGAGCTGACGTCAGCGCCGGCGAACGCGCCGAGTCAGCAGAGCCAGGCGGAGGGAGGAGGGAGCCGAGGTCGTCCCATCATGCATCTGTCTGGAATTCAGGATGCCTCCGCGTGACCGGGACAACGTTAGCTTAGAAACGCAGCTTCTTTTGTGGCGGCTAGCATAAAAAAAACATGGAAGTGTGGAAACCAAACAGAGGAATGTGAGATGGATCAATGAAACCGAAGCAAAAGGAAAGACAAGAAAACACAAAAAGAGTGAAAGAAAGGGAGACGGAGGAGTGTGTGGTGAGTTTAGGACCGCCGCGGCGAAGGCAGGACCCCTCGTCTAGCTACAAAGTCGGGGGCAGGTTTGACCGTCAAAGCTTGAATTTTGTGAAAAAGCAGCCGTTAAAATGTTGGCGTTGACCCGGCTGAAAACACGCGGCAGAGCGGTTTTCAGGCGCGTTAGCCGCAGCAGCGTTAGCCGCAGGAGCAGCGCTCCTCCGAGACACAAAAACGGGTGTTTGAAGAGGAAAACGGAGCCAAATGTCGAATCCAGATGGATCCACAGCAGCTTCCAAACATGACATCATCCAGGCGGAGCTGCCGTCTCCGTATTTAGGCTGAAGTTAGTGAACGCCGCTAAGCCTCCGGTTAGCATCAACCTGATGGCGCGAAGGAGGACAAACAGGCGTTTTTCTGGAGCGTCAGTGGAACCAGAGTGACAGACGACAATAATCCGTCCACCAGATGGGAGACGCAGCCGGTTAGCCAAACCGCTACGTTCTGAGACGGCAACTTTTTCCATCAACACCGGAGAATTTGGTGAGCCAGTGGCCCTCGTCTGCCTGTCTCCGCGTCTGGCACTGGCCTCTTCCCAGTGTCCAAACTGGGAAGAGGATGCGTTCCCACTGACCCCGCCCCCACCACCACCACCGGCGCTCCTGGCAGCAACTCCAACAGTTGCCGCAACGCTGGAGAACAGCTCAAACGGTGGAGTTGGACGAGGAAAACGAGGAGAGAAACCAGAAGTTCCTGGTTTCCAAACATTTGAGCGACGTTTTCACATGACTAGCGGTTAGCATGGATTCCTGTTGTGGAACATTTGTGCAATTTTAATAATTTATTGCTTCACTTTTAAAGTTTCTGCTGCAAAACTTGGATTTAAATGAACCAGCTGACCTGAAAAGGGTTTCCTTTGTTCCTGGAAACAGCTAACCAAGAGGATAAGTAGCATCGGCTAACAGCTACAACGACACCATTTCGGCAGGTTCTAAACAGCTGGCAGCTCAAACTTCCGCTGGCCTGAAAGATGAAATGAAACCAGCACAAACGCAACAAAACAGAGAAGTCGGATCCGAAGCGCAAACAAAGTAAGACGGGATAAAAAAAGGAAATTAGCTTTGGTCCCAAAACAGGAGGTTTCATTTCTCTTTGAGCCTCGGGCTGGAATATTCCAACATTGATGACGCGATCCCAGTTTGAAAGCAGAGAAAGGAGGACGCTGGAGACGGACTGATGGACGTTTGTCCCACAGTTTCACTTTCATCTCCTCTAAACGAGAAGAACGGCAGCGGGATGAACGTCGGGTTCAAAGACGCTCGTCCTTTGTGGAGCCGTCGCTGGTGTTTATCTGGGGATGATGGAGGGACCAGACGTGGAGGTGTGGAGGCCCCCACCCACAAACGATGCCCCGCCCCCCCAGAACAGCTACTTTCACAGTCTAAAACTAAGAAATTCTCTCGTTGGGATCTCATAACTCAGCTCGCTAAGCTAAACCTAGCGCTCGGCTAGTCCTCCAGAGCTAGCTCCGCCCATGCTAACCAGATGAGTCGCTCACAGATGAATCCAGCGAAAACAGCGGTTAGCGGATTCCCGTTAGCCACCACAGGCTAAACTGCCCCAGCGCTACTCCGACCTGTCGGAAAACCGGATCTCAGGTGATCTGGCACCGAGGCCCCACGGAGGAACGACTGGCAGCTGTGTGTGTGATGTGTGTGTGTGTGTGTGTGTGTGTGTGTGTGTGTGTGTGTGTGTGTGTGTGTGTGCTATCTGGACAAGTGTCTTCTTTGTGTGCTGCTCAGGCTACAACAATCTGCCTGTAGCGGCTGTCTCCTGTGCACCAATCAGAACGCAGCCCTGGCCGTCGCCGTGTCACCCGCCAGCGGGGTGAACAGGGAGCCTCTGGAGGACGGGGCACCCGCGGGTGGTCCGGGGTACCGGCCAGGAACCGCTCCGAAGAAAGGACGAGCGACAGAAGGAGAACGAGCTGCTGCTGCGCCGCCGCCGCCGCCACGTTTGTCCGCATAACCCACATGAAAGCGTGACTCCGGACTCCGGCGGTGCTGATGCCGGACGCCGACCCGGCAGCTCCGCCCAAAATTTCCCCCCCGAGGACTTTTGCTTCGCTTCCAAATCTGATCAGACTAATTCATCCCAACGTAATTACAGCGTAGTACGGGTTGCTATTATCAGAGCAGGACGCCGCTAATCCGCTAATTACCATAACAGCTAATCAGAGTTCAGCTGCGTGTAAATATAGAGTTAGCCTTTAGCCTTGGCAAGAAGCCAGTTTTTTCATCTTTAATTATTACAGATTAATACTCAAACACGGTGAAAATATCCCTAAAAGTAATCTGAGTGACTGTAATCTGTTACTTGTGTACCATTTGTTTCACACACACACACACACACTTCCGTAGCCCATCCTACCTCCTCTTTAGCCAAACCCGTTTTATATGTCCTCTCTCCCAACCCGGATTCATGCCGGCTCGGCTACGGTCCCTTTAGCGCGCCGCCGTTCGCGCTAAAGGGACCCACGCGTGACACAACCGTGAAGTAGGTCAGGTGACGCGCAACCACATTTGTCCACACGCTGAAGCAGAAAGGGCGAATTAGAACACGTGAATAAACAGGTTTGTTGTCAGACTGGAGCAACGGAGCACCACCTGGAGGCTGGAAAACGCCGGAATCTCCGGCACAAACTAGCCAAACTAGCGAAGCCGCAGAAGAAACAGCTTCCCCGGCCACAGTTCCCGACAAAACCCTGAAACACCAAAAGGAGGCTGGTCCAAACGGAACAGAACCGGACCTGAAATCGTTCCCTGAGGGACGCCGCATCCGTCCGCCGCATCCGTCCACCTGGTTTTGTGTTTTTTTTTAAGTTTTCCGATTGTTTCGGGCGACTCTGCAGGTCCTGAATCCAGGTCTGCAACAGCAGCGTTGACATTTGCCGGGTCCTTCGGCTGAGTGCTGCTAATCGATCGGCGCGTCGATGAGGGCTAAACGCCGCGGCTAAACGGCAAAGGGCACCGACGCAGAGGTGGGCCAGATGTGCAGCTGGGAGCCCCTGGCAAACGGATGGAGGAGAGGAAAGAAGAGAGAGCTCGGCTCTACGGCGGCGGCGCAGAGAGCGCTAACGAGCTGCGCCGGCCCCCAGAGCAACCGTGGGCTGCTAATTTAGCATGAGAGAGCTCGCTGAGTGGGAGGAACCGCCGGTTGGAGGACAACATCCCTCCTTAATCAGCCTTTCTTCTGCTCGTTCCTCCACACTCAGCCGGCCTGCGCTCACCTGGCGGCTTTGAAGCGCCTCTTAAATGTGCTTTGATATCATATATAGCTGCTCAAGCCATCTGATAAGAGTTGTTTGTGCTGATTTAGCGACGCTAGTCCGCAGTCACCGTCTCCCCTTCCAGGCCGATCCTTGATTTCACATTTTAGATGAGAAGGAGGAGGAATAAATAATCTGCAACGGAAAATCCCGGCTGTTCCCGAAGCGGAGCAGAGCGCAGCAGATTAGCGCCGGGCGACCAAAAACGCCAGATCAGCACAGAGACTGAGTCCGCTCGGCCTTCTGGGACGTCAGCGGCGGGAGGAGGCGCTAGCAAGCGGCTAGTTTCTCCTCCCGGATTCCCGCCGAAGCCAAACACAGCCGTTGGATTTTAGCGATTTTAATTCCCGGCCGGAATCTGTGGGTTATTTTCAGACCGCGTGCTTCTGCTCCGCGCCAGGGGGCCACATGGGGTCCCAACATGCCGATTCCCGCTAACAGATGGGCGATGCCGCGCGGCCGAGCTCGATCTGGCTTGATTTCCGAGTGTCCTCGTCGCCTTCCGCCGGTTCTTCCCCTCCGCTAGCTCCTGGATGGAAGCAGAGAACAGGGAGGAGGCCAGCAGACCGTGGAGGAACGGTAATCTCTAGCGATCTTCAGGCCGGATCAAAGGAAAACTTCAAAGCATGAAAGTCATCGGGGGAATCTTGTTCCCAACCAAGTCCAGATGAATACGAGTTAACATAGCTCTAACTGTGACTCCCGCTCTACATGCTAGCTTAGGCTTGCACCGCGGTTCTCTTAGGGCAGAAAATTAGATTAGCCACAGACGCTAACAGCATTCACCACATTTTAGCTAATGACTAGAGGACAGATGGTGTCCTGCCAGAGGATAATAAACATAGATGTGAGCATGCCAGTGCACATGCGACCGCGCTAACACCAGCGATCAGCTGACTGAGGTCAGCAAACGGCAGCCATGTTTTAGCCTCGCTGCTAAAGCTGATTGCACCCCTTTCCTCCCAGGCTAACAGTTAACAACCGTGTTTATGATGCGCGTTGATATTTCAGGCGCAATTAGGCCTTTGCTACTGCCTGCTCCTGCACTGTAGATGCTAATGCTAGCTGACATGGCCATTGGGCTAGAAAATAGCAGCGATATTCCTTTTAAATGTCACCGCCAACTTTCATTTTCATGAGCGATGTGAAATGTGAAGCTACAGGAAACGCTCCTGGTTTCCAAAGATCGACGCTGGTGACCCACACGTTTGCGCTAACCCTAACCGCTAGCACTAGCAGCCACATCTCGACTTTCTTCCCGGCCTTTGTAGTAAAATGAGCTGCCATTTGCAATGAGTGTATCACAATCAGAACTGTGTATGATTTGTAGAGGATATTGAGTGTATCAGAATCATAACTGTGTATGATTTATAGAGGATATTGAATGTATCATAATCATAACTGTGTGTGATTTATAGAGGATATTGAATGTATCATAATCATAACTGTGTGTGATTTATAGAGGATATTGAATGTATCATAATCATAACTGTGTGTGATTTATAGAGGATATTGAATGTATCAGAATCATAACTGTGTGTGATTTATAGAGGATATTGAATGTATCATGATCAGAACTGTGTATGATTTATAGCGGGTATTGAGTATAATCATAAACATAATCATGGATGATTTTTAGGAGACACTGAGTGTCATTTGGGATAATCATAATTACTAGAATTAAGCAAAACCACGCATGATTGTGTATTACATGAAGAATGTAGTTGTGTCTAGTATAATGGGGATGAGATTGTGGCATGGGCACCTGTGACCTTGACGTGACACATGACTTTAGCATCATTGTCAGATACGCCTACCGGGAGCGGTCAGGTATTAAAGGTCTGGATGCGGAAGAGAAGGGGCTCTTCCTCCTCATCAGACACGGTGGTTCATTGACCTTGTGTTTGTGTGCGAAGAGTCCGAGTTTTGTTGAAAATAAATCTTGCTTCTCAGTTCTGGTCTCCTGTTTGACTCCACGCCCGAACGGAAATTACTTCACCTTCTCACCTTATTTTGATGATAACGTTTCCCCGAGACGAGGTTAGCGCCTTTAGGGACAGAAATAGAGCGATTGTGGCGGCTGATTCTCTGTCACCTGACCTGGGCGGATTTGTCTCCTCTGGAGCGGCGCCAGCGACGCTACTTTAGCAAGATGGAAACCAGCAACCAGAACCCTGCACCAATTCCTCATCTCAGGGGTTTCTGCTCGCGGCTAATGTTTGTCTTCCGATTGTCAGGTATCGTTCCGCTGAGCTATTTTTAGCTAGCTTTGATAGCTACAGCCTCTCGTCTGTCCTCCTTCAGGTTCTCCATTATTTATGCAGGTTTAACCGTGAGCCGTTTCACAAACTCTTCCTTTTCCGGCGCGGGCAGAAAGCATCGGAACCCGGCGGAGCTGCTATTCCCAGGACATCTGAGTGGACGTGGGAGGAGAGGTAAGTGGAGTGGAAAAAAACACGGCTGGAGTGGCTTTTTCATAAGGACGCTGCTGCAGTGAAGAAGAAAGGCTGGTTTTCGGTGATCATCAGCCCCCAAGTAACCAGAAAAGCAACCATGAAGCGTCACATTTGACCAAGAGCCTCCGTTGGAAGCTAGCTCGGCGGCAGCCATCACCCGCTAGCGCAGCGCGGTAGCCATGACTGCTCGCTAGCAAAAAACTAAAAAGTGTGTGAGCGAGAACGCTGGAAATCTGGCTCAAACTGCACCAGAGTTCTCACACACACACACACACACACACACACACACACTTTACATAATAGTATCTTTGCCTCTGCTCTGCCAAAATGGGAAATAATGAAATAAAATATCCCTCTCAGGATGACTCGGAGATAAAACTGGACAACAACGCGTCTCCCACGCAGGAAGCGCTCCTGCTAGCGCGTTAGTGTCGTACAGACATCATGACATCACGTCCCGCGCGGATCGCCCTTGTTAGCTAAACGGAGATGGGTTTTTGGACGCTAGCACGGACCGAAGCGCGTTTGTGGCTGGGTTAGCCGTACCCCGCTAACATCCAGATGGCCTGACAAGGATGCGAGAATAGATGAAAGGGCGGTGGAGGGGTCTCGGTTCCGCCTCATTCTTCGCAAACGTAGGAACCGGAACAACCCGGGTTTGGACCAGGCTTCTGCGGCAGGGCTGTGTGCTTTGGGTCGCCATCGCGCTCAAATTAGTGCGAGGCAGCCGGAGATCGCAGGGCGCCACCGCAGGGCCTAACGCAGCGGCTAACGCGGGGGGGGGGGAGCAAAACGAGGGTTTACCAAACCATCTTCATCATCATCCTCAGGGTGGGAAGCTTTGGTGTGACGATGATGATGATGATGATGATGATGATGATGATGATGGCGGGTCTGAGGATGAAGCCTGAACACAGGAACAGAAGCACCGACACAGAGACGCTGTTTCCAGGCAGACTGTCAGGGAGCTACCCACAAAGCCCCTGTGGACCGCACATAAGCTACAACCCTCCCCTCACTGACACACACACACACTCACTCACACACACTCACTCACTCACACACATACACTCACTCACACACACACACACCAATAAGCTGAATGTGCTTAACTCAGCAGCCTGCAGGCCAGGCTGCATCACTCCCGTCTCTCTGCTAAACCTCGTTTTGTTGTTTATTGTCTTTTCTTTCATCTCAAGTCGCAGTTTCAATGTTTTCTTTCATGTTGTTTGTCTTAAGCTTTTCTGGGACAGACGGTCGGATTGTTGCTGCGTGATGTTAGAGCAAATGTTGCAAACTCAGGTTTTTTTAATGAAGCTTTGCTTCACGCTGATGCAAGGCAGGAGCCTGGTTAGCTCGTCGCTAACGTAGCGCAGCTTTTCATGAAGGCATTTACAGACGCAGCAGAACAGCAGACGCCTGCTTTGATTTGCCGGAGAACTGAAAAATCAGTCTCGATGCACACCCCAGCTCAACGGCTAACGCGCTAACTGTTGCCCACCTCCTGGTATCTAGCGCCTGCTAGCCGCAGGAGCCGCTCGGAAAGGCTGTTTGATTGGCTCTCCTGGGTGGGTTTTGGAATCACCCGAGGCCTCCGAAGGAGACAGAAAACCTGATTCATCAAAGGATGGAGCCCCAGATCAAAGCGACTGCCCCCGGCTCGGTTTGGTTGCCGAGCAGCCGAGGCGGGCAGACAGACACGCCGGGGTCGACTGTCTGGTTTCCACTCCGAGACGCCGCCACGTTAGCTTAAGCCTGCACGTTTAGCTGAGGGCAAAGCGGCGTTTACGAGGCAAACATCCGAAGCCGAACGCCCCCCCGACCTCCCGGGAAGACTCCGTCCTGCACTCCTGTGGGAGAAATGACGCCTCGCTCTTGGGCAAAAGTGGTGCCGAGCGCGAAGGAAATGCTAGGTTAGACGGTTGGAAAAGAGGCTGTTGGACACCGGAGGTTGTGGGTTCACATCCTGACCTCAGACGCGGGGGCAGACGTCCGGAACGAGCTAACCACAGGCCGCCATTACCGCCAGGACAACCGCCGTTTCTGGAGAGGTGGAACGTTAGCGCTGCAGCTAACCGCGCCCGAGGGCCTGCTGGAGGTTTGCTCCTGGTAGAAGCAGACAGAGCACCAATGTGTGTGTGTTTATCTGGGTACCTGTGGGGGCGGGGTCAGCGAGGTGGCACACAAAGCAGCCGGAGGCTCCTCTGGTCGCCGTGGCAACCGATGCCAAACAGGCAGCTGCAGCCTGGAACGCCGTCAGCGATCTGATCCATCACGTCGCCGCGGAAACGAAGCCAGCCGGTCGACCAATAGGCCCGGACCCACATGAGCTCCGAAACCACGGCAACTGGCTGGTCCAGGAAGAGGAGGAGGAGTTTTGGAGGAGGAGGGGGAGGACGAGGTGTCCCCAACATGACGGACAGGGCCAGACCACATCTGGACATCTGTGTGCCTCTCTTAGCCGGTCTGGACCTCCTCATCTGGAGCTGGAGCTTGACCTCCCTGACGGAGGCCGTCCTCACTCAGGTCCTCAGGGGGTGATTAAAAAGCGTTTATCAACCCCAAACACGCCGGCATGGACGGAGTCACAGCAGAGGTCAGGTCAAGTCAGACGTCTGCACACACACACACACACACACACACTCTGCAGAACCTTCCAGACACTTAAACACGCAGACGTTTTAGCTTCGCGGCTACGTAGCTGCGTTTGTGCAACTGTCATCTCCCAACATTCCGCTCTGATTAATCACCACTCAAAGATTCCCGTTCGCTCTAAAAAAGGGAAGCGGGAACGCTGGTTGGCCAGGGCTGCCTTCCTGTCTGGGGTTGCCACTGTGACGACTACCAAAATAAAAGCATCCTTCTCTTTAGAGTCCTTTTACTGTCTGCCAGCAGGAAACGGTTAAGGTCCAGGACCCCAGGACTCCAGGACCCCAGGACCCCAGGACCCCAGGACCCCAGGACTCCAGGACCCCAGGACCCCAGGACACTGAGGCCGGGCGGAGAGATTTTGGAGAAGAGATGAGGGGAAATTGTGGTTTGAAGCGAAACTCCGTCCTCGGCGTGGACGGTCGGAGTCCCAGGAAGTCCTCGTCCTCCTCGCTGAAGCCTCAGAGGGGCCCCGGAGACCAGAGCCAGCGGGAGGAAAACCCCGGTGTGAGGTCCAGAGACGAGGGACGGGGACGAGGACGAGGGACGGGACACTTGGCAGGATGGCATAGGTAGACTAATATGTCCAAGATCAAAGGACAACCAAAGGATATCAAAGCAAAAACCAGCCCAGTTGGAACCTGGATCCACTAATCTGGTTACGGCTAATAGACAAACTCACTAAAGCCGTTTTTTGGCCGGCTGTCGGCGGCGCTTCAGTATTTACCGCCCCCTCCTCCACCTCCTCCACCTCCTCTGACCTCTTTAGCTACTAGTTTCAGTTTCTATCCCTTCCCAAATCCTGCTCGGCTTCCTCTAAATCTGCCGCCCATCCCCCACCGCCGCGCCTGTCTGCAGCCCTGCTGCTCTCTTCATTCCAAACCCAGCAAATCCGCCACATTATCTCCAAAACGCTTCAGATTCTAATCCCGCCCAAGCCTTCGGGCTCATTTCCTTCCGAAAGACACCGGCACAACGATCCAAAAGGGAAGCAGCAAAGAATTCCTCGTTTAGGGGAAATAAACTGGCGGAATTCCGACTCTTTTGTTGCCGGTTTAGTTAAATTGCCTTAAACTAAACCTGCCAAACTCAGGTGTGGAATTGGGACGGCTAATTAGCATAGCATCGGCGGCCAGCCCGAACGGGCTAACCGTCTCGCTGCGGCTGGCTGGAAGTGATCAGCCATCCCCGTTAGCTGCGCTGAGAAGCCGCTAACGCGTTCGCGTCGATGCTTCAACGAGCGACGCCGCCGCGTCTCGATTCGCTTCGAGTGTCTCGCTCTTCTCGTTTCTAATCAGGCTGCAATCTGGTTTTTTTTCCCTCCGAAAGAAACTAAAAAACACGCTAGCAACTGGCGCCACGCAGTCGATCCAAGGACGTCTCTGAAAAGACTTTTTCTCTTCCTTTTCTGGCCGGTTTACTCGTCTTCTCTTCCTCCGAGGGCGGAGGGTGCGAATCATTCGCAGAAGGAAAAAAAAAAGACTCCGAGGTTACGGAAAAGACGGAATGACTGGAAGTGATGGCGGGATGACGGTCGGACAGACGGCCCCAAAACGAGGGGAACCGCCGAGTGGGCGGAGTTACCGTGTCCACGTTCTCCAGGCCGAGGCTGGAACGTCGACGTTCCCTGGCAGTTGGATTCCGCAGGTTCCCCGCGTTCCGGAACCGGACCGGAGCTTGGGAGAAGCCGTCGACCTTTTCTGAGGGATGAGACGTCCCCGCACCCCCGGCCGCTCCGGGCGTCTTCCTCCAACAGCTGGAGCGGGGTCACGGGGTCGCCTGCATTCCTCAGCGTCTGCGATGGGACAGCGGACGACCCCGAGGCGCCTGCGGTGGCGCTAGCAGCTAGCAGACAGAGAGGCTGGCGGGTTGGGGGTCACACGTGTCTGCACGTCTCCGCCTTTGTTCCAGCCTCGTCGAGTGTGAGAATCGGGGCCCCGAGGCCCTCCGCCGCCTCGGCCCCTCTCCTCTCCGCCCCCTCATCGCCACGACGATGAGCCGACTTCCGTCCCCTGGTTCCAGGCAGACATTGGGGGAGTTTTGACCTCAGCGGTACTGACCTCTGCGATGGACGAAACATGGAATAAGTTCTGCTAATGCTAACGGTTTCTCCTGTTTGGTGACGTATAATAACATTTTGATGTTCGAGTCAACCGTATTAACCTCGTTATTTAATCTGGTAGTCTGACTTCTGAAGCTCTGATGACACGGCGCTGCTAGCTTAGCCTGCCCCTCCCCTCCTCCCTCCAGGCCAGAATGCTTCTGGGGGGTTTGGTGCTGCGTATTTAAGGCGAACCTGACCCTGTTTAAACGAACGACCCCCGACAGGTTGCCTCGGCTACCACGGCTACCGCGGCGCCCGGAGCTCCCAGCGACCTGAAAGGAACCCGGAATCTGAGCCCGACTCCCTCCAGGCCCGTTTACCACTTAGCCGTTTTCCACAAATGCGAGCGATTAAATAATGGATCCGTCTGGTTTGGGATCAATAAAACGATGGAGAAAAACCCCAGAGAACATCAGCTCCGAGGAAGCTTAAGGTCGTTAGAGAAAAACCTCGTAAACGCTCGATAAACACAGCTGGAGGTAGCGATCGAGCCTCCTTTCTGGCTCCCCCTGCTGGCGGGAGAGAAAAACAACCCCGCAGGCCCGAAAACAGCGCCGGCTGACCGCCTCGTTCAAGGACGCCGGTTACAGATTAACTCTGCGGCTGAAAGTCAAACATTTTGCCGTTTGCTCGGGTGGTTAGCTCCTGAACGCTGCCATGGGCTCCCGAAACAAAAACAGCTCCAGACAAGCCCAAAAGTCCGAGTTTATTCAACAAACGTGAACGTGGAGGCGGAGAAACTGCCAAGGCCTGGAGGCCCGGTCCTGCTCAAGGTTCCTGCCTTGTAATAGCCGCTAACCATGTTAGCAGGGGATGCGTCCCACAAGCAGCTAGCCCATAATCGTGACCTCCGCTAACCACACTTTAGGCTAGGTTAATTGAATGAAGCGCCTCAGGCGACCACCGGGGGCGCTAACGTGGGTCCGCCCCACACTGGCCTGCGGGGTTCTGGGGACTTTTGCTCCAAAATTCCCAGAAGATCCCAGATTATTTTGTTTTTCACTTTCAGCCCTCTGTCGCGGGTCATGTGACCAGGCTGCACGTGGAGCAAGAACGCAAAATTGTCACTTTCACATCCACCATTCCTGCCACTTGTGCCCTACTTTCATGTGAGCAAAGGCCACAAAGGGTGACGCGCGCGCGCGCGCACGGCCGCCCGGCCTCGCCCCTCTGGTGCGGGGACGCGGGGGGCTGATCGGCGTCTCTGGATCAGGCCCGGGAAGCTCTGCTCGAGCCGCGCGCGCGCGCAACACACACGCACGCACGCACACACCACATTACATAAAAGCCTGAAATTGGTTCCAGCTGGCTGCGGTGGAACCCGAAACAGCGGCCCACCGTGACGGCTCGCGTCCGGGGTCGCACCGGCTCCGCGGTCCGGTCCGGCCGGGCCCCCCCGCCCCGCCCCCCGCCCCGGGGGACCGCACGCACTCTGGCCGCAGACGAGCGCGTCCGTGCGCGGATCCGCTGCCACTTTTCGGAGCTCGCGGCGGAGAAGATGAAGATGTTCCCGCATCCGCAGCGCCGCGAACCCGGAGGAGAGCGCAGAGGGACGGGCAGAGGAGCCGGGGGAGCCGGGGGAGCGCGGCCGGGGCCGGGGGACTCACCAGTCCGTGTCCGAGGCCTCGTCGATGACGTCCTGGTAGGCGGTGAGCAGGACCAGTCTGTTCTTGCCGAGATTCACAGCCATGTTCGCGGCCCTGCCAGCATCCAGAGCGCTGCTGATGGAGAGAGACGCGGAATGAGAGCAGAGCCGGGAGGAGGAGGAGGAGGAGGAGGAGGAGGAGGAGGCGCTGACTGGCGCAGACAAAGAGGGAGGCCGCGGCTCCTCAGGGTCCTAGTACCGGACCCTGAGGAGCCCCGGAACCGAACCGTCACGTTCCTGAAATGATCAGTTATGAGGAGAGACGTTAGAACAATAACCCCCCTCCCGAGAGGACGGAGGGACTGGTTCCACTGGGACCAGTCAGTCCAGGGTAACAGTTTGATTCAATATCCGATGTTGCCGATAAAGTAGATTCTGACACAATTCTTGTTTTTTAAGTCTTTTCTCGGTTTTCAGTTGAATTAAAGTGAACTTTGGGTTGAGTCCTCCACAAACCTGTAGATGTTCCCTCTTGGCCTGTTCACCGTTTCCTGGAAGAGCCTCACCGGGAGGCTCCTTGGTGTGGCGGCGGCGGCGGCGGTTGCCGTGGCGCCCGGCGCTGGTTTTCCCACCGCCGGGCTGGCGCGGAGCCCACATATCTTCCCTCTCAGAGGCCCGGGGATAATGGCGCTGGGGGCCTGGGGGGCCAACGGACGCCTTAATTGGCACCAACGGGGACGAGAACTAACGTCGGTCTCTGTAACCAGCACATTCATGACCTCTGACCTCACCAGGTCGCCGGCGCTACGATACCTTAGCATTTCTGGGGGTTTTGTAGGTCGTCGACTGTCAAACCAGTTAGCTAAACATGCTAACATGAGGGTTAGGGTTAGGTATGAATAAACCGGTTCTTTACTGGCTCCATCCATCACCCATCCATCCATCCATCCATCCATCCATCCATCACCCATCCTTTTTTGTTCGTACTCCTCCTCCTCAGCTTTGAATGTATTGATTGGTTATTGATCAGCTGTGGGGTCGTCCAGCTGATCCCTCTGCTTTGGAGACGTTTCCAGATTCTCCTGGCTGATGCAGAGGGACAAGTTGGGTTCCCCAGGACAACCGTTACCAGGAGAGCACAGCTGTTGCCATGACGATGTGTCATTTCCAGCAAATTGGGGGTCACTCTGAGCCGCTCACGTCTCAGACCAGAGAGGGAAAACTGGTGGAGACCAGCTGAGAGGAGGAGACCAGCTGAGAGGAGGAGACCAGAAGTGGAGACCAGCTGAGAGGAGGAGACCAGCTGAGAGGAGGAGACCAGAAGTGGAGACCAGCTGAGAGGAGGAGACCAGCTGAGAGGAGGAGACCAGAAGTGGAGACCAGCTGAGAGGAGGAGACCAGCTGAGAGGAGGAGACCAGCTGAGAGGAGGAGACCAGAAGTGGAGACCAGCTGAGAGGAGGAGACCAGCTGAGAGGAGGAGACCAGCTGAGAGGAGGAGACCAGCTGGGAGGTGGAGACCAGCTCCAGCCTTTAGCTTTAGCACCTTCAGGCTGGACCTTCAGCTCCTGGAGGCTCTGGATCAGGTCTTGGCTCAGACCTTCCTCCACCCTGACCCAGACCAAAGGTCTGAAGAGGTGTGTGATCGGCTGTGGATGAACCCGGCGGCGTTTCACCCATCCAGGGTTCCAGAATCGGAGGAAGCGTGCCGCAGCAGACGCAGGAATGTCTTCATTTCCTCTTTGGTGTGAATGTTTGGACGTCTTTGACGAACTGAGACTGCAGCTGTGGAGCAGCTCCGCTGGGTCAGGGCTGCTTTCTGAAGGTCTCTGCGCGGTGACATTTTGGAGACTCTGATCTGATCCGAGTTCAGAATCTCATGTTTCCCTTTAGACGCAGAGGCCAGAAAACTGGGAAAACAACGGTTCCTTTTGATTTTATCTACTCACTTCCTCATGGACCAAGAGGGTGAATTTCCGGACTATTTCTGAGAAAAAGATCAAAATATAACCCAACATGTTGACAGTTTCATCCTAGAATAAGAGAAATAAGAGAAAAATACAATGTGTTAACAAACCGATACGTTAAAAATTAAAATCATCAATCAAAATAAACCGATCCTCAATTGATCAGACCTCTGTCTTTGTTTAGTGGCCTAAATGAGAACCACGTTAATTCACATTCAAGGAAACTCTTTAGATCTTGAAGAAACAAACAGTTAGTAGCGCAACAACTTACCAAAATAACCCCAAACTTCCGGGAGCTGGGTCAACTCTCTGCCTCCATCTAGTGGTCGAAACGAGAACCGACGCAACCTCGTCACCGCGGCCAGGAACCAATCAGTTCTCTCCTGTAAATGATTCAGAATGTCACAGGATTTATTTTCACTTCCCCATATATTTGTAATGGTGTACCTCCGGATTGGATTTTGGAGACTGAATATTTAAGAATTAGGATTTATTCAGGATTTTTTAGGATAACTTTTATTATAAATATACAGTGTTTAAATGGAATGGTACCTGACATGATAGCAGTTTGCCACTTACAGAAAAATAAAGGAACCGGAGTGTACGCTCTGACCTGACATCCTCAAATCCCTCCTATTCAAACCTGCCGAAACTTTAACTTCCCATCAGAGGTTGAGAGTTGAAGTCTCGGAGGGGCGTTGGCGTCGGGCGAGACAGAAACAGAAAAATGGTTTCAGGTGATGGATCTGCGATCACAGCAGGACATGAAGAACATTCACCGGTGCTCATCGTCCAACAGGAACCTACGTGCAGCATTTTAACGTCCCCACTTTGCGTCTGGCAGCTCATTCTCGCATCTAAAATAGGACTATCTCACTTCTCTGGAAGCCAAATTTCGGCCCTGACAGTCAAATAAAAAGCCCTAATAAAATACATTTTACCACACTCGATATAGTTAAAACAACACAGCAAAAACTGGTTGTGCATACCAAGTATGACCCCTGACCTTTACAGTCGCAGCGACGGGGCGGGGTCGGCCGGACCTCACTGAGCACCAACAGCTGGCAGGAAGCCAAACTAGCACCCGACATTAAAACCACTTGCACACAAAAAAATGGTTTCTCTCAAATTTGATCATCTCCCCCCTCGGGCTTGGAGCGGGAAGACTCCACAGTTCCGCTTACAGCTGTTTTCTGACTGTTTCAGGCACTTAAAGTGTGATTACTCTCCGTAGACGGGCCGAGCGTGACTGATGCTGCAGTGGTGTGCAAAACACTGAGAATATAACACATCTGAACATGCATAACAAAAATGTAAACTTTAACGCTTATCAGTTAAAAAGGTTATTATACCTAAAGGAGACTTTACAAACTAAAGCTTAAATAACAGTCAAAATGAAAAAAAAAAAAAGAAGAAGAAAGGCTAATCGCCTCTCAAACTGGTTTAACATATTCAGGTCTAAACTAGAAGGTGGCCCCCTCCCCATTCAAATACGACAGGTACGACACCCTCGGGGGCATCTTTAACATAAAAAATAACATGCAAAAAATAAAAAAAAGTTAAAAAAAAGAGAGGCAAATTGATCAGGAGAAATAAAACTGGTCCAGTTGTAGCTGTGGGTGGACTGGGATGATCCCAGCGTTGAGTGAACGTCCCAGACCCGTTCATGGTGTTACACTGTTACTCTACATCACATGGGATGCTCAGTGTCTCCCTCAGGACTGCGAGCATCCATCGGAATAATTTAAGCTCCTGTCATTAAATGATCTAAAAAAACCTGTACACCGTTTCGCTTCTTCCTCACAAACAAACAGGAAACAAATCAACAACTCCACCCTTTTAACAGGAGCATCAACCCTGATCACCTAGAAACCACAACAAAAACATCAACAACCATAAAGTGGCCTTTTGGCATCACGCTGCAAAACACAGCCAATAAAACACACGAAAATAAAACACAGCCAATTTCCACTCTTGTACTTTTAGTTTGCGATTTGGAGGCAGAAAAGTCACATGGTACGCTTCTTACCGCGTGCTAATTTTGATAATTTTTCTATATTTGACCGGTGTGTGTTTCCTGTAGCCGGGTTGGTTGTTGGACAGCAGCCGCGAGTGTGTAACACCATGAAGGAGCTCTGACGTCAGAGTGAAACCAGAAAACAAAACCACTGAGGTCTGGCCGAGGGTACCAACCTTTCCTGCCGCTCAGACAATTCATATCTGCCTCCCACGAGGGAAAATGACCACCGCACACATCTCCAGAACAAGTCTTAATTCAGCTGCTCAGAATATTTGCGTGGTTGGACTGAATCCAGGAGCGACGTGATGGAAAACCTCTTGCAGCTTAATTATTGATAATAAAACGCCATGTGGCGTTAACTACATGTGAATTAACGGCACTGTATTTGGTTCCTCTACGGTAAAAGAAGATTGGCAAGTAGATAAATAGGGTGAATCAACACAGAGGTACAGTAGGTGTGCAAATGTGAACCATGTGACCCAGAGGAACAGACGCCTGGATAGGCCGCAGTTAAAGGGATACCTCGAAACGTCGCTGTGTTAGCGCCACGGACCTCTCGGAGCCACCAGGAACCATCAGCCGAAGCTCTGGGACTTTTGCAGCTGCTGTCATCAGACGGGGGGAACTCTGGGTTTTAACAGCAGCTGACTCACGGCTTCGTTAGCCTAACAATGCTACGAGCTAGCTCCTGGTTTTGGTTTCAGACCCGCGAATGGCTAATTAGCAACACAAAGTGCTGCCCGACAACTTAAGAAAGGCACATTTGTTCAAAGACACGCGTACATATTCAAATTTAGCTTGATTGTAAACCCAGAATTGGGTCTGTTTGAGCTGCACATTCGCTCAAAATCGTGTCGAGCTTAAGATCTTCTGAAGATTTGGGACATTTACTGTGGAAAACTCAGCAGTTGTGGATTTTCAGGCCGCCAGTCTCGAAACGGGAACATCGAGGTATCACTTTAACTGAATCTGAAGCCAGCGATGAAACGGTCGGCGGACTTTTAAGGCACGTTCGTGTACAAACCTTTAACTGAGGAGCAGGACTACAGAAGCTTCACTTTAGGAGCTCTAACGAGCGAGGAGCTCCGGACAACACCGAGACACTTTTATCATAAAATACTCCCTCTACAGAAGTAGAGTACACTTTAAGGATCAAACTACCGCAGGACAGTACACTCTAGATGCTAATTGATGCATAGCATCACCCTTAGCTGTAATACGGACCTTCAGGGTTCCACCGCGACACTGAGCAGTGGGGTTAATAGTGTTATGGAGGGTTATGGCAGTGTTAAAGAGTCAGTCTTGCTCCTTTCTTTCTTTTCTTTTCCAGAAACCAGAGTGATGTGCGATTGTCACGAGTCTTGGTGTCGTTAGCTCCCAGCGGGGCTGTTTACAAAAGCCAAGAGTTGAGGTGTCCTGACGCGATAAGGAACATCCCAGCGGTGTTCAGGTTTCACCTGAGCTGGAATTAAAACGCGCTCCAGGCCGACCAGCTCTGCCCCGGTCTGGTGCCGGGAGGTGAAGAAGAACCGGGCCGAGGTCTGAGGGCTCCTCAGCTCAGCTGGACCAGAGAGCTGGGAAGAGGCTCCATCTCCTCCTGCTTCTGGAGCTTCACCTCTGTGTCCGCTCCCTCCGCCTGCTCCGGCTTGACCGCAACTAGTCCCTCCGCCGTCTGGCTCTGGGTCCTCGGAGGCTCCGCTTTGGATCCCGGTGCCAGCAACCTCCCGAAGCGCGTCCCGTTCAGATCCTCCTCGAACTTGACCTGGAAGGGCGGCAGGCCCAGCAGGAAGGCCCTGATCCTGCTGGGGGAGCTCAGGTCCGCCGGTTCCTCCTGGTTCTTCAGGTTCTGGCCGGCTCCTCCGGTCCCTGCGGAGACGGGCGCGGTCCGCTGGCTGAGGTCCTCGGCCTGGGCCGGGCAGCCCACCACCCGGGCCCTCTTGGACGGAGGCTGCTCCTGGTTTCCCAGGACGGGGCCCAGACTCGGGTCGGGGGCCTCGGCGGCGCCGGGCCTCTTGGCCGCGAAGCGTTTGCTGAGGTTGAGCGGTAGCGCCTGTTCGGGGGGAGGGGTGATGGGGGCGCAGGGGGGCTTGGCGCCCAAGTCGTGAGACAGAGCCTCCGACAGGCAGCGGGTGAAGGTCTGGAACTGGGCCGAGCCGAGCCGAGTCCGCATCAGCTGGTTCACCTGGACGCTGCAGTCCAGGTTGAGAGGCAGGACCCGGAGGGGGGGCAGCGGGGGCCGGCCGCGGCCCTCCCGGGGGCCACCTTTCTGGACGCCGTCTTCCAGGCTGCAGCCGGAGCAGTCGCTGTGCTTCTGCTGGGGCTGCGGCTGCGCTCTGGTCTGGTCCAGGCCCGGTCGCGGCGTGTCGGGGCCTCCGCCCGCAGCCTGGAGGCTGTAGATGGTGGGGAGGTGACTGGGGGGGTCCTGGGGCGTCAGAGCCGGGCTCTCCAGGGTCCTCTGGAGGCTCATGCGGCTCCTGAAGACATCCAGAGGACAGACGCCCTTGGTGGGGCTGAAGCCGCTTAAAGACCCGCCCACAAAGTGGCGAGGGAAGGCGGAGAGGATCAAGCTGCGGGGCGACGCCGCGGGCTCCACCGCCTCCGCTTTCTGCTCCTTGGGCTTCGGCTGGAAGGGGAGCATGACGGCAGACAGGGGGGAGAGGTCCGGGGTGAGGGGCATGCTGACGGGTAGGACGGCCGGCTGGATGGGCTGCAAACGGAGAGAGGGGGAGGGAGGGGGGTCATGTGACAGCAAAGGCTGACGGTCTCCGCCTCGGGCCGGTCTGAGGGGCGAGGCCTTACCCTGGGTGTGCCGTGGGCGGCCGCTCTGGCCGGCGCCTCCTGCTGGGACAGCAGCTTGGCCTCGGCCATCAGCGTGGTCTTGTTGCGCGTGCCGGGCGGCCGACCCCGGCCTCGCTTGGCCAGCGCCCCCTGCTGGGAGGAAAGAGCAGCGGTCAGCCTCACTTCCCCAACGTCTTCAAAACAAACTCAACTCTTTTTCTTGTGGTTCAGAAGAGGAAGTGGAAGTAAACAACACTTTCTGTACTAAATAAAATCCCCTTTAAAATGAGAAAACCAAAACAGGAACATTTATCGGACTCGTGACGGCAAAACAAGTACAATTACGAAGCTCCGAAGAAACCGATCTCTGCGAAATACTGGTGCTCATTTTTCACAAGAGAACCCTTTTTTCACCTTCCTCATCCTGAAAGAAAAAAGTGCAGCCTTTCACCTGAGCTGAGGGATCAAAACGGACCACCTGGGAAACAGCCTGGTCCAGAGAAGCAGCAGGACTGGGATGCTAGCGTCTCCCCACAGCACCCGTTTAAAGCCTCAAGGTTATTTCCTGCCTATTAGGCATGAGGTTATTTCCTCCTCTATAAAAAGATGAGCGTCTGAATCCAGAGTGGCGTCCTGAAGCTGAGCGACGTGCGGGTAAAACCCGATCAGACATCTCCAGTTTGGTTTTCCCATTTGAAGAGCGTTTTCCTGCACTCACAGCGGAGGGGGACGCTGCAGGAGCCCCGATCCTCTTCTCCTTAGCTTTAGCTCCCGGTCTCCTGCCTCTGGGAAGCGGCTTCCGCCCTCCTTTCATCCCTCTGGCTTTAGGGGGCATCGGGGATTCTGGGATTTTAAATTCCGCTGCTCCGGCTCTGAGGTGCTCCTCGTACGGGAGCATCAACCTGAGGCGGAGGGAGGGACGGATCAATACCACGTCTAAACCGACCGCTTTGCTGTGGGGAGTCTGCCTCGCACCGCTCATAGTGCCTCCTCGTGCAGGTCGCAGCGCTGGTGCTGCCGGGACAACCTCCCAGCTCGTTGTAAACCACCTTCCACAGACGGTCCAGCGTCACCTGGAGGGCGAACGACAGGATGGTGACCATTTCAACAGAGTCCTGCATGCGCTGGCTCATTTGATGGGGAAAAAGGATGTGGGACAGAAGCAAAACACACAGGAAGACCAACACTTGCTGCTGTTTGCCTCCCAAACTCTGAAACACTACTGATTGTTCACTAATTGTTCCTCCCAGCCTTATCCTGCAGAGGGCTGCTCTGGGCAGACGCAGGCTGAGGAAATCGAGACGCTGCCGCTCGCCTCCAGTTCCTGTTCTGATCATTATTCCGAGTGAGACTGAAGAGCAGAACCAGCACGCGAGCGCCTCCTTTCTATGAACTTCTGCATAAACGCCAGCGAGGAAGCGAGAGGCTGAGCTACGGCAGGCGGGGTGGAAATGAACCAACAGGTCAGGAGGAGAGGTCGCTGCTTTACCTTTCTGTAGCCTCCCAGGCGTTTCACGACAGAATACATGAGGAAGAGGTCGACTGCAAACATAGAGGAGACAACACTTTCAAACACAACAGAAGAGACGACGACGACACCAACGACAACCA
This sequence comes from Tetraodon nigroviridis, assembly GCA_000180735.1. Lineage (NCBI taxonomy): Eukaryota > Metazoa > Chordata > Actinopteri > Tetraodontiformes > Tetraodontidae > Tetraodon > Tetraodon nigroviridis. The sequence goes on along the minus strand of CAAE01014536.1, from coordinate 231,913 downwards.
GCCGGAGCGCAAAACAGGACTGGACAACACGCCGGCGTGCAGGGATGCGGAGTTTGATCCGGAAACCGGAGCAGCAGGAGCTCAGCATCGGCCTGTTTGCGTCTGAGACCTTTAGGCTTCTTTGTTGGTCCGGGATGACAAAGGTATGGATTGCAATTCTGGAGGGTCTGGATTAGGCTTCCGACGGCGACACCTACTCTTTTTGAAGCCCAGGTGGGGGACTTTGTGGATGGGGGAGCCCTGCCGCTCCATGAAGGCGTACAGCTGGTCCAGGAAGAGCTGCTCTTCGGGGTGAGGGAGCCAGCCGCCCTCGCAGCCGGCCTCCACGCTGCCCATCACGTTCTCCTGAGGGCGGGGCGGGGCGGGGCAAAAGGTCACACTAGAAGCGCCCCAGAAGGGCCCCAACCCACGTCACAGCAGAAAAACCCACCTTCATCCTCTCGATCCAGGACTCCGACTGGCTGGACGTCGGGGACTCTCTGTCGTCTTGGCCCCGCCTCTTGCGAGGTCGCCCCCGGAGACTGAGAGAGGGACATCCTGCCAAACCCACGGGGACAAAACCAGAGCAAAAGCCACTAAAACACTGGGCCACGCTGGGATCTGCGCCCTCCGACTGGTGCGGACTCACTGAGCTGCCAGGAGAACTCTGCGCTGTTCTCCAGGGCCGGGTGGCTGAACGTGTCCCTGCAGTACATCAGCCGGGTGGTGGGCAGGGCTCGCACGCCGCCCAGGGCCAGCAGGTGGGGGTCCTGCAGCCCCGGGGCCCTGGCTCTCTCCAGGATGCGCCTCTGCAGGGAGCGGAAGCGGCAATACTGAGGGTAGCTGAGCACTTTGACGCCATTGGCCCCCACCGGGTCACCTGACAAAAGCAGAGCCGGTTAGCGTCTCCGGTTCGGACGTCCTGCTAAAAGAGCCTTTTCTCACCCTCCGCTTTGCCTCTGGGCGGCTCGCTGCTGCTGCTGCTGCTGCCATCCCTCTTCTGCGGCGTCCTGTGGACGCCGTTGGTCCCGCCGCTCGCTGCCTTGGCGCAGCTGCTCCAACAGGACGGCTGCACGCACGACCACCGCATCAGGTCCTCCACCCGCACCACCATCTTCCTGCACACCGCCAGAACTTCGTCCTGGAAACACAACAATCGCCACCGTCAGCCGCCTTACCGGTGAAAATGACAGCGACAAACACGGCAGCCTCTCTACAGATCATTAGTGACATAAAAAAGACAGGAGGAAATGTGTTTGCTTTGGTTTGACCCCTGAGCTCGCTAACTGATGAAAAACAAACCTGTTCTTCAGCTCTGAACGTTCTTTTCCTGCGTGTTTGCAAATAAGAACTCAGATTTACTGGCGATGACGCGTCAGTGACACGTCACAACAAGAGAGTTCTTACCGTTAAGGGAGGCTTTAAATAAAGTTTCAACAACTTTGAATCATTTGGAAACCTCAGAAACAAGGTCAATCCTAATCTTGTTTTAAATTTCGACACTTTCATGTGAAAACGCAAAAGGCTGCAGAGAGAGAACCAATAAAGCTGTTCTCAGTTTCTTGTCGTTGCACATTTATTACTTATCTACAATCAGCGTCCTGAGACTTCTTACGTAGCCTCATCATCTGGATGTAACTGATATCTGCTCCATAGGCCTCTGCAATGACTCACTGATTAAAGATTAGAATTAAATTAGCCAGCGGTGGAAGAAAATGGACCCGGCTCCCCAACAGCGGCATCAGGAAACTGCTTAAATATTAATACACACAACTTAATTATCAAATCCACATGAGAGGCAGGGTTCAAATTCATGCTGGGCAGCAGTGCATTTGTCTCCAGTGGCTTTGATTTGTGTATCAGAACCAGCACAGCACACACACACACACACACACACCTACACACACCTGAAAGAGACAGAGCACCACCCCCCCCCCACTGTCCAGCCCAGTGTAGGAAACCCCACACGTCAGGACTGACCTTCGTCTCTGGTGGTTTGACTTGAGAACAGCAAAGGCAGGTGGAACGAGAGCAAAGCTGGCGTTAATCAGACATTTCTTCCCGGACAGACACATGGGTGCTTATTCCGGGCTACGCGAGCGCTCCGCCTTCACCGTGGGTATCTTTGTGTGCAGCCGAGCGGCCCCCACCTCTCCATGCTCCCGGGTGCGGCCCTTCGGCGTGTCCTCGGGCAGGAAGTAGAGCCTAGTGCTGGCCAGTAGGTGGTGCTGCGTCCTGTCCTCCCACAGCAGGGTCACCTGCAGGTGGGAAGAGGGGATTTCATTCCTTTACCCTGCACCCAAGCCATCACTGAACCATCTGCAGGGTCTTTTTTTTTATCCCTATTTTGTCGTCCGACCTCGGCGATGCACACCGGATCCTGCGGCCCGCAGCGGATGAAGTAGAACTCGCCGAGCTTCCACAGCTGGAGGGGTCCGTCGGGCTGAGCTCTGCTGCTCACAGACTTGTAGAAGGCGTAGCTGCCCCGCTGGCAGGAGGGAGCCCCCGACCACTGGTGGAGACACAACAACACACGCTGATGAGGAGCCGCCAGGGCCCGGGCCCGGGCCCGGTGCCGGTGCCGGTGCCCAGGCTGGAGCGGGGCGAGAGCGGAAAGGCTTATTAGGAAATCAAGGACTTCAAGTTTCACCTGTTTAGGATTCTTTCATTCATCCCAAGTGCCAAATTCCTGACAGTAAGATCCAAACGCCGCCTGCCGCCGGGTCTCAGCCGTGTGACTAAAACCGAGTCGATACAAGTCTAGCTTCTTTGACCTCTGACCCACAGGTTCGGAGAGTGACGCAAACGCAGAATTATATAAGGCCTCCTTTGTTTGGCTCAATTAAACCTAAAACTCGGGTTTTTCTTTATCCAATACAGCAGCAGTGAGAATAAAGCCTAAATATGTGAATATTCCCGTTCCCTTTCACAATGTTTGCACTCTCGCAGGAAATTCTTCAGCGGCCTGATGACAGCTGCTCTTTTACATCCAGCATTTGTCTTACTGGTCTTACTGGTCAGAGAACCAGTTCTGGAATTGACCTAATTTATTGGCTTTTTTATTAAAGACAACAAAAAACGAATTACTTGCAGTTCCAAAGGGGAGAAAAGATGCAGCTCAGCTGAAAACTACAAGCGTTCGAGTGGTTCAGAAATAAAACAAAGAAAAAGAAAACTGATAAATATTTAACATGTCAAATAGGGCATGTGTGGTTTGGAAACACATTTGTTTAAGTTGTCCTTTATTTAATCTGCTGTTTGCTGCAGCCTCTGTGCATGTGTGTGCGTGTGTTTACATTGCAGATGTGTCTTGACCTGATCCACAAAAGCGGCGAACGCTTGGTGTGTGGAGTGTGTTCACACACACCTAAAAACCACCGTTTCCAAAAGAAGAGTGAGGAGTCTTCAGAAATAAGTTCTTTTTAATCTCCAGAAGCGCGGATTCCCAATCCCAGCTTCCACCTCGGCTATCTGGCTCCGGGCGGGTGGCTGTGTTGAACTCATCACGCCCACGTCTGTGGGAGCACTGGTCCCCACACCACAGCCGCCTGGACTTTTCCCACCATGTTTAGTGTAAATAAAAGATCCGCCGATATTTGGAATTCCAATTAAAAAATTGAACCTGGAATCTTTAGTCTGCTGTTACGGGGGATTTTTTTAGCGCTTTCAACCCGACACTTAGCTTTTAAGGTAGAGTTTGTAAGCATAAAGAAGAGAACGTCACAACGATCCATTTATCTGCAGTAATCTAGCTCCTGGCACAGTTGTATGATCAAAGCCGCTCAAAGAATCCGGTTTGGCCGGAATCTCACCGCAAAAACTATTTTAGCTATACACAAATTCAAAGAGCAGGAAAAATCAGCATTTCGAAATTTCATAAAAAATAAGAGCAGCTCTATAATCCTGTAATAAATAATTGGAGCAATCTTGGTTTAAAAAAAAAAGCCATTTTCTCCCAGATTTACTGACATTAACCGAGCCAAAGATAACAATCTCTGCACTAAAAAAGCCATGTGTGAATATACCCACACATATATTACACCCTCCCTTGTGGGCCGAGGGTGTGGCTGTGTGGAGCTGATATTGGTGCTCATAGGTGAAGAGCAAGAAACAAATATACGTGCGCCCTGCATTTGTTCCAGGACTTTCCAGGACCTCCTGGAGACCAAACCAGTCTCCCCCAGCTGCTGCTGCCGTTTGCCTGCCTGTCCGCCAGCTGCCTAAAAGCAGAATATTCTCAAAATTCTCACTCCTGTGTTGATCATCCACAACCCCCACCCAGCCCCCGCCCTCCCCCACAGGCGGAGCCCCCACCCTGCCAGCGCCGGGGCTCTGCAGACCAGCTGCAGCAGGCCCAGGATCAATTTTTAGAAAGATACCGAATAAATGTCACAGCAGCAAATACGCTTATAGAAGGCGGCAGCAGCATTAATATCACGGCGGCTAAAAGAAGCTGCAGCATCGCCGCCACAGCGACACCGGGCTTCTGCGTCACACACTCGCTTAAAAAAAACCCCTGAGAGATTTGAGATGGCAGGAAAATGAGGAATAAGGACTGCACGACTGCGTTCTGGGAATAGGGGGACGACGGCGACGAAGACAGACAAGGTCACACACACCTCTCTGCTGAAGGAACCGAAACTATAGAAGCAGCGACCAGCAGGAACTTTGCCAAAATGTTCAAATTACTGTCACAGCTTTCAGGTTTGCCTGTGCGGGTTGAATAAATGCATTTGATGGTCCGCGCAGTACAATATGAACAGAGTAGAGGGTGAAATCTCCCTTAAATATGCACTGCAGCCCCCCAGGTTCACACCCACGTGACATATATTCAACCGATAAAACACATCAGGGTCACAAAGACGCATCAAACTGGCCTAAAATTGGGATCCATGCTGAAAAAGCACACCAATAAATGTCAGAAACAGACCAAAATGTATTATGAAATAACTGCTGGGGGCTTAGCACAGACTAATTAGCACAGGAACATTAAAGGTTGGTTCTTCCTAGTTTAAGAACCAAAAAAGTTACAAAATGCAATGAAAGTTGATATCAATCAGACAGAATTAGGTTAAATTAAATCATTATTGAGCTTCATAATAGTGGTCACATCAGCATCAGGCTGGAATTGATCATTACAGGAGACTCATGGTGGAAGCAGACAAGAACACGACGATAACTTGGAGATATTTTTGGATGGATGACGTAGAAATGATCCACCAAAAATGGAAGAAAGTCCACGACTCCTCAGAATCAAGAGATCCGGGATGTCGTGGCATAATAAAAAGGACAAAATAACATGGATAAAAGTGACAAAATCACTAGGCTGGTCTGAGACCGCCATAAGTTCAATCTTAGAGACAGAAAAGTGACTATTTCGAGTAAAATTTCTCTTAAAAAGTGGAGAAACTATCAATATTTAAAAGTGCAGGCATCAGAAAGTGAACACGTAAATTATACTACTGATTGTTGCACACTTTATAACTTAACAGGACATTTATTTTTTTAGTTTCCGCCAGTTTTTCGGGCTGAAAATGACAGCAAGCCGACGGTATGGACAAGCGAGAAAATGGTCGATTCATCTTCATGTTTTGGCCGCGCTGAGGCCTAATCTTCTGTTTTTACTGGCTGATCCATGTCAAAGAGTCATATTGTCCCCTCCCTCATACGCTTGTTTACTTTTGAATGTGTTGTTTAAACTCCAGCAGGCTTGAATTTCCTCCAGGATTAATTAAATATTTATCCACTTATCAAACATACAGCTCTAGAAACATTTATAAAATAATTTGGTGATTAAGTTATCCCCATATCTCTGTACTTACGTCGCCATTTTTGTTTGTCTGTGGTGCCAAAACAAAGACTTTAAGTATTCTGCAGCGCTGCTGCTTAGAAAGGGAAAAAAAGACAAATAGAGAAGAAACACAGGAACTACAAGTTGTTATTTCCCCCATCAATAACCATTCATCAGCCTCAACAAATGACCAATAAATCTTTCAAAATCGAAAAAGAAAAGCAAATATGAATTAAACGGACTCACAATTTAGCTTCTGGAGCACAAAAGATAAACCCCAGAATGCTTATTGCACATATATTTGACTTAATTACAGTGAAAACTCGGGATAAATACTACCATCATGCGAGTATGGAGCCATAAACATGCCATTATGCAGTATGGAAGCGTTATATGGAGGACAGGCTGCAGGGGGAGGGCAGCAAGAGAGCCCCAGTGGTGCAAAGAGCAGGAAAATAAAAAGCCACATAATATAATCTGAGCAGTGAGGCAGCCCCGCACACACACACACACACACACACACACACACACACACACACACACACACACAGAAGAATTTAAGATGGACACCCTTAATCTACACCCTGCCTACGTCAGTTCTCGTGATATTTCTGGGAATAATGCAGTGGGATTTGTTTTCCTACAGTTTACACAACGACAGGGAAGGGGGGGGGGGGGGGGGGGCATCACTGCGGAATATTAAAACCAAAATGTCCAAACACACAAACAAACGGCAGCAGGGCTGACCTTGGCTGTATCCTGTTGTGTTTTAAAATGCCCACAAGTTCAGAGACGAGGGAGGAAACGTGCCAACGCTGTAAAATATTAATATTTAATCAGACCCCGTGAAAACAGACACTGGCATTCCGGATAAAATGTGGGTTTCTGTTCCGATTCCAGTGGATTATTTCTTGCGGCTTTGGGGAGGAATAATCCTCCTGATTTCAAGTACAAAAACTCCATATTTCCTCCTCTCACAAACACAATATTAACATTCCTCCTTAAACTGTGGTAATTATGCCGGAGACAAAATGTCGGGAGGGATTTGACAATAATATCAATATGCTTCCTATTATAACACCACTCTTGCTCCACCTCGGCTCCGCCGAGACAAAAAAATCAACCTTAAATATTATGTCGAAATTTAAATTCAGGCTGCCTCAAAATGTCGCTGCGGCGTCTGGCGGCTGCCTTCTTTCCTCCCTCTCTCTCTCTCTCTCTGAGAAAGGGCTGACCAGCATAAAAGTTTGCTGATATTTCCAGCCCAGACAATATTGAACATTTCTGATATTTTTATCCGGGAAGGGCTGCGGGTCGGGTGGGGGTTGGTAGCCCTGCCGGAGCCGGCGCCGCCGACGCCGCACAAAGAAATTAATCATTAACGCGCAGAAAATATCAGAAATATGAACCAGTGGAACGGGAAGGGCTGCTGCCTCCGGGGCCGGAGCGGCGTCTACAAGTCTGCGCGCAGCAGCGCTCGGCCTGCCGGACCCATACACCTCAGCCATTCCGGGCCACCAGCGCCCCCCCCCCCCCCCGGAAAAAGTTGAGCCTGGCTGAATAAAGTTGTAAATGGAGCAACTCCGGCTGCCTGATAGGAGACAACAATCAATACGAGCCGGGCAGCTGCGGGGAACTGACGCCCGCCCGGGGCTCCCGAGCCCCGGCCGCAGCTTCAAATATTCCCCGCGTCCTCGGCCGCGGGGAGCCGCGTCCGCGGAGCTCCGGGAACCGACGTTTATTTGAATTTATATCGGCTTTACCTGTATTGCATTGTGCTCCATTGCAGTCCTGCATTCCCTCTCTGAGGCCCCTCTCCGGTTACACCGCCGGGACTCGCCGACACACAAACAAACGCACCGGGCTGACACACAAAAAAGAAAGAAAAAAGGAAAAAAGAAAGAAATAGGACAGGATCTAGGTGTGGCCAAAGTTTGCCACAGAGCACAACTTAATAGTGAAATAGCTGAAGCATCTTTAGCTTCGGCGGGGTGACGTACTTCCGACCGACGCGAGCTATACATGTGGGCGTGGCCTGCGGCCCGAACCGCCCCCTCCCCCCCTTAAAATGTCACTAAAACGCGAAAATAAATGGCCATTGTTTGGCCGCAGCGGCAGTTTCGCCTCGCTCCTCTGCGCCGTACAAATATACACACACGAAAAATGTCACGTAGCAGCTGCCTTTAAGGTGAATGTTAAAATTTGAAGGTTTTTTTAATTGGAAAAATGGATTGAAATCTGTTGATTTTCCACCAGGAATTTGAATGACACATTTAAGGCGACGTTTTACATATTTAGAATGCTCCGATTCGTGAAAAGGGAACTAAAAAAAGAAGCAGGAACATTCAATATAAAGTTAGTAAACTTTTTGTGTGTTTGTTTTGGGGGTATTTTTGTTTTTTCTAAAAGCAGGTGGCAACGTGATATTGCACGAATGAGTGATTATGCTCACAGATGCTAAACTGTCATGGGATTTTTAGCAGCTTTCCTTGAGTAATTGGCAAAAATGTGTCACTTTCACTGAATTAATTCTTTTAGTTGCTGTGTAAAAAGCTTCAGTTTAGTCAATATGGCGTTGCAACATGGGTGCTTTTATTCTGATAATAATAGGCTTTGTTATCATTTCTTGTTTGCCTGGATTGTGAAACGAGTACATGCTAGTTTACATGAACACTGCTAGCATGGTTTATTTCATCACCTACTTTCAAGAAATCAGGTTTATCTCTCTTTTTGATAAGGCAGCCAGCCTTAAATACTCAAACTCCCGCGAGCCTCAGCATCTGTTGCCATGGAGAAACGTCAGCGTTTCTCTCAGTGCTAAAATAACTAAAAAAAAAAGCCCCAGATTTCTGGTCGAATGCAGGATAGAATTGATGGGTTTTCAATTCAATTATTCGATGTGAGAAATTGTTTTTGACTTCTGCATACACGGAGTCAACCACTCTTCCTCCGCTGTTCCAACACCCACCGGGGAAACAGCGCCACCTGCTGGCCGCTCGGACCACCTGCAGCCACGAACCTGCAGGGACGTGCAGAAGTTCCCACCAGAGGCACCAAACTGTTAAAAAAAACAATTAAAAACACACACACAGCCCTCCAACAACGGCGGTTAAAGTAAAGAGGTAAAAAAAAAAGAGGAAGTTTAGGGCTTCGTGAATATTGAGTTTAATCTAAAGGGAAATAGTAACAAAACCGAAAGTGACTTTTACCTCCAGACATGCCAATAATAAGAACATATCACAGTTAGGAGCAACTTATTTGGAAATATGTTTTAAAATAATTCAATACGTGTCCAGGTTGAAAGGAGCTGTCTCCATCTACTCAGAATGAGCTCCAGTCCGTTTGTTTTGGCCCGAATTAATCCTGGCCACAGGGTAAAAACCTCCTTAAATATAGATTTACATCCTCATACAGTTGGGTTTTTAGAAGTTGGTGGGGACCCTCGTGTGTGAGGATCATATAAATGCTGCTAGCCGTGGGGGGAGAGTGGAGCCCGACCTCCACACAGCTGACCCCCTCCCCCACCACACTCATGTGGGAGCACACCTCAAATCAAAACACGCTTTTCAACTTTTTTTCTGGCTGAAAAACGAGACACAATCAGCCTGTGGTGTCGGTGATAGTCTGCATTTAAAGAGCATAAATAAACCTGTTCTGACAGCTTTTTTTGGAAGTCAGGACTGATCTTATCAGCAGTCAGTCAAAATTGAAAGTAATAACATTTCATTGTCCTGATGGGCTTCAAACAGGTGGTTTAAACCCTGATGGAAAAGACACTATTTATTTATTTATTGATTTATTTTAAGTCTTATTCTTCGGTGCACAAATATAGTATCGCGCTCTGCGTCCTCTAGCAGTACCCCACTTTGGCCACAGGGCGGCGCTCGTGGCCTAATTACGCGTTGTGATTAATAGAAACGAAATTTCAGATAAAAGCAGGGCGACATTGTTTTATGATCAAACTAAAAAAAACATATATTATGGCGCAGCAGTCATCAAAATAACATATATATCTAAATAGTGAGTTTCGGTTTCATACGTAAATAATAAAAACCAAACATACGTGTCCTGATTTTTAAGAAATAACTCCCAGTGTTAACGTATGTTTGCATTGTTTACCATTCACGACGTCATGATAAAACGCTGCAGGAGCTGAAGAACCAGAACCGCAGCTCAGTTCATGTTAAAGTTAATCTGAACCAGCAGAATCCGACGTTTTCTGCAGGTCGGACAACAGCACCAGGAGCGGCAGAAGCCTCAGAAGTGACAAAAGTTGAAAAACACCCAAGCAGACTGGGAAAATCTGACTTTCTGTGACGGTATATAGGTGCACACAGACGTGTTTGTGTAACTGTGAATGTAAAGATTAGATCTTTTTAGATAATCCCATAGTCCTATAAAAAACCCCAAAACAAATGGACAACAGGTGTTTTAAAGTGCAAAGATGCTCCATTTTATTCTTTAGTCTGCTTTAACTTTCATCAGGAAGCTAATAGATTTAAAATGTACCCATCCAAACCTCAACCAAACTCAACCGAATCTTCCACAATCCTTTAGCAGCCAGTAAAATATCTGGTGCTCTTTAAATTAAAAGAGCGCTCCACACCCATCAATAATTCTCCTCTTCCTCTTCTTCCTCTTCCTCCTCACCCTCGCTGTCCTCCAACAGTCGGGACTGGCGAGCCAGCCGCTGCGCCACGGCCGTGACCATGGCGGCACCCTTCCCGCTGCCATCCTCGGAGACCAGGAAGCGGATGTCACAGGCGGGGGCGAGGAGGCGCACGGTGGCCTGGAGCTCATCGCTGAAACTTCACGCATCAACTCATTTGGTGGGAATCCCTGATCCCTGCTGACTCATGAACCAGTAAACCCGCCTCCCCCCTTTCAGGTCTGTTTCCTTTACTCACTTGGGGTGTTTTTTGTAGACCGTCCCGTCCACGCCCACCGTGGTCTTCAGGCGCTCCATCCTCCTGTTGGTGCGGATGCGATCGGCGATGGCTGCCAGGGCGGCGGCGCACAGACGGGCGGAGCGTGAGGAGATGGTGTCGCAGCACACCCGCACGATGCGGGCGTCGACCTCGTCCCAGTCCAGGCCCAACCTGGTCAGGATGGTTCGAGCGTTTTCCAAGCTGTGTTCCTCCCTGGAGGGAAGGTTGGGAAGGAAAAAGGGGCCGGAATGGTCAAGGTTCCAAGAACCGACCGGAACAACGGCACGGAGCCTCCGCACTCACTCCTCGATCTGCGAGATGAACTTGGTCTCGAAGGTCTCCGGCGTCAGCAGCGCCTCGGAGGCCTGACCGCCGAACAGCAGCTGGTCCTCCGTCAGCTTCACCAGAAGCAGCCGGACGATCTCTCCCAAGTACATGCCGCTGATCATCTTCTCGAAGCTGCAGGAGGCCACCAAAGGAGGAAGATTACAGCAGGAGCAGGAGCAGGAGCAGGAGGAGGAGGTTCCAGACGGGGACACTGAGGGTTGGCCTACATGTGGACGCCGGGATTGACGGACGTCTCGTCCACCGTCACGTCGAACGTCGTCTGGATGTCTTTGAGGGCGCCGTCGTCCCCGAACCCACCCCACTCGGTGTTGATACACATCCGCCCGTCCTCGCCCTCCACACGCTTCACGTTCTTCATCTCCTCCATGTAGCAGGCGTTTGTTCCCGTACCTCCAGAGACGAAGACAAACACCAGCCGACCAAACATCCACCTAAATACCAGGCTGACCTTGTCCGACCGCCAATGCTAACTCAATAAAAACACCATTTATCTTTATTAGGTGGGTTCCTCGTCTCCGTGGTAACCACATCTTGTTTTTTCATTCGTTTCTAAGTCTCGTATCGTGTTACCGATGATCAGCCCGATCTCGCAGCTCTGGTCCCTGTAGCCACAGCTCATCATTGTACCGACGGTGTCGTTCACCATGGCAACCGTTCCGATCTCATAGTCCTGGACAGACGCGGTAAAAGATGCCTTAACGACCTTCCCGTTGGTGATCTGCACGGTAAAATACCCGCCCACAAACTACAGGAGGTCATAACACCAAAAAACACCTGAAGGAGGAGCGCAACAACCAGCTGACGCGAACACTCACCCCTCTCCTCCGGATGGCCTCCTTCAGCAGCCGGACCACGTCTTCCCCCTCAACTCCAGAACATTTGAAGCCTTTTGTCCAGCGGATCAGGATACTCTGTGGACAAAAATACACAAACACACACCCTTGAATATCTGTGTGTGTGTGTGTGTGTGTGTGTGTGTGTGTGTGTGTGTGTGTGTGTGAGAGAGACCTTGTCAATTTCCTTCTGCTCACAGGGGAAAGAGAAGGTGAAGCCCAGAGGAAGCGTTTGGCCCTTCAGGTTCCTGGAGCTGATGAACTCGCTCAGACACGCTGCGATGTGGTCGAAGAGCTGGACACAGTTTGTCACCAGTTCAGCTCCGTTTTGAGGAGGAGACAGAGCCGCGATCACACCTCCGATCCTGTCACACCTTCTCTCCGGGCCCCAGCATCATTTCCTTTGGGATGGTGCAGATCTGGCTGTCCATCTTCAGCACCTTCTGCTCCTCCTCCACCACGCGCACGTGAAGCACTCGGAAATTTGTCCCGCCCAGGTCCAAAGCCAGGAAATCGCCCTTCTCTGCCAGGAGCGACATCCAGGGATCCAAGAAGAACCACAAACAAGATGGTCGGCAAATAGCAGAGGTGGGCAAACCGAGGCTCGGGGGCCACGTGTGGCCGGGTGGACTATTTGATCCGGCCTCCAAAGCCTCCAATTTACGGACTCTTCTAAATATTTCCTCAGTCCATCGAGCAGGACTTTTAGCTAACCTCTGGTCCTCATTTGAGGGGTCAGCCTCCTGCACCACCTGGCTGACCTAAAGCCCAACGTGGCCCTTCAGGATAAAAAAGTGCCCACCCCTGGCTCATAGGGACACAAGGACCCATGAACAGTGGGCAGCAGCATCCCCCTGACTCCCGAACGCCTCACCTGTCCCGTCGGGCGTGGCTCGAACGAAGGTGGGCAGCATCTTGACGGGCGCGTTTTGATGGGAGTGTTTCTTCAGACCTCGAATCATGTCCTTCCGGAGCCGGTTAGACACCTCCTGCAGCTTTTCCAGCGACAGACGGAAGGGCTCCAGGTAGCTGTGCAGCTGAAAAACGCAGGAAAATCAAAAACCTTCAGACAAAGCTCGAAAGAGACAGAAAAGTCTTCATTTCTCCACAAGATGGCGACATTTAACAGCGGAAACGGCTGGAAGTTGAGCGGCTACGCCTGTAATTAAACGATGCCCCAGCACGCTTTATTCAACTGTTACTACGGCAACGGTCTACACACTTAGTCAACAGTGACACTTAGGTGAATTTGTATCAGTATTTAAATATTTTTTTCTTTTACTGCATTTTTTTGGTATCAAATCAACGAGCCGGTTGCAGCTTTTCAAAGATCCGTACACTCTGAGTGTGTTCCTTCTGGAAAAAACTGGTTTTCAGGTTAGCTTAAACAAACGTCCGTATTACACACACACACACACACACACACACACCACATGGCGGAGTCTTCATTAAAGCGGTGCCCCCGACTGTTTCTTAACCACATGTTCTCCAGGAAGCTGCCTGCCTGTTACCGTCCTCTGGAGGTTGCCCCAACAATTCAAAACCATCTTCCTGTTTTCCGCTTCTTTCAAAAGTGGGAAAAAAACAGGCTGAGAAGCTTCGGCGGCCTCGGTCGGAGCGGAGGCGGGGTGGTCGGTGCCACCAGCGGGTGTGAGCAGGTTGGAGCCGCAGAAAAAAGCAGGAGAACGAGGAGAGAAGAGGATGAGACGGTGTGGTTGGAGCGGGGTAACCTCCAGCAGCAGGCAGAGGCAGGTTTAGCTCAGCTCAAGCCAGGACAAATCCGGCTAAGGCCGCTTTCAGCGTTTTTAGCAGCGTTATTACCGCTGCTAAAAACCCCTCAGGGTGGTTTCAGGAGGGTAATAAAGTAACAACAGCCGGTGACAGATGAGCGGATATGAAGGGGGGGTTAGATAGAAATGTTCGACTTCGCCTCACCAGGACATTTAGGACATTTAGACTGGCTGGAATAAAGTAACCAGTTCATCTCTACCAGTTCAACCAGTCCCTTTAAAGGATTGAGCCACTCTGTTGGCCAGAGAGTCACAGCAACACGAGGATTATGGGTTCAGACAGTTATTACACAGTTATTACACAGAAACAACCGCTGCGTTTCAGCACAGGTGGATTGCGTGGCTGTAATTTTCCAGACAGTGAAGGTTCTCAGCGTCTGACGTTTCCTGTCGTCCAGGCTTTTGTCTCAACACGCTCACCTCCTCCGTGGAGGCGTGAGCGCCTGCATACCTTCACGGTGACTCCGACAGAACCGACTCGGGCTCAGGCGTTAATACTCCTCCACCAACCCAAACGTGGCTGAGACCTACTTCAGCGTATTCAGGAATGTCTTCTGTACCTGGGTCAGTTTGTCAGCTGGAATGCCGTCCAGATGCAGCGACGACCGGTCGGTGCTCATGCTGGCTCCGGGAGCAAAGAGATTTCCAAGTTATAGGCTTTGATCTGCAGAGGAAAGGGAACATTCTAATGCAATAAACACATTTTCCCAATAAATTCATTCAAGAAACACAGATTAAATGTGGATTATGTGTGTCTCAAACACGAGGGAATTCAAATGAGATTAAATTTTAGATTAATTCTGCATCAAAACTGAGAAAAAGTGTGTTCCTTAACTCCAGAGAGGATAAATTAATAACCGGAAGACCCAATCAACCCGCATGACTTACATAAACTTTAAGGCTGCGACTGTTTAAATATTTGTTTTACTACACCCACTTTTCTTGGCCTAGCCTTCCATCAATATTGGTTTAAAAGAGATCAGATTAAAATATTTGAAAATTAAAACTACATCTGTTCATTAAGCCTCTGCAGTTTGAGAGGATCCACGTCTTTTTTAGATTCTGTGCCATTTAAAGTGGAGCCAAGAGCCCAAAATACAAATTTAAAAAAGTAATAAAGATCCGAATTTGCGCAGGACAATCGCGTTAAAGCGCCACCTGGTGGCCAAAGGAAGCGTCTACCAGGTCAAGAGGTTATTTTGGCCATTTTCTTGGTAGAACATGTCCGAGTTTAACCAGGAAATCCGCTTCTGCAAAGCAAGTGGAGCAACTCAGAACATCTTCCTCTTTTCAGGACCCCGCAACTGTCGGTGACCGAGCGTTTGGTTTGCGGGCCACGCCCCCTGCGCGAGAGAGGGATAGAATAGAATAGAATAGATCTTTATTCGTCCCACAGCGGGGAAATTGCACTGTTCCAGCAGCAGAAACGTTGGAGAGAAAGTACGAAAGTGCAGGAAGATTTGTGACACTATGTACACCAATAAATATCGGGTCCTGGATCTGTTGTCATGGATACATTTTTAGGAAAAACTCTCTCAAACGAGTAAGTTAGTAAAAATTTGGAACTTTTGGACAGACAGGCAGACAGACAGACAGACAGACAGACAGGCAGGCTCTATTTTCTCTCACTCACCTTGGCGTCCTCCGCCGGCTGAAGTGACAGATGAGGGCGGGAGAAGCATTTAAAGACGAGCTCGTGACGCAAGAGGAGGATGCGGGGCGCGCCTGTGCCGCTCGCGTGTGCGGCGCCTGCCTCTGCGCGTGAAAGACGCGCGCGCTTTGCGGCGGCGCTCCGACCTGAAGAACCTGCGTGAACCGGGTCGTCCTTAGGCCGGCTCCAGGACCGACAGGGGGTTTCGGGTCCAGAACGGAGCCCGGAGGCCAGGTGACGCTCCCGGGTCGGCTCGGCGGCGTCATACAGGTGTGACAGGTTGGTCCTGCCGGGGCGGCCTCTGATTGGTGGATTCCGACACAGAGCACCGTGAACCTGGAGAGAGACGATCGCTGAGGTTATTCTCATCTACGGCCCTTTTTGGTTGTTGTTTTTAGCCGCTTTCATGATGAGCATAAACATGACAAACCGGATGTTTGAGGTTGCGCTCGTGCAGTGCGTGACGAGGATGTTACTGGTCTTGCGAGTCAGAGCGAATCAAAGTGAGCTGGTGTCAGGAAAGTAAAGCCTTTTACAGAAAAGTACCTTTTGGCGCAGCCGCTTCGTTGGGACCTCTGTTGGCATGGCGACGAGGGCGCCCGCCTTCTTCCGGCGGTCCGACCTCCCCTAGTTCGCGCCTAAACGTCCACGTTCAGCGGTCTCAATGTGACATTTATTGGTGGCTTCAGGGCAGCACATTTAGTGAAAAAGGCTTAAAAATGAGCAAAGCTGAAAATAATTACGTTTAAAAAGAAGCAACACGGAACAATAAATATATTTTAGGATTCATTTTTAAAAAGTTGTTCTGTTAGTCTGATAAGTTCGACTGCTCAGCCACGAGGTGGCGCCAGAGGGCGGATTCCAGGGAACACTGGGAAACTGTCACCAGGAGCCCCCCCAAAGGGAACCGTTCCCGTGTGTGGAGAGGCAGTCCCAAACACCTGCAGCAGTGACGCAAACGCAGGGAAAAGTAGTTCCAAAGCTGTAACGAGGCCTCGGAGCAGGGTCAGCTGATCTTCACCTCCGCCTGCGGCTCAGCTTCCTGGAACGCTGCTGCTTCCTGAAGTCGATGAGACAGTCGGTGGCCTGGGAGATGGGAGTGAAGGACCTGATGGGGGAGTTGCTGACCCTGACGCCTCCTTCCTCATGCACCTCCTCCACGTCATCGTCGTTCAGCAGATCGATGACGCACCTGAGGCGGGAACACAAGCGGCGTGTTTGACTGGCGTTTGGAGCCTGAATATCCCTCGTTAGTCGGGTTTTGTCCCGTCTCACCCCGGCTGGAGTTTGGATCCGCCTGGTCTGGCTCCTGTGAACACACGACGCCGTCTTTAGGAGGAATCGCCTGAGTTCGGAGGGAACCTGCGCTGGGACTCACCTGAGTCGCGGCTCTCTGTTTTGTCCAGAGCCGAGAGCAGATTTTCCCTCTGGAAGGTCAGAGCAGCAGTTATTTTGTGTGAGCGGGAGGCAGGAATGGGACGGTCGGCCCTGAGTACTTTGGCGTCCTGCTGCTGGATGCAGAGTTCCGTGTGTCTGCTGTAGTCTCTCAGAGGGACCAGGGCACGGCAGATGTAGCATTTCTCCCTGTTACCGTGGAAACGGAGAGCAAACAGCGTGACCTGTGGCTGTAACTCCAGCCTTGCTGCTGTGTTGTGTACCTGGCGGTGCTGCTGGACTCGGCGGCCTCCTCCTCGCCCGTCTTCCGTGTCCTCTTCCTTCGTGGCTTCAGTGGCGCTTTTAAAGACAAGAAAAAGTCTACGAAAAGAGAAGCAGCGAGTGAAAAGCCCATAAAATGCGGCCCCTCCCACCTCGGTGGCAGTGGGCTCGGGGCCTCCCGTCGGCGGCCGTCTCCTCCCCGTCGCAGTACGCAGCGTGGACCTCGATCTCGGCCAGGGGGAAGGACCTCTGACAGATGGGACAGTCCACGCTGGCTTCCCTGGCCGGATCCAGCTCAGGGGACGAGGAGCGCCGCTGGGCCCCGTCTCCGGTCTCGCCTGGGCCCGTCTCCACGTCCAGCTCCGCCTCCTCCTCTCCTTTCCCCCCATCGGAGACGCCTCCCTCTGAATTGCTCTCCAACAGAGCTGGAAACAATCACAGCGACTCAGGTCTGCTTCGTCCTCGCTCCAAACGCCGCCATCAGCGTTCTCACCGTCGATGTCGGCCTCCTCCAGCTGCTCGTCCACAGCTGGAGAATCGTCCTGGAGGATCACGTCAACGTCCAGCAGCTCCGGGCTTTTCGATGGAAGCTGCTGGGACAGAACAACCCAAACCTGTTCGTTACCCTCGGTTCTGATGAAGTCAGACCTCCCAAACCCGTCAGCGCTGGTGCGTGGGTCAACCCGGCTCACCGGCGCCGCGGCGTCGGCCACCACGATCACGTCCTGCGTCCTGTCGTCATCGGCGTCGCTCAGCTGCGTCTCTGCTCAGACAGACGGGCACCGCTGACACCTCACCTGCCGGCGTGTTCGGAGAACAGGGGGCGGGGCTTCTGTACCTGGACAAACGTGGCAGTCGTCGTCGGCGTCCCTCTGTCCTCCCTCTTCCTGGCATCTCTCCTCCCTTTGCTCCTCTCCAGCCTCTCCTTCCTCGCCTCCTCCCTCCTCGTCCTGCGGGGCTGCAGGAGCGTCACCGGCGTCACGCAGCTGGTTGCTCCTCAGCCGGAAAACGCGCCTTAAATTCACATCCAGACGACGGCTGAAAGACCAGAACTTCCCAACGAGAACTGAACGAACCACGCTGGTTTCCACCTCCGAGAAAAGTCCTCCTGCGGTGAGCCAGGTGACGGATGAGTCGGCCGAGGGGATTTCTAGAAAGAAAGCGCCGTTATTACTACTGTAATAACACAGTGGTAATAACACAGGCCGTCCGGGTACCTCAGGCTGGGGTACGATGGCCTCCCCCCACTCAGCCTTCCTCAGCAGACGCCTCTGAGCGCGTTTCAGACTCTTCTCGTAAACCTCCATCTGAGCCAGGATCACCTGGAAAACCCCCCAAAAAGGGAAAAAAAGAAGGATGGATGAATGGGAACCAGTGACAACCCCGGCAGGCGTGATCCAACGTGGAGGCTTCACCTGCGTGTAGCTGTCGGGGGCCAGACCTCGGGGACAGAACGGGACCCCCCAGTAGTAGTGCACCGTCGAGCTGCCGGCGCCTTCGGGCGGCCTGCTGACCGTTTCCCGCCTGCTGATTGGCTCTCCTCTGCCAGAGACAGGAAAAGGCGGCTGAGCGGAGGCGGAGCCTCACTGTGGCCCCACAGGTGACGCTGTGGTACCTGCGCGTTGGTGCTGGACCTGGGGGACCTCCAGGCAGCCGGTCCAGGGAGGAGGCCTGTTCCTCTGCCCCGTGGACAGGCCTCTCCTCGGGAAAGACGGGGCTGGGGGAATCCACCTGCTGAGGAGGAAATGGGAGCGAGGTGTTTTCTGGACACAGAGGCGTCAGGAGGGTCCTGGTACCGTGAGGTCTTCGTCTTCGTCGGACCAGAGGAGCGTCATGTTGCTGCTCAGCGGCTGCTCCTCGTGTCCGGACCTGGCCTCCGCTTTCCCGCCGGGATGACCTGAAACCGGAGAGCAGCTCTGAAGTTTCAGACTCCGCTGGCGATAGCCAGCCTGAGCAGGTTTCAATGTACCTGAGCCGGACGGCTGGTTCAGCCCCGCAGGACGGCCCAGAACAGCCGGAACGTCCTAAAACAACAGGCAGATCTGAGCGCACGCTTTCCGATCCTGCCGAAACACAGGTTCAGGTGATGGACTACAGTAGGGCTTGTTTGCTGCACCAAATCTGAAATAATGCACTTTTTGGTTAAAATGGTGGTGTTGAACAGCTTCTCTCAGGTTAAATAGCAGCGGCCAGGCGCGTCCACTAGGGGGCGCTGCGCCGCAGAGCTCGGCAGCCAAACCCAAACGCTGGTTTGGGTCTTTGACTCGCCTCTTTTATGGAGTGTTTCTGCACCTCCAGACGAGTCTGCGGGAGTGGCTCGGTCCCGTCAAACACTGGACTCCTGCTGCGGAGGTGCTCAGCTTCTGCTTGGGTGCTGTCAGAGGATCCTGGACTTTCACAGGTTGCTGGGATTTCTGCAGGGCTCTTTGGAAAACCCGGACTCTGAGGCGGACAGGATGCGGTTGTGGCCACAGGGGCTAAACTGTCCTGAGAGGACAACGTGAATCCAGAGTTACAGCGGTGGACTCGGGACCTGCAGGGGCTAGGACGGCTCCCGGGCCGGGAGTTGCCGGCAAACACGGGACTTCTGCAATTCTCAGGAGCTGACTCTCCGCCATCTTCCCGGCTGCTTTCCCAGAAAACCGGACTTTTGCGGGATACCTGCCGGCTGCTGCGTTCGGGGCTTTTGGGGAACGTCGGGCTCCTGCAGGGAGCGGGTAGAGACCTCAGAGGCAAGCTGTCCTGAGAACTCCACACAAACCCTGAGCTCAGACAAGACTGCACCAGGTCCTGGCACAGCCGGGGGACCAGAACCTCGGCTTTGCGGTAAGATGAGGAGAAGACGGGAGATTTCCGGTGCGGACGCTCCTCGATCTGGGTCGAGTCAGAGCTCTGCAAACACACAACGTTTTATTTCACAACACCATCAAGGCTGGAATTTGAAAGCCTTCCGAAGCTGAGAAACACCTGCACGGAGTCCAGCTGCAGCTCCAGGTCATGAGAGCTGCTCGGCGACGTCGGCGAGCAGATGTTCTGAGTCTGGGACAAATCCGGCATTTCCAGCAGAGGACTTCCGTCTTTCCTTTTACGCTTTCGGCTCGTCGTACTTTCATCCGTGTTCCGTTTTGTTCCTGAGAAACAAAAACCCCCACAAACTCGTCTTTGGGCAGAAGGACGGATGTGAGAAAAATCCCTGCAGATTTCGAGGCTTCACCTCGTTTCTGGTTCTTCTCCGCTGCGCCGCCGACGCCCGACGGCCCCTGACCCGGCGCCGATGTCGACCTTCCGTTGGAGTACGAGAGTCTCCTGCGGGAGCCGAGGATGGAGGGAGCGTCCGTCTCATCCAGCAGGCTCTGACTTTCAGGAGGACAGGGCTGATCCTGCTGGTACATCTGCACGAAAAAGGACTCCTTTCATCGTGAAGAAAGAGTTCCCTCACACTGTAGAGTTCCCTGGATCGGTTCGTGGTGACGATCTAGACACTAAGTGTCAGCCACTTTGTACTCACACTGTCCTGGATGGCCTTCATCATGGCCTCTTCTTCTTCCTTCTGCCGCCTGATTGCTACGATACTGGCTTCCTGTTCACTGAGGCGAAGAGCCAGGTCTATCATCTCCTCTTCTGTCATCTCTGAGACCACAGAGGCAGGCGGTTTATGTGCTAGAACAACTTTTGACCCCGTACACTCCATCGTTGCCTCTTTCTCACCGTTGGCTCGGGATTTGTTGGCTCTCTCCTGTTTACGTTTTCCCCTCGATGTCACGGGTGACGACAGCTCCTCCTGAAACCAAAGGAGCAGACGATCCGTTACCGTGGACTGACCGGAGGTGCTTCTCTTGGCAGGTAAATGAAAAAAAAGCCTGCAGCAGTGAAATAAATCAGGACCAGTTGGATTTGACAGCTTTTGCTAGTGTTTGAGCGGGTTTACACTCTTGTCTTTGTGGTCCTGCTCTTCATCCTGGTCTCCGGCAGAGGCGATCGAAGGCATCCCGGGCTGCTTGATTCCTCATTCTCCTCTTTAACCGAGAACCTCAAAGACAGAAAAACAAACACAGCTACATATACAAAAATAATTCAGCAGAAATTCTTTTCTAATTGACAGATTTTCTTAGGATTAATTGACCAAAACGTTCACACGAATCTGAACTGATTATTTGTTACATTTGCTGTCAAAATTGTATTTTATAGTACACTTTCATATAAAAAAACACAACGTCTATTATTACTAAAATGTGTAAATAATAAAAACCCTGCTTTGATATTGGAATAATCTCCGACTATCTATGTTAGAGAGCAACAGCGTTATATTTACACAACAGTGACATACATTTAGATTGTAAACTTAGCAGTCTATTCTACAGTATCACTTACCTGATGATTAAAGATGTACTTTTATCTCATCTATCGGCCAAAAATAACGAGAAGAACAAGAACTGCCTTTTTTCACAGTTTTGACACAGTTAGCTTGCAGAAAGAGACTCGGACACGAGTGCTTTAAACTGCAAAAAAGTTCACATTTTCTATTTTTCTGAAGTTTAAATCTAACAATTGAAGTGCACTTAAAGTGTCAACAGGTCCGCGTAATAAAAAGCTACATAAAACGCCAATCAATCAACTAATCTTTTAGTTTTAGGAGCAGTGACGGCTAAGTTTGCCTCACTTTCGCGGCGCCATGTTTGTTTCTACCCACGCACTCACGTGACCTGACGCAAGACGCCTTCAAGTCCACATCAACTGTCGGAAATTTAAACACTTTATTTTTTTGACACTGCAACAGATACTTCTGGGGTTTTTTTTAGATTAAATTAGAATTTTTAAAAATACCGAATCTTTTAAAATGAAGTTTCTATATTTTAAAAATGTATTCTAAAATATTTTAAAATATTCAGTTATGCTAAAATAGCACGCTCAATTACATATATTTTCCGTTTACTCGTTGTTTAAATAAATCAACAATAAATAAGACAAACAATAAAAGCTTTATTGAAAAATTCAACACTCAAAACTATCAATTCAATACAAGAATAATTAGTAACGAAAGATAATCTCTGATGAATGGATAGAACTTTTAAGTATCACATTATAGATGGATGGATGAATGGACATTAGCCTTAAAACAATATATATTTTTTTTTCTGTCCCCATTTTTTACATTTATTTATCTACACCCACGTTTTCAATAGGAGGAAGTGCGTCTCGTCTGGGCGATCCAGGATGTGAAGGCAGAGACACGGGCGTAGACCCCAGGTTTCTGTGGAAGTCCACAGCCAGTCCCAAATGACACCACACCTGTCAGAAGCCAGTCAGAAAACATGTCTTTCTGGTGCACACACGCCTGTTTGTGCAGGTGTGCGAGACTCACCAACAGCGGTCCATCGTCCTTCATCCAGGCACATCAGCGGACCTCCAGAATCCCCCTGAAATGCATCAGAAATCTGCTGGGTCAGTAATGTTCCTGCAGTTATGTCTGATTTAAGCTCCCAGGTCCAGGTGTGAGGTTACCTGACATGTGTCCACACCTCCCGCAGAGGAACCCTGCACACACCATGCTGGAGGTGATGGTGTACTCTGGCAACCAATCCTGGCACTGCTCCTGAAGAACCAGAGGAACCTCCGCCTGCTGGAGGACGTCCGGGAGGGAACCTGAGCCCAAAAAATGGAGAAAAAGACAGGAAAGAAAAAAAAAACAGAAATAGGTGTGCTAGGACGTAAGTCAATGTTCATCTCTCTCGTGTGTGTGTGTGTGTGTGTGTGTGTGCGTGTGTGTGTGTGTGTGTGTGTGTGTGTGTCACACCATCAGTGTCTCGTCCCCATCCAGCAATGAAACATCTTCGTCCTGCAGTCACGTTCTGGCTGTCAGGTGGTAAACACACTGGCTGGATGGACTCTGCAACAGATGCTGCTTCTTTCAGGAATTCAATCAGGAAAACTTTATTTAAACTGAGAAGATTAAAAACAATCAGTAAAATTCTTTAGAGCTAAAACTGTATGCAGAACAATTCTGGAATGCCCGGCTTTGATTGTGTTACTGACGCGTGAAGTTGACCGGCTGCTCCAGATGCATCATGGCGATGTCGGCCTGTTTAGTTTGCCTGTTGTACTGGCTGTTGATCACGATGCGATCGACTCGTCGGGTCTGAACTTCGGCAGAGTTTATACCGCTTTGGGCATGAAGTCCAAAGACGGCCAACCACAAGCCAAGGTGCATGTTCTTCCTGAAGAACAAAAACACAGAACAAAGCAGAAAAACAGATGACATCTCTTTTAAATAAAGTTTGTCTCTTCCTGCGGACTTTTAAAATCCTTTAAAACGATGCTGTCCAGACCCGGTTGGACTTTCTCACCCGTAGACGCAGTGCGCAGCGGTCAGCAGCCAGTCTCTTCCCACCACGGAGGCTCCACAGGCGTGTTTGTTCCTCCAGTGGAGCGAGACAATCCACGGCCACGCCCCTTTAGCTGCATTGGCTCCACCCACCACCTTGCTGTCACCTTCTGCTGCTCGGTCCACGGTCGTTGCGTTATTAGATGCCTGCCGAACCCCGCAAGCTAAAACACACACAGGCTGCATCGTTTTTCACCCTTTGAAGTTGTATCTTCAATGAGAACGATCTTTCTGGTGGCTGGAACGTGTTCTCACGCTGGTTGTCGCAGGTCAGGGAAACAACTTCCTCACTGCTGCAGGTTTCACTGCACCAGAAAGTCACGTTTAGGCCTCTGGTTTGACCCGGTTTGACCTGGTCCACCTGGGCCAAGATGAGTTCCCTACCTGGCACTGATTGTCACCCTCCCGTTGCTGGCGACTGTGATGTTGGTGAAGGGAGAATCTTGCGGCAGAGCCGGCAGCTGTGTGGCGTTTCCAAACCTGAGGAGTTACAGACAGAATCCAGGAAACCCGCATGCCGACGGTGCGGAGATGCTGAGGCAGGAGCAGGAAGGTGAGGTACCTGTATCCAAGGTACTGGCAGGTGGAGACAGAGAATCCAGAGCTCCAGGTGTCGGTGCAGGCGGTAAGGAGGGCGGAACCGACCTGGAACTGGAGACGACTGGAGCCATTCACCTTTAGGAAAACTGGGAAGTGTCCAGGTCAATTTGCTGTCCATTTTGAATAGTTGCAGTCTTAAGAACCTCCAACTCACCACAGTCTGCCTCATCAGAGGAATCAGGACAGTCAGCCACACCGTTACACCGCCCGTCGCCGTGGATACAGCTTCCTGACGAACACTGGAACTGGCCATGTGCACACGGAGCTGTTTGCGAAGAATAAAACGGTGAGCGCGACGATGGACACCTGACAGCTGCGGTAAAGACACGGTTCAGACAGCGTCCACACCAGGTGAGCCCAGACGGACGCCTGAAGTGAAGTTGGCCCTGAAGCCCCGCCCACTGCCTGAGGCGTCGGTGAAGAACCAGACGGCCATCTCGTTGGTGGTGGAGTAGAAATCCCCGATGGGGCCTTGGCTTCCGGTGAGGACAGCTGGAGACAGAGCGGAGCGGTGATCAACGTCCACCGCGGAGGGAAAGAAACGAAGGAAAGTCAAATCCTCACCCAACAGAGAGGAGGCTGGCCCCGCCCCGTCCCGCACCTCCACCATGTCATAGGTGGCTTCCACGTCAAAATCCAGGAAGTGCAGCTGGATGTTTCGTTCTTCTGTGGTGCGGAGGGTCCACAGACCTGCAGAGACAGAAGGTCTCAGCTCCTGGGCCAATCCCATCGTCCTTCTGTTGACTCCAGGTTCGAGGTGTACTCACACTTTGCTTTGTTGCCGTAGGATTGTGGGTAGTTTGGGGAGCTAAAGGTGGAGTTTGGCTCCCAAAGGTCAAAAGGTCCTCCACAGTCAGCTGGACCAATCAGAGCAGAGAGTTAGATGTCTACATTTTTTTCAAACAAGCATGTTTGATGCAATGTCGTTGGTGTGTAACCTGGTATAGGGGGCGCTGTTGTTGGTGGGGGTACGTTAGTGGGCTGTGGAGGGTCGGGTCCACACGGCCCAGAGGTCAGAGTGATGTCATCCAGAGCGATGTCGTTCCTCGTCCCTCCTTTCTTCAGAGCTTCAAACACCACCTGAGCGCAGCAGAGGACACACTCAGCATGCGATCAGCGTCCGTCTGTGGACCGGACGTCTGCGCTACCGACCATGGTGTCTGCTGTCAGGTTGAGCGTCACCTGGCCATAGTTCCAGCTGTCGCCATAGTTACCCTCTTTCTGGAACACCAAGGTAACAGCAGGTTGGAGCAGCAGGACATGGAGGCGGTGGACGTCCTCCCCGAACATGTGGTACCTGAGGACAGTGAGGACAACCAGGTCTGAGACCACCATCGTGTTCTCGGACCTTCGGCCGGGTGTTTACCAGAAACTCAGACACGCTGGTGCTGCAGCCGCGGTGAGACGAAGGCTGCGCATCCTGAAGCTCTTCTGCCACTGACCAGGACTCGGAGGCGTGACCAGGTAGAAACCTGGTGGAGTTTTTACCCAACGTTTGAATGGCCTTCACCGGATGTGGCCGCTAGCTGGTGTGGGCGTGGACGCACCTGAGCTGTTGCCCAGCGTGTGGTCGGCGCTGGGCCCGCTGAGCGGAGGGAAGGTGGCGCCGCGTGCTCGTATCCAGTCGCCGTCATCGTCATCCTGCTGCTGCCTCCAGAAACACAAGCCCTGCTCAAAGGTACAGGTCAGCTTCTGTTCATCTGAAAACACACACACACACACACACTCAGAGTACACACACCAGCCCACATGGGAGAGATTTAATCCAGCACCAGGCTGCAGTACCTGACAGGCCGGAGGTGTTGGCGGCTCTGTAGGTGGCGTTGAACCCCAACAGGCCGTTGACGTCATTGGAAGTGAGCTCAACGGTGGCTTCATCTGTCAGCAGCCAGACGATCTCAGGAGGGGCGGAGCCTAAGATCTCAGCTGCTCGTCAAAATAAGAGGAAGATCACTTACAGTGTTTGCCACACACTCCTGCCCCACCTTCAGGTGTCTCACCCGTCAGGTTTTTGCCTTCTCCAATTCCTTCGTAAAGTCTCAAACCGTCCCAGTTGTTCCCTGTGTCAAACCTCTGGGAGCTGATCTGAATAGAAAGTCCTTCATCAACCCTGAGAACATGGTTTTCAAGTTAGACGGGAAAATAAACCACTTCCATTTCTGTCTTCTGTGTGTGTGTGTGTGTGTGTGTGTGTACTTGATGATCCAGCGACAGAAGCTGCTGATGTTGTACTGATGAGTCGATGAGCTAAAAGAACCGGCGGGACCGCTGAGCAAGAACTGCCCGTCGCATGAAGTCGCTATGGAGACAAGGGTCATTACGTCACAGGAAGCTGCACAAAAACTAAAAAGAATGAAACCTCAGGTCCCCACTCACCGCAACGAGCTGGATCCTCATCAGACACATCAGGACAGTCGATGACGCCGTCACAAAACCGACCAATCGGGACACAGGTGGATCCGTCATCACATGACCTCTGGGGATGAGGACAAATCACTGTGGAAAAAGAGATAAAAAACCAAGGTTAGATCAATGAAGCAGACCAGATCGGTTGGCGCTTGTTGCTAACAAGTGAGGAGGAAGATGTCTTCTCACCGGGTGTGGCAGAAACTGTCGACATCACAGTCGTCTCATCGTTGTCTGCGGAGAAAGTTATTAACATGCTCCCATCAAAGGGAATTCAAGTGGTTGTCGGTGACAGCACAGCTCCGTTTTCTTACCTGTTGTTGGTGCAGCCGTTGTTGGTGCAGTTGTTGGTGCAGCCGTTGTTGGTGCAGCAGTCGTTGGTGCAGCCGTTGTTGGTGCAGCCGTTGACTCGTCCTTTTTCTCTGCAGGACATTTTTCTGTCTCTCAAGATCTTTAAAAAACCATCCTGATCTCTTTGCTTTAGCACTCATTAACATGTCAATAAAAAAAAACCAACCTTAAATAAAGATGTAGATGAACCAGTTTACATTTAAACTAATAAATGACACGTGACCTTTCCAGCAGCTCTTGGTTGTGTACCTGCTCTAAGGTCTTGTGACCCGTCTGGGATCTCACCTGTGATCAGGATCCGGTCGAGATCGATCACCAGCTCTGTGGGAGCAGCCGCCTGAAGGCCCGCCTTGAGCTGAGCCTCTGCCTCCTTCGGGCTGATTGGCTGATTGAACCAGAGGTCAGAGGTCACCACCACGCTGCCCTGACTGAGGACAGACGGTCAGGACTCAGCAAGCGCTGCGTCAGTACTGTCACACACACCAGACGGGTGGATCTGACCTGAAGGATGAAACTTGACAGGACCTGAAGAGACGTCTGACTCCGCTGTGACCGTACGCTTTAGAGACCTGCCCACCAATAAGAGGCCAGAGTGTGATCATGTGACCACCAATGTCAAGTTGCGCTATCGCATTTTTATTTTTACTCTTTACTTTTGCTGAGTCACAATACAAATCTGTATCTACTTGATTTTCAAAATAAAAGCCTGTGAGCTCACCAGGTTTTCGACGTCGAAGGCCAGAGATTTAAACAACAGACTGCTGGAGTTGTACAGCTCGTCGGAGAAAACGGCCCCCTCTGTAACGACCATCTGAGCGCTCAGCACCGCCGGCTCAGCGGCGTCTGCACCGTTGACAGAAGCAACACACAAATCAATGGTAGCTGAAGAGAGAATCCATCAGTTTACTAAAGATGCGGTCACCTCGGGACTTCAAGGTGAGCGACGTTAGCACGATGAGCGCAACGCAACACAGCAGAACAAGACTAGTCAAGACGCTGAGGAGAATCTCCAGAGACGACAGCCTGCGAGCCATGCTGCCAATAAACCAATCAGTTATTAGCTCAGTCAATCCCGGACCAACACCGATCCATCAGCGTCCTCCAGGAGGAGAATCACCTGCTAGAGTCAGCTCAGCCCAGACTTCAGATCCGGTTCTGTCTCCTCTGTTTCCTCACACTGCCTGGATCCTGATGTACAGGCAGCTTTTATTGAGCTACAAATGATTAATAGTCATCAGTAAGTGGTTGATAATTGATACAGAGTCCAGTAATGATTCATGACGGTTCATCTGCTGGAGCCAGAGGAGGAAGTGCTGATTAGCCTGTCAGACGTTCCACAGAGGCGTCCGACGCTTAGGGCATATTTATTAGAACCGCAGCCTCGTTTAAAGCAGGGGAGTCCAAACTATTGCACAAAGAGCCGTGTGGCTGCAGGTTTGTGTTCCAACCAAGCAAAGGAACACCAGAACTCATTAAATCACCTGATCTGAGTCTTCGGGCAGGTGGTTGGTCCAACTGTGTGTGCTTGATTGGTTAGAACACAAACCTGCAGCCACACAGCACCCTGTGGAAGAGTTTGGACACCCCTGATTTAAAGGCTAATGCAGCATGTTTAATGTCCATACTTACCTACAGATTCTGCTGTAAACACACCCAAAACAAGACACGTTGTTGCTGCTGGGTGTACCTGAGAGTTTAATGTGGTTGTGACAAGAACTTACATTGAATAAAAAAGCTGTAAATACAAAAAACAACAAACAAACAAACAAACAAAAAAAACCCCACCAAATGAATAAGAAAACAACTATCATCATGACAACAGAGCCATTTCTGGCGCTCTCCTTGACCCGTCCCACAGCACCGTGGCTCCTTGTTTATCACAATCTAAAGTCCAGCTGCAGTAAATATGCCAGGTAATCTCCTAAATGAGCCCCTAAACTCACCTGTTGTGATTTATCAGGTCACAAGAGGAATTAATGAAGCACTTTTACAGCTGCAGGTCATTTTCTGTGTTGATAACCAGTTTAGACAGGAGCGAGTCCTCACACTCGCTGTTACCAAAGGAAAAGCACCTTTACTCAAACCACCGAGCTCCTGGGTTTCTTAGCTGCATTAAGACTCATTTTTTTTAACCCTTTTTAAAGTCAGATTTAAGGCAGCAATTTGATTTGTGGCGTTTAAAAGTATATAAAAGTAGCTGATGTAAATATAGGTTTCAGGATTTATAGCTGCATTAGTGGTTTATTAACTATTTATTACACCTGTCTCCACCATGTAGGAAAGACAAAGATGGAGACGTCTCATGAGACAACTTGTCTCCATCAGGAGATTAATGAGAAAACAATCAGTGTTGTTAGTCTGATCATTAAAAAGCAAGGGTAATAGCAATTAATACCTCACATGATAATTAGGAAAAGGAGGAAAGTTCAGATTCATATCAGAAAATAATTAAAGGAAGAAAATGTTTTAAAAAACGTAGTAAAAAACCAAACAAACCCCGAAACGTGTCGTTTAATTTCAGTCTTGAGCAATCACAGACACATTTAAAGTGGATCTCTGAATCTCGCTTTGATGAAACTGATCTTCCTTCTGACCCAACAGTCACGACAGCTGGTAGATGTTCTTCGCCGGCGCCTGTCGACCGGCATCGTCGTGGTTCTCTGAGGAGATCACGTGACCATGGAGTCAGACTCCAACAAAGTAACAAGGTGGCAGGGGACGCGGTCCCTGAGGTACCTCTCTGCCGGCCCTCCTCTTCCTCGTCTCCTGTCTTCTGCAGGATTCCTCGTTTCAGATCTTCCTCTTTGCGTTCGTTGACGTTCCTGTAGGACTGTCAGCACAAAGGGAGAATCAAACAGCAACTATTGACCTGATTTCCCCCCCCAGACGAGGCTCCAGGTGTCCGGCTCCTCACCTGCTGGGGCCTGTCGTCGTTGGACTGCAGCAGCCCGTCGATGAGCTGGCAAAGCGCCTTAAAGGTGGGTCTGTCGGTGGGCTCCAAACTCCAGCAACGTGTCATCAGCTGGTACCTGAGAGGACAAAAGGTCGTTTTAAATGTGAACGAACCCACAACGGCCTCAGGAGAAGCTAGCTGCTGACATCTCCACGGGGGCGAAGTCGGGCTGGGTCATGTGGCGGCCATCTTTGATCATCTTGTAGAAGTTGGTGTCCACGGCAACATTCGGGTAGGGACTCTTTCCTGTGCGGGTGGACAACCACGCAGACGTTTACCATCATCTAAATGTCATCAACACAGAGTGGCTGTGTGATTGCGTTGCCATGGTTACCCAGAGAAAAAATCTCCCAGAGTAAAACTCCATAGGACCAGACGTCACTCTGGACCGTGTAAACGCACTGGAAGATGCTCTCCGGAGCCATCCACTTCACAGGGAGCCGGGCCTTTTAAAAGAAAACAGGAGCGTCACTGAGGGTCACCTGGAGATGGAGTGAGACACTGTGAAGGACCCTCACGTTCCCCTGGACGATGTAGCTGTCGTCGTTTTGGATGTCTCGGGCCAAACCGAAGTCACAGATCTTTGCCACACGGTGATCCGTCAGCAGGACGTTCCTCGCTGCAACGTCTCTGTGGATGCACTGGGAAAGGGGACACTTCCCAGTTACAACCGACTGCACTTGTAGATGAAAGCCTGTACCAGACATTTCCAATCTGTGTTTGCTCTTACATTTCTGGTTGACAGGAAGTCTAAACCCTGGGCCACCTGGTAGGAGAAGCTCATGAGGTCAACAAAAGAGATGGCCATTTGCACCCCTTACAGACAGACAGACAGACAGACAGACAGACAGCGGGTGTTAGACAGTCGGAGAAGATGCTGGTGTACGACCAACGGTCAGGGGTGTTCGTGTTGGTACCCTGTTCTTTTTCTGCTGAACCCAGAATTGGCTGCATCTCTTGGTAGTCGGAGCAACATGAGATCCCACTGTCACTATACACACACACACACACACACACACACACACACACACAATAATTAGCTGAAGCCTACATTAGCTAACGCAGTACAAATGGTAATTTTAGCCACGAGCAAGTCTTGGTACCTTCTGAGCCTGCCATACAGGGTAGCCATGTTCTTGTAAAAAGGCTCTCCCTCCAGTTCATCTGCACTCAAAATGGAGGCCATGAAGTCTTGAGCGTTGGCCCGCAAGAAGTTGAGCAGGTCGCCGTAGCTACAGTACTCTGTGATCATCAACATGGGACCTGGCGGCGGAGACAGGAGCGGAACAAGCTCAGTCTAAGCTGTTGGTGTGTGGACCAGTCAGTCAAAGTCATATTCTCATCATCGTCTTCACCTCCTTGAGTGCAGGCGCCCAGCAGGTTTACAATGTTGTCATGGTAACCAAGATGACTGAGGATCTTCAACTCCGACATCAGAGCTTCGCGCTCCTCGGAATGAGCTCTCGCTGTTTAAAACCAACACAGTGAGTTCCGCTGCAACCAAAGCATCAAAGGAAGGCATCGACCGCGACTCCGGACTGACGTTTCAGCATCTTGACGGCAACTCGAGTGACGTCATTGGTTCCCAGACCGTAGGCCGTGGCCTCCACAACCTTCCCGAAGGCTCCGGAACCCAAAATCGCACCTATCGTGAAACAAGGGATGCCTTTAGAATGGATGTGGCAATAAAAGTAATACGGCTTCAGGAAAAATCTGTTTGTATAGTAAATCCAACAGTTCCGGACCCAGTCTCAGCTTGTCTCTGGGAAACTCCCACTTGTAGTTGTACGGCAGCTGGCTGGGGTCAACGAAGGTGTAGTGGTTTCCCTCGGTGCTCTCGATTATCTTCCAGCGAATCTCATACTTGGGTTTCTATAAGAAAACACATCGGAAAGAAGCCGTGACTTAACTGATCAACTGTAGTTGAGTTAAAACACACAGCAGGTTTTGTGTGTGTGGACCATAGAAGAAGAATCACTTACAGAGGCCTGTGAACCTCAGCATTACTGTATAAACCTGGTTAGCAGGTAATAAAAGCGAAAGCTTGGATTATTTATATTACAACATATTTCTTTGCTTTTAAAACATTTGCAAACAGGAACAAGTTGTTGTCATTTGTCAACATGTTTATTTATTATAGTCTGATTAAATATGTTACCCTCACTATAGAGGTATAATATAAATTTTATTGTTGTTTTTATCGTAGCTGTTGTTCCAAACAGGTCCCAAGATGGAAATATTTGGCACAACATTGTTATTTACAGTCTTAGTACTGGGTGTGGAAGGTTGGGTGCCATGAGCACACTTTGCACACTTAGTTAGACTTTCTGTAAATAACATTGTCTTATTGTAAATAGTACAATATGTTGCTGCAAATACTGTGTTTATGTTGACAATTCCTGCTGTAGCTAGTGAATTTCCCAAGCTCAGGATAAATCAAAGTATTTCTATTCCTTTCTCTTCTAAATTAAGTGGATTCTTTTATTGGCCAGCAGGGGGCGCCTTTTCAACCGTTTTCAAGAGGTGTTTTTCATTTGGATCAGAAAAGTCATGAATATTGCTTTCAAACCTGTCTCCACTTGTAGAAGACAACCAGTAGGAGCAGGAACAGGAAGGCGGCAGTGCTCACAGCTCCAATCAGAGGCGACAGGAAGGCAGTGTGACGCTCACCTGGGAAAACACAAAGGTTTACGCCGGCTCAAGCTGATAACAGACCACCGCCCTCGAGCGACGTACGACGGTGGACGACCATGCGAAATGCGCCCAGTTCGCTGCTGGCGACGCATTCCGCTGTGACATCGCCATCAGAGGATGGGGGGAGGTTGAGGTGTCTTCTGACGCTCTCGCCATCGTCCTGCGAGGTCACGTCACCTTCCGGGGCCTCGGTGCTGCTCAGGTTGCCACACCTTGCACAGGAGCGAATAAACTTGGTCATTAACAGGATGAACTGAAAGGAGCCAGTGGGGGGCGCTGTCGGCGGGAGGCTCAGGGAAGCGCTCACGTTCTTTGGACTCCGGGGCAGATGTACCAGGCCATCGCGGGTGCTGGATATCCGGAGCCGCTGCAGATCAGCGTGTTGTTCTCCTCACTGATGACGGCGCTCGGAGAACCTACGACATTCAACACACACTGAAGATGACCTCTGACCTGCAGCCTGTGACAGAGCAGGTTGTGTCCCCATTTCAGGGTCCTTCAAATGTCTCTTACGATAAATTTGTAAATCAATGCTCTGAAAACCAGTGAAGAAGGAGTTGGAGAATTGGAACGTGTATATTCCACGGTCTTCTTGGCGAACCCGCCGCAGCATCAAGCTAGCCTCTGACCTGTAACAAGCGAAAGAGGAGGTCAAACGACCCAACGACTCGAGCTACATCTTCACCAGATTAGAAGAAACACAGCTCGTTTTCTCGAACCTGAAGTCTTCGACGGAGTAGCTCTCCTGGTGCATGGTGGTGTTAGTGCCGGTTTTGACCTTTGTTGCTTTGATCCAGCGTTGGTTGCTGACTGGGGGATACGACTCTGTCACGAAGGTCAGTGTCAGGTCCAGTTCTTCGTAGGCTTCCACCATCCGACGGCTGACAATGGTTTTTTTCTGTACGCCATCGTTGCTGACATTAGCAATTAATTCCATCCTCATGTCCCCTGTACCGCCGCGGTTAGCTTCTATATTGATGCTAGTATGGTTAGCACTCAGGCTCTCGTTGGTTTCATTGCTGATTTCTTTGTTCTCGGCTCTAGTGTTAGCGTTCCACTTTGTCTTCAAGTAGATCATCATGAAGGGAGCATCTGGTTAGAAAAAAGGGGAGAAAAAGGAGAAACATGTTGAGACTTTGAATAGATACTCACTCGTCTGCCCAAAACGGAACACGTCATCAGAAATTCACTTACCAACAACTCTGAGTTGTGCTGTTGCCGTGGTACTCCGTCCTCATTGACACCTTTACAGGTGTAAGTTCCTGCGTCCTCATGACGGACGGCAGAGATCGTCAGGGTGCTGCTGATGAATATTTGACTGTTCTGGGAGGTGCGCGTGGTGGCAACGTCAAAATTCTGGAAGAAACAAACAGCTAAGGACCATGAGGAGAATCCCACAGGTGACCTCTGAAACAGGTGACCTCCGCATCAAACCCGATATCTGACCTTTTTACCGAGGTGCACCCAGGTGAGGTTGAAGAGGTGGGTGGTGCTGCTGCCCTC
Organism: Tetraodon nigroviridis; assembly: GCA_000180735.1. NCBI lineage: Eukaryota > Metazoa > Chordata > Actinopteri > Tetraodontiformes > Tetraodontidae > Tetraodon > Tetraodon nigroviridis. The sequence goes on along the minus strand of CAAE01014536.1, from coordinate 198,048 downwards.
ACAGGTGACCTCGAACGTCTCACCTTCTATTCGGACTGCCTTGTTCTGGTGGATAAACACCGAGGGAGGATACAACACTGGTGGACAGGCAAACAGACGGGCGAGCCAGGAAACAATGAAAGAAGTTAGTCGGAACGGTTGTCAGCATGGGAAAATACCGGAGCGACGGGTCTTACTGGGGCGGACAAACAGGTGGAAAGGTTTGGATTGGAACTGGACTCCGTCCTTCCAGCCTGAGCACGCGTAGTACCCGTTAAAGGAGCTCTGCACATTCTGGATCAAGGCTCCGCTCTTGGGGTCAAGGGTCACCCTCATGCCCGTGGGTAGCTCCCGCCCCCTCCCTTGGACGATGTCCGCTGGTTGGAGTGTGAGGTTAGTGACCGATGGGTCCGTCAGCAGACACTTGAATAAAAAGTCCTGGCCCTGCTTCATGCTGAGCCTGGAGCGAGGAGTGACGAAGACGGTGGAGGAGTCTGTTGGATCTGAGAGAGAGGCAGCAAAGAAGAAGACGATGAAAAACCCCACCTCACCTGTGGACTCAGCCGACCGCTTTCATCTCTCTTACCTCTGACATACAGGTGGATCGCAGGTGCTCAGGTGCGCCAAGCTCTGGTTGGTGTACCCACAGAGGTACGTTCCGGTGTGTCTGGGGTCTGGCTTGCTGATAACTATGGGGTTCTTCAACTTGTCCTCATACTGCAGCCGAAAAGCGGAACTAGACCAGCCGACTGGAACGGAACCAGTACAGCTGAGGGTGAAAAAGGACCCCGCAGTCAGAAACACCTCGGTTTGGTTCGGCAGGAATTTGGAGTCCAGATGGATCGCCGGAGGGTCAGGGAGGTCTGAAACAAAAGCAAGATCAGGCGGATCAACTTAGCAACGCTGGAAGATGTTGAAAGTTAAGAAAGACACCAAAGATTTTGGGGGTTTTCGTGAGGGGAGCTGGTGGAAGCTTTGGTGACACCATGGCTGAAGAAAAGGCAACAACTGGTAGATGGTAAAATGTGCTTTTATTTTTAATTTTAGAGAAGAATATGAAGAGTTTACAGTAAAGACTCAGAGCATCTCACAAAAAAAACCCCAGCAAAATTAAAGAGATACTTCAAATGAATAAAAAAAGCTTTAACTGAACAAGCCCACAGAGACTCTGTGGTCAGTTGATTAATGGACACTAAGAAGTAGCTCATTAGAAAAATCAACTTATTGATCGTCTTCTTCTTCTACTACTATCATCACTCAAGTTTCAGGCTCTGGCTTGCTTGAAGACGCTGGGAGTCTCCTGCTGGCGCGCTTCCGGAGCTTTCTTGGTGATGTCCTGCAGGAGGCTGGCGATGCGAGAGGTTTGCAGCAGCAACGCCTGGTTGTTCTCCACCAGCAAACTCTGGTGACGAGCCATGTTCTGCAGGACCTGAATCAGCTGGGCACCCTGAGGACAACAGGACATGTCAGAACATTTAAAAAGCACCTAGCAAATGTAGCTCGTTTGGGGTGCGATATCAACAACAAAAAAACAACCACACCACCACTACAGGTGCACCTGAGTCTGATCTAAGCTAAACTTAGCCTGAGATCACAGTTAGCATGAGTAAACCAAAGTGAGGGGCGGTCCTAATCCAGCCTCAGCTCATCTGAGCTAATCTTTCTTTAAAAAAAATCAAGATAATCAAACCAAAGTGAGAGAACTGAGCTTGACCCACCTGATTTTCAAACACAGAAAGCTTCTGGACCAGCTGCCTCAGCTGCTGCTGGTCTTGACTCAGCGGTGCCGGATCAGAGTCCGAAAGGACAGGTGAGGTGGGGGGATTGTGGAGAGGCGCACCTGCAGCGCAGAAGACTGAAGTCAACACTTCAGCTTCCTCACCTCCAACAAAGGGGTCAAAGGTGGCTCAGTGACACTGGTCACCATCCTGTGATGAAGGCGACCTCGAGACGACGCACGACTGTCTGCTGCAGCTCTCCAACGACTGTCAGTAATCAGTCGCTCTGATTGATGAACAATCGATCAGTTGATCACATCAATAACTAATAACTAATAATTTAATGTCACAGTGTCACAAACGTTTGAGTTCTGGGTATTGAGATTCATACAGAAAACTAGAAGTGAAACAGCCTGTGTGTGTGTGTGTGTGTGTGTGTGTGTGTGTGTCACAATCTCACAATGTTGACTGATGGAAACATTTTTTTTAACAAGAATGATTGTTTTGGGTTTAAAACTGGTTGAACGACGGCACAAATGTTGGAATGTGCAACAGCAATGAGAAACTCGAGGATGAAGAAGGTTCGGATAAAAACGCAAACACGCAACACAAAACGTGTGATATGAACAAGCACGATTGTAAAAAAGACGTGAAGGAAAAAAAATCAAAAAAGGACAAACTCAACAACAAGGGAGGAATGACAACAGGAAATAAACAAAAAAAAGGAAGGAAGTTGGAGAAACAAAACCATTAAAACGACGTGAAGAGAATATTGATTATCGGTCGGCAGAACTGGTGTGTTCTGATTCAGACGGCAGACAAAGATCAGCTTGTTTTGGATCCAGCGGTTAAGGGGGTGTTCGGGGGTGGCGAAACCTCAGGAAACACATTTCAAAGAGAGACCACACGCACGCACGCACACACACACACACACACACACGCATGGATAACATGTCCCAATGCTGGAAAGACTCCTAACTTCCTCATCTCACTTCTTCATTGCTTAAACTGAGGGTGGAGTAAAAACTGGTTGCCATGGCAGCATGTGTATCCATCTACTACCGCAGCAAAAAAGGGTTCAGAGACAAAGCTGAGATGTGGGAGAAGCCAAAGAATTAGGGATGGAGGAAACAAGGATGAAGGGCTGGACAGTTTACAAGGATTCTGGATATTCAGGGAACCTTTTCTCCTCCATCCCAGGTGCGATCCCTCCTTCCATCAGAAAAATAATTTGTTTGTCGCTGACATCGGCTTGTCTTCAGGGACTTTCGCTCATCAACAGGTTCCAATATCAATATTGTTATTGACCGTATAATAATGATTTTGAGCAAAGACGTTTTGTGAGTATTCATCTAAATTCCCAACAGCCAAAATGATCTAAAATTCCAAGATTACACTTTATCATGACATCAAAGTGCATTTTTTTCCTCTCGCTGGTTGACAACTATCATCTCACACAATAAAAACTTAGTTTGAAAGTTTGAAAGTTTGTTTTCTGACCTTCAGCGCAGCAACAGCCGCTGAGGGTGATGGACAGCAGCAAACAGAAGGCCTTCATCTCGCTCTCGCTCTCCCTGCTGATGGAAATTAGACTGAAGGACAAACACACTTCCTCCCAGGCAGCCAGTAGCTGGACTCCGCCTACAACCACCCGACTGAAGCCAGTCTCCAATCACAATTGGCTCCGCCTACTGCCCCCAACTGCTAAGGCTACTACTAATTAGCACTAATTAGCCTTGTCACATAAACGTCAACAATGGTAAAAGCGCCAGTAAGTTGGAGACCATCTTCCGGTTCCTCCGACTGGTGGAGCTGCAGCGATGGGGGACCTTCTGGACCTTCTGGAACCTTCTCCCAACAGCGTCTCGTGACCACTGAGTTCTCGCTCAAGTGTTCCCCCTGAGTTCTCCTGGTTCCAGCTCTGAGAAAAGACCAAGGCGTTCCCAGGGGTTTTTACAGGACCATAAAGGTGTTGTTGTTCCCTCACAAGTGCCAACCAGAGTGAAACTACTGTAAACTGAGACGAGTCAGAGCCCCAAAACAAAAGAATCCAAAGTGTGAATATCTTGATTTTCCTCTCCTACACTTATTTAGGTGTTTTGGTTTCGCTAAACTGTCAGATGCTGTCACACCTCAGGTCATCATGTGTTCATCCTGTGATGATCGCGTTCTTTAAAAAAAGGAAAACATCTCATTATTTCCTTTTTCTCTATGCTTTGTGGTAATTAAATACACCCATTAGGGCAATTTCTAATCTTCAAGAGGCTTTTTTTGTCAAAACACCCAGAATAATTGGAAAAAGTAGATGTTTTTTCCTTACTTTGAACTGAAAATTTGAATGTTTGAAAGAGGATGGAAGGAGAGGTGGAACAACTTGGGTCCATATATTTGAGCTGAACCTATTTAATTGTAAGCGAACGTACTGAACTGAGGTAAATGTTTTTAGTCCGTCTGTCTGTTTTTGCTGATCAAACAGTATAAAAGAGGAACTTCCAGAGACCCAGTTTCTGTTGTTTTCTTGAACAATCAGCTTTTCTGTGGATGCTTTTTTTACCAAGAGGAACCTTAGAAAAAAGGGGAAGAGGGGAGAGTCAGCGGGGGCGCAACAGCACCATCTAGCAGTCGGTTGGAGAACACGTTATAATGTATTCATAATTGAAGTGATAGTAAGAATCATCAATTAATTTACATAATAAAAATTAAAATGTACTCTCACCACCTTCCACTAACATGATTAACGTGTGAAGATGAGAAATCGATTCAGTTTAGCTGCAGTTTGAATGAGACCAAAGTGCAGATGAAAGTTTATTCGTGAGCACGTTAAACTTCTGTCCCATCAGAGAAAAATAAAAGTGGATAATATTTCAGCTCTAATACAGACACAGCTACATAAAAAAACCTAAAACTGGAAAACAAGTTTATAAACAGAGCAGAAATAAGCAGCTGAAATCTGTTTTGCAACATAACTTTGAAGCTGGTAAACAGGAATATGTCCTTTGGCACAAAAACCCAGGCTGGTGTCTGGAAATCATGTCTTTTGGTTTTTTTTTTTTAAATTGAGGGGAAAACCCTGGAAGTCAAGGTCAGATCTTACAGTGAGCTCTCCTCTTCCTCACATCTGCTGGAGGAAGCAGGAATCTCCTCAGGTTCCCGACTGGGCTGCAGTGACGTCCCCGATATGTCCTGAGAATCTGCCATCTGAGGGCTGTGGAGACACATGACAGACAGTTCCGTGTTTTTCATGTCGTCATCCTCTCGGTTCGTCTTCTACAGGAACGCGTCCGCGTCCGTACCTCCCTGCGTCCAGCGCAGAGCCAGGATTGGTCTCTATGGTGATGTCACGGACTGGGATGATGTAAGTACCGTGGGGAGGTCCTGCCTTCCCCCCGTCCTCCTCCTCCTCCTCCGATCTGTGGACGTCCACCTGAGAAAGCGGGAACTCTGCAGACAACACAGAGCGTCTGTACCAGATCTGCATTGAAGGTTCTGCTGAGTGGAGGACAATGAAAGACCTTTGGCCTCCGTCTCTCCATTCTGGTCTCCAGCAGCTCTGGATCGAGCGACAGCCGGTTGTTCTCCTTTCAGGAAGTTCTCAGCCAGGCTGTGGTAACGCTGGCACAGAAACAGCTCGTGAATCCACAGCAGGATGTTCCAGATCACATCAGGACGGAGGACTCGGGTACCTTTTTGTAGTCGTCGGTCAGCATGTTGCCCACGGAGGCAACTAGCGAGGAGAAGGCGGGTCTGGCCTGAGGTTTCTCCTCCCAGCAGCGTTTCATCAGGTCAGAACTGGAGGCGGAGAGTGTGTGGCATTCGCAAATCATTCCTGAAACCTGTGGAAATACATCACCGTGCCTCGTACATGTTCTGCGGCGCGTGTTCGGGCGGATTCATCCTGTATCCTCTCTTCAGAGCCGAGTAGAACTCCTGGGTCAGCGGGAGGTCCGGGTACGGGCTGCCACCTGGAACAACAACCGTCCCAAAGCTCACCTCACATTCACTCAGAATTCAAGGAAAAAGGACTCCGTGATGTCACACAGCTGCTCTAGCATGCCTTTTGTACCAAAGCTTTTTTAGGTGTCATACCGAGAGAGAAAATCTCCCACAGCAGAATTCCATAGGACCAGACGTCACTCTGGCAGCTGTAAACGCTCTGGAAGATGCTCTCCGGTGACATCCACTTCACAGGAAGGAAGGTCTGAAAAATGAGGTTGCTTTTAAAAAAAATCCCCTTCAGGACTTGGATGTATGTCCGGTGCTGTTCACTGACGTTGCCCTTGGCGACGTAGTTCTGGTCCCTGGTCAGATCTCTGGCCAAACCGAAGTCGCAGACCTTGGCCAGCTTCCCCTCGCAGACCAGCACGTTCCTGGCAGCCAGATCTCTGTGGAGACACTGGAGGACAAGCAAAGGCGTCCCCATCATCCACAACAGCCCCGACAGAGATGCCGCCAGCAGAACGACACTGAGGACGAATCCTACGTTTCTGGAGGAGAGGAAGTCCATGGCCTTAGCAACCTGGAAGGAGAAGCTGAGGAGGTCATGGAGAGTCAGAAGAGGAGAGTCGCTGAGGAGGAGCATCGCCTCCCGCTGGTCTGAAAGAGAAGGGCAGGACGCGTGCTGGTGGCAGGCAGGCAGACAGGCGGGCAGACAGGCAGACAGGCAGACCCGCTGACCTCACCTGCTGGTGTGTATGGAGTCTCGTAAGCAGCCGGTTCAATGTCAGCGTAGCTTAGCTTGGTCCTGGTGACGTACTCCACGCTCTCCTCCTTGTTCATGTCCATGTAGCCTCCGTCAGCGTCGCTGTGGTGACGCCATCAATGATGTCACTGATGGCCTGTCACGTGTGTGTGTGTGTGTGAGCCTGCACATGCACGTGCGTGTACCTTTTTGTCTGCTTGTCACCCTGCAGGAAGGTGTGTCTGTTCCTCTCCAGATAGCCCGACAGGTCGCCGTGACGACAGAACTCAGTGATCAGATAGACAGGCCCTGAAACACAAACCCTGTGTTTCACGACGGCCTTGCACGCTCACGGCGGGTGTGATCTGAGAGGTGTGAAAGCAGTCAACCTTTTCTCGTGCACGCTCCCAGCAGGTTGACGATGTTCAGGTGAGGGCCGAGATGAACCAGGACCTTCAGCTCTGACATCAGAGACTGAACCGCGCCACTGTTGCCTGCACGAGCAGGCACGCAGCGTGAGCCGCAACAGGCGGACGGACAGACAGGCAGACAGACAGGCAGGCAGACAGACAGGTGCTGAGTCCTACCTTTGACCATCTTGACGGCCACTTTGGTGGTGGAATGAGAGTGAAGCAGACCAGAGACGTTGGCCTCCACCACACGGCCGAACACGCCGGATCCCAACACCTGACCTGGAGAAGGGCGGACAGGTGGACAGACGGATGGACGGGGGGATGAGTACGGACGAGAGAGCAGCAGCGCTGATCTTCGGGGACGTTGTAGCGTTACCCAGGACGATGTTGTCCCGCGGCACCTCCCAGGTGGAGTTGTAGGGCAGGTGGGCGGGGTCCAGGTAGGTGTACTGCTGTCCGTCCAGACTGACCGACTGGATCACCTTCCAACGGACTTCGTACTGAGGTTTCTGCAAACACCAAAGGTGGAGTACGTGCGCGGTGTGTGTCACTGGCGCGTAACCCGACAGCCGGTACTGACTTTTCTCCAGAGGAGGATGAGGACAATGAGGAAGACAACAGCGATGAAGACCAGGACAAGAACCGCTGCCAAAACCGCCACCTGGGAAAAGAGAGCTGGAGAGCCGGAGCGTCAGCAGGACGGCGGTGTCGGACTGTTGTCCAACAGGACTCAGGAGGCTACAGTCCTACGGGGCTACACACAGGCACTCTGGATGCGCAGGTCTCGCGCTCGCCGTCCCGCCGAGTTGGACGCTTCGCAGCGGACGGCCGACAGAGACGAGAGGCTCTGCAGCGTCAGTGCGCTGTGCACCTGCACAGGTGAGACACACACTGGGGTCACGATGTCTCCTCCCATCCTGGGAGGACACACTGACGCCGTTACCTGGGTGACTCCTCGGGTTTCCAGTTTGGTGACGTTCTCCTGGACAGCCCCGCCCTCTGAGACACGCCTCCAGCTGTCCGTCACGTTGCTGCACCTGTACGAGACCAGTCGAGAGAGTCTGTGTGTGTGTGTGGGTGTGTGTGTGTGTGTGTGTCTGCACACCTGCTTACCTGTGGGAATTCTGACAGCTGTACCAGGTGACAGATGGGGGCGGAGCTCCCTCGCTGATACAGAGCATGACCTTATTCCTGACCTCTGACAGGGCATATGATCTTTGGGGGCACTGAACACACACACACACACAAGCATCCTTCAGCATCAGGTCTGTGCTTCTGTCCATCTCTCTGTCTGTCTGACCTTTGACCTCCAGGTGGAACAGGACCTCCTCCTCAGCATCCTGGTTGTGAGCAGCGGCTCCGTAAGATCCGCTTTGATCCAACCGGACCCGGACCAGCTTCAGTGTGCTCACATACCTGCAAACCCGTCCTTCAGTGTGCCGCGTGTTCTCCTGTTCCCTCGTACAGACGCGTGTCAGGTGTTCCCTACCTGGTTCCTGTCAGGTGTGTGGTGGTGACAGAGGTGGTGTCCTTCTGGACCGTCTGGTTGTCTTTGGTCCAGCGGACGGTGGGAGCAGGATGGGCGTCGACCTCCAACGCTAAACTCCACCGTGTGATGAAGGAGGAGACGAGACGTTGGTCTCACCTGAAGGCCACAGGTAGACGTACCCTTGATCTGCAGAGAGACAGGCATCAGTGTGTGTGAGAGTGTGTGTGTGTGTGTGTGTGTGTGTGTGTGTGTGGGAGGGGGGGGCGGTGTGCTCAGCCCAAAATCTGTCACTCGTCGATCCATTATTTCATCACCTCTGCGACCTTTCATGCTTGTCCCTGCACCGTGCACGCATAAACACCTGCAGAGAGAACACACACACACACACACACACACACACTTTCACCTCTGTGGCCTCTCGTTTGTCCACTTCCCAACCAGTGACGTACCCGAATCAGCCACTGTTGCCTCGGAGATGTTGAGGAAGGAGCGGATCCGATTGGGCAGGAAGTCCATCAGGGGTTCGATGATCTGAAGCACCAACAGAAACTCAGCGGACAAAGTCGGGTCTCAAGGGCGGGATGGAGGGACGGGTACCTGTTTGCGGGGAAAGTCCCAGTTGAAGTAGACCATCTCAGTGTCCTGGACAGTACAGTTGACAGTCAGAAGCTCCCCCTGTTTCAACACTCTGCTGGAGGCCGTCAGGTCCACCTCCATCACCTTGGGGACTGCGTATGAGAGACAGGCGGGTGAGTGGGGACGAGCACCCAGGAAGGTCTTGGCTCGGAGCTGAGGACAGGCCTCACCTATGACGCTGAAGACATAGTAGACCTGAGAGTCCACCTGCTGCCGCCCATCGGAGGCCACACACAGGTAGGAAGTGTCGTTCAGGGGGCCGGTGAAGCCCCGGCCCGGCTCGTACCTCAAGCCGCCGACCGCCTTTCTGTCGGTGCGTTTGTACAGAGACACGGAGAGCTGCGGATCGGACACCACACAGGGAATGGTGCCTTCCTCATTTTCCCTCATCACCACCCCCAGACCTGTGGGGGGGAACCAACTCCTCCGGACCTGAGGGGCAACCAGATGGTCTCAGGAGGTTGACCAGCGAGGAGCAGCGTCTCATGTGCGCCGTCGTCACCTCGCCCAGGTATGAAGATGTCCACCCGTTTGCTCTGAGACGACAGGCCCTCCTCACACAGGTATCTCCCGGAATGTTTCCAGCTTGCGTTGAAGATGTTCAGGGTGCTGACGGAGCCCTGGTCCTCCACCTCCACACCCTCCACCAATATCTCCTCGGGTAGGAGCCAGGACACCTGACTCCAGCCAGAGCACACCTGAAGACAAAACCAGAAAGCTGGAGGCAGGGCGGAGCCACACGGGCCAGATGAACCAGCGCTGACGGACCACCGTGAAGTTGTCGCTGGGATTGAGGAGGACTTCGGAGGAGGAGGGAAGCAGCTCCAGGCTGAGGACACCTTCAGGGAGAACCAGGAACACACCTGCAGACACACAGGCAGGTGTAGCGGCGGCAATGCAGACAGACGCCTCGGAGGAAGACACGCGTCTCACCCAGCAGGAGGGCCAGCAGATGAAGGCGTCGCTGCCGTCCTCTGATGGACGCCATGTTTGTCAGCGATCCAAATTCCGACTCAGCGGTTGAGCAGCAGAGGTTCCCGTCCACCAGCAGCATCTGGTCCCGTCGGGTCCCCTCCAATCAGAGGCTGCTGGATGCTGCTGGATGCTGCTGGATGATCCATCACAGGTTTTTCAGCTTCTCCGAACGATTTCAGAGATTCTTACGGTTAGGTCATTGCTGCGTGCCAGAACAGAAGCGCGGGATTCAAAGTTTCTGCGACGGAGGTCAGGACGTGTCTGACCATCGTGGTTGAAACTCCGAGGGAAAAGAGGAAAACACCCCAAAAGAAAAAAAGAGCCCATCTGTGAAACCATTCCAACCTGATGGCTCGAACAGACTTGAGCAGGCATTCCCCGGAGCGTGTGTCACCGTGAGTGAGTGTGTTTTCACAGGGGGATTTTACATTGACTACCCTCTCTCTCCTTATTCCTGCAGAGCAACAACTAGACTCGTTCTGGTTGTCCAATCAGATCGCACCCCTGGGGCTCCTGGCCAGTCAGAGCTCTCATTGATCCTGCTGGGCAGGAATGTTAGTCGACCACTGCAGAAGAAAACAAACTGGAAAGAATTTTCTGTGGCCGGCTGAAGGGAGACGCTTTTCAGCTGCAGCCCCGCAGTCGTCTCAGCTCCTCGTAAACCTGCTGAGTTCAGCCACCAACCGTCTTCTGGAGCCGTTCGGACACTTTTAGCTCGGAAACGTTGCAGGTTTTCACACAAAAATTAACCCCCTAAAATCCACAACTGGATAGTTTTAGTTGTGGGTGCAACATTTAGCTAGCGCTGGCCCGCAACACTCAACCTAGCTGCCAAATGGACAGGAGCATGGGTGAAAACCCGTGTGTGTGTGTGTGTGTGTGTGTGTGTGTGTGTGTGTGTCTTCATTCTTGCTGCATCAGCTGTGTGTCTCATCCTAATCTGACAGTTGTGCGTCAGGCGCTCACCTGCGTGGCGGCGCTCACCTCCTCAGCATGGCGTGTGTTTAAGTGGATGATTGACAGCCTGATGTCAGTGACCTCTGACCTTTGAAAAAAAAAACCGTATTGTTGATTGAAAGGTGTCAAACTCGTGAAAAAAAGTGGAATAAACAAAAAAATTACAAAGTTTTACAAAATTTACAAAAATGTACACATTTAGATCATCTACCATGAGCTCATCCACTAGTATTAATACTAGTAAGTACCATGCTGAGTGCAGTACTGGTACACTGCTGAGAGTAGTGATGCAGTAGTTAACGCAGCAGACGTGAAGCTTTGGGAAATTCTCCTCAAAACCCTCCCAATTAAAAGCAAAAACAAACACACAGAGACTTCAAACCTGATAAGACTGCTTGTTGTCTCCTCTTCCCCGTTATTTTCTCCTCCTCCTCCTTTAGTGCTTTTCTGGCCCCTCTTCTTCACTCCTCTTCATCCTCTGCCTCAGTCCGTTCCAGACGGAATGGAAACTCACTGAGAGAACGTCTGTTTTCAATCTGACTCTACTCGCCCTCCCTCTCCCCTGCCTTTGACAGGAAGTGAACTGGGTCCAACACACACACACACACACACACACACATACCACCACCACCACCGCCACAAACAGATCTTTCTCTTCACTCTTCAACGTTAATGTGTGTCTTTGTGTGTGTGAGTGATTTTAAAACAGAGACGGGGAGGAACTGTGTTTCCTTGATGAGTAATCAATCCCATCAGTGGAGTCGTCGCGGTCCTCACCAACCAATACTGGCCACATACTGATGGGATGTGTTTTTCTCGCCGCGTCAGCACAATCGGAGCCTCTGTGTAAGACCAGCCAGCACCAGCAGGGGGCGGCATCGGCAGTCTGGCCTGGTTTCATCTGTTGGTTCCAAAAGTGACAGAAGAAGGACAACAGAGCCCCATCTGACACTTTCAGTCCTACGACATCCATTATTTTTAGGAGAGAACAGGAAGTGTTCCAGCAGCAGCAGACTTTAAAGCGTACATTTCCATTTAATGTGATCTGATCTTTACCTCTGATTAGCGGTGCAGAATGATCCAATCTTCACAAGATTAGACCCTGCAGGACAAAGCTGATTCATCATTTCTGTTATCAAATACAACAAATCCTGGAAATCTTTTGTTTGCACTTGTGGTGACGGCCCACAGCACTTTCAGTCATCAGACCTTTTACACAAGCAGTTTTGATCTGATGTCATGTTTCAGGGTTTTCCTTCCTTTGGTGTCCCGCCCCTTCCCTGAGCAAAAAAAAAAAAAAAGTGGTCAAAGATCACACAAACACACGCACGCACACACACACAAACACACACACACGGTCACACCCTGTCTCATTCCTGAAGCAGGTTCATCCAGTGAGGTTTCGCTCTCACTCTGTAAAACACCTGAACAGGGTCCTGGTGGGTTCAGGTGACACCTCAGTCTTCATCTCAGAGCTCCGGGTCCAGGTTCTGCCAGCACGTTGCTGTTGTGGGGAGGTGGACATGTGAGCCCGAACAGCCCGACTGACGCAGGAACAGACGGTAAACTTTACTACACCTTAACACAGACAGGCGAGCAGAAGCTGCCGGCGGTTCCTGTCAGCTCTGAAAGATTCACGGGACGGTAAGAAAACACCTTTTCTCAAACTACGAGTGCTGATTTCTGTTTAGATAAGGGTTAACGTGTGAGTTACCACACACACGAGACATTCCTGGAGCTGTACCCAGACCCATCACTGTTGGGACTCGGGGCTGCTAATCCCACTGCACAGCTCTGGTTCTGATTAGTTGTGCGTCTGTTGACGTCATTAACGACCGGCTCAGCTTTGGGCCAGTCTGTACTTTAGTCTGTTGGGGCTTCCTGACTGATAACGGCGGCGACGTTCCCTTTTCTCTAGATGGCGTCTCCACCTCCAAGCCTCGTTCCTGTTCCCAAGCCTCGATCTCGTTACTTCACGGACGCTTCGAACAGGTGGGATCCGATTGGCCGATCGATTTGATTGGATTGGCTTGATTTGAAGTCATAATCATGCTAGTGTGGGGTGAACTAGTTCTTTAAATCCACCATTTAATATTTGTACCTGGCTATGTTTGGTTACAGAGACCCGCCTAAAGAAAATCTTTTAGATGGAAGCCACCTGAGAACAGGTAAACCCCACCATTGTATCTCTGTCTTTGTGGGGACTCCGGCCTTTGGAGTGTCTTCACTGACCCCCAGCTTTGCTAGAGAAAAGCATATTCTGGTCTGACTTGAAACACAGACACACAGACACACACACTTGCTGTCTGGTGGAATGCTGATGTGATAAAGGCTGCTTTATCTCGTACATTAGCAACCAACAATCTCGGACGACTGCGGCTTCTGTTACTTTCACATTCAAGTTTATGGTGGCTTTTCTTGCGTCAGACACATAAATCGAAGCCTCTTCTTTTTAGTTGACCATTGTAGTTGGAACATTAACAACGAAGGATGTTTGTTTTTAACTTGTCTGCTGACACGAATCAGTCAAACAAGTTGGGAACAAAAGACTCCGGCCTGTCTGTGACATAACCTCAGCTAAATGTAAACAGGAAGCTGGTTCAACCTGTTCCTGTAGTTACGGCTGGATTTTCCCAATTAACTGTGACTACATCCTTAGTATGATTACGTTTGGTTTTCCACAGATTCATAAAATAACCTCTGGGCAACAATAATACCTTTTTTAAAAGTTCTTACTGGGGTCTTACTCGGTCAGCTGATGATGACATCACTGCATACTGTCCCGTCCAAAGGTGAAGAAGCCCCTCCCCCAGCTCCTGCTGGGTCCGACCATGGCGTTGTCTTCCCCACGCTGGCTGGAATCACTGACATCATTGCCAACAACATCCCCTCGTTGGCCGGACTCGCCACCTCCATCAGTGGTTCTGCACCTAGTTCTTCCGCCCTTCCACCCCCCTCCGCACCGCCCTTGGTAGACAGCATGGCTTACAAGATTGCTGCCAACATACCTAGTTTGGAAGGAAACCTGCTAGCGCTGTAGCTAACTCAGCTACTACACCATCAACTTCCACTGCGTCAGCTGTGCCCGATGCTCATGCAAACTCAGTTAGCCTGGAGAAAGTTGTCAGTTCACTGGCTAATGTACCCAGTTTCACAGGCATTATTAGCAACATTGCTAACCCTGCTGTTAGCTCCATGGTAACACAAACTACCCCTTCAGCCTCACAGAAATTTGGAAACACAGGTAAAAATCAACCAATCGGCAGGCAAATGGCTCAACTATTAGCCAAAAACTGTCCATCTTGATTGTCTGAACCAAATCTTTCATGTTTTTAGATGTTGGAGCATTTTCCCAGGAAGTGACCACTGAAATAAACCAGGATGCCGGCGCCACATTGCCTCCACTAGGTGACACAACTGAGTTAAAAGATGAAGGTATTGTAAATACGAGTCCTGAATTTAGTTTTGGAACGTGCACCTGCTAAACACTTAGCATTTAGCCTGTGTCTTTTACTTGTAAAATAACATTTTGGCTCAACAAGTGATTTAAACTGTTATTTTTTCTCTTTTCCCAGGAACGAGTGGGTATCCTCACACCACTGCAATGGTGTCGTGGGTGAGCCAGGAGGAAATTGACATTGACTCTTCCAATGAGGAGGACGATACAAAAAACAACCCCGATGAGTCTATGGAAGGGGACCCCGCTTCCAACCTGGGACAAAGTACCAAGTAAATGCTCACACTGATTCGAATAACCGATGCTTGCGTTTTCTCCTAAAACAAAATGGATTTTTCTGTTTGGAAACATCTCATCTAGTAGTTCTAGTCGTCTGATCCCGAGGAGGGCTGCTCCACCTCCCCCCCCTGCCAGATATAGAAAGTCTGTGAAAGAAAGGCTTCCAAGGTACGCACAAAACAAAGAGTAGGTTTTCAGATGGTGTGTTGCTAGCTGGACCTACAGCATTGTGATGTCTTGTTGATGATTTCCTGCAGAATGGCCTCCATTCGAGTGTCCAGGAAGAAGGGGGGCAGCGGGAATTCAAGTCCACGGGGGGCTGTAGTTCAGTCCAGTTGGTTGGATGTCTGGAAAGGCTTTAGGTAACTTAAATTATCCTTGAAACTACCTAAGAGTCAGTAAACACCAGGTAGCATCCGTCATCCATACTAGAGGAGACCCATTAGCGACCCCTGAGGTTCCCCAGATAAGAACCAAACTGATGAATGGATGAACAGATGGAGGGGAAGAGGCCTGTAGACATCAACATCTGTCTTTTTCAACAGATACAATGTGCTGTGGGCAAGGTTGGATGGGCTGCAGATGTCTCTGTGGAAGAAGAGGACAGTGAGTAGATGAAACCAAGGGTCTGGTTACCTGCCAGCTCCTCCGGTTCACTGACGGGTGTGGCTCTTCTGTTGACCAGGACCACTTCAGCGAGGTCTTGTTCCACGTCTCCAGTATTACCAACCTGAAGAAACAGGACAAGCGCAGGTTTGCAATTTACTTCAGGAAGAGACACTTTGATTTTATGGCTCATAGTGAAGGTAAGATAAAGAGGAGGGAAAGAGGCGCTCTATTCCTTCTTCTGGATTTTCCTCGTGATCTTTTCATCCATCAGAGGTTTACGACGGTTGGGTCACGTCTCTGCTGGCCTCTCGAGGGCAGCCAAGTCCTCCTGCGCCAGAGCTGCACGGACAAGTAATGATGAAGGACACGCGAAGCCGTGCCTATGCTGCCGTGTGGGGTCACGACCTCTGGATTTATCCCAACAAGGAGGGCTTCCAGCTGGGCGTCGCCTCCTTTTCTGTCCCCCTGAATGTGGCCACAGTGAAGTCAACTGGAAGACACTCGTTCACCCTCATCACTCCATTCAAGACTTTCAAGTACTTCCCGTGTGACTGCCCATACGTCTGAATACTTGTTTGTCTCCTGATTTAAATCACCTTCCCTTTTTTCCCCCTTTTTCTAATTCCCGCAGCATATCGGTGGACTCATCAAAGGATCTGTCCAACTGGTTGGACAACCTGTCCTCAACCATTAGCAGTGCGCTGTCTAGCGGCCAGGTGCTGATGCGTCTGAGGGAAAACCCTGACAACAAACTGTGCGGTGACTGCGGTTCAGCCAATCCTGACTGGGCTTCCATCAACCTGCTGGTGGTCATCTGCCAAAACTGTGCTGGTACCAGACGCTTCCAGCATCTGACTGGTTTTTAAATGGGCATTGGATCAATCGCTAACTACTGTATGTTTTAAGGTCAACATCGAGCCCTGGGAACCAAACTGTCAAAGGTACGCAGCGTGAAAATGGACAACAAAGTCTGGACTGAACCACTCGTTCAGGTAAGGGGGTGTGACCAGTCGTTAGATTCAGGCAGGTACGATCGCATCTGCTTTAACTCTTGGACTCCCTCCCTTTCAGCTGTTTGTTACCTACGGTAACAGGCTGTCCACTCAGGTGTGGGCTCCAGCCGTTCCGGCAGTGGAGCAGCTACAACCTGACTCGTCTGATGAGGAAAGGTCAAAGTTCATCCAGGAGAAATACAGTAGGGGGCGCTACAGGCGCGTCCATGCACTGGCCTACTCACAGCCTCTGATGGACCAGGTTAGCCAGTGATCCCGTAGATGTAGATCTCAGTGGTGATGGCAATGATGATGATGATGATGATGATGATGATGATGATGATGATGATGGTGTGTGTGTGTGTGTGTGTGTGTGTGTGTGTGTGTTTCAGAGGCTCCGTCAGGTGGTTTGTGAAGAAAACATAGGAGAAACAATGTCTCTGATCTGCTCAGGAGCAAAGGTTTGTTTTACCTGTAATTTCAAGGAAGGCTGTAAAATCACATGATCTGATGTGTCACAGCAGGAAATGCCCGTGAGTGTATTTAGGGAGGATGTTACCTGTGTACAGGTGTGTCCCATGGACCCCCAAAACCCCTCCCCCATCACGCTGGCTGAAAAGGCAGGTCAGCCTCTGCAGACCGAGCTGCTCAGGCTTAACGAGTTCACAGGTAACGGCCAGGTGGTGAACAGGTAGGCTGACAGACTCACCTGTGTGTTAGTCATCGCTTACCTGTGTTTGCAGAAGTCCCGCCCTACCTGCCACAACTGGCCAATAGGATCTCTACCAGCGTCTTGGGTAGGACGACTCCGCGTGCAGCGATCTGAAAGGCAGGATTCACTCATCAATGGTTTCTCCTCGTTACGCTTGTCTGTTTGCATGAACATCGATGAGAAGAAGACGAAGAGGAGGAGCTTCATGGTAAACTGGAGGATGATCGTTTTCTCTTCTCCTTGGAAAACAACTCAGCGGCGTGTGACGTCCTCGACCTGCGAGAGGTTCTGTCGGTTTTCCTGAAGGAAGGGTAACTCCGGTCACGTCACTAGGAAGACTGGTAACCCTGATCCTGGTCTTGGGACTGACCGTGCCGCGTTGTCCTTTCAGACCAGATCACGAGTTTGAGCTGGTGTCGCTGAACGAGCGGATCGTCTGCAGCGCTGACCACCAGGAGGCGCTGCAGAGTCACCTGGTTTACATACTGAAGGTAAAGGCCTCCTCGGGCCGAAGGCCTGAGGCCTGACCGGGTTTTTGACATTTGAAACACATTTACAGGTCATCCTTCCCAGTGGAGTGTCCTACGCCGAGGTGGGAGGGGCGTCTGCTGTCAGCAAAGTGTGTGTGTTTGAAGTGGGAGGAGCCTCCCATCAGACGGACGCCTGGTTGTTACTGTGGGAGGACGGCATCAGCGTTCACCCCGTCGTCAGGGACGCAGAGCAGACTCTGAGGCTGGAACTGAGCGAGATCACGTCCCACCGTAACCTCCTTTCTTTTCTATTCTATAAGTGCTGATATACGCGTCCGATCCTAGAGATAACAAAGGACTTTATACTCCTTTTCAGAAAAAGAACCTTCAAAAAACACCATCGCCATGGTGACCGCAGACAGGTGCGTGTGTGTGGGCCAGTACTGGTGCCTGATTGGCTGAGCCGGTCAAAGGTGGTCACGACCGTTTCCCCATCAGGCATCTTTCCTTCCGTTTCGAAGAGCAGCACAGCTGTCAGTCCTGGTTCGAGCATCTGGGTCGAGCGCTGAGCGGCCTGAAGGCACACGCGGCGGCCCCCCAGACGCGCAGTCACGGGTCCCCATCGCGTCAGTCCCTGTACCCGGCCATGGACGTGGTTTCCAGGGGTTCGGTTCCGCAGGCCATCGAATGCTGCATCTCCCACGTCACAAACTACGGTACCGACTGCCTGTCCGCGCCAAAGCCCCTTCATCGTTGATCACCTTCCTGACTCCGTCCGGCAGGGCTGAAGATCGAGGGCCTGTACCGGCGCTGCGGCCTCGTCTCCAAGGTGCAGGAACTGGTGAAGGTTCTGAGCATTTCCCCAAAGTCGGCCCCTCTGGAGAGCGATGAGCAGGGTGTCCTGGACGCTGCCGCTGCTCTTAAGCTGTACGTCCGCCAGCAGGAGAGTTTGATCCCCGACCGAGAGCGACAGCAGTGGCTGCACGCCGCAGGTCAGAAAAACACACACACACAAATACACACACGCCGGTAGGCTGACTCACGGTCGTGACGGCAGGTTGTGGTGGGACGTTTCAGTGGCGCTGGCTGTGAATCCGTACGTTCTTTCTAGTGATTTCAGATGAGCGAGCCAGGTTCTCAGCATACCGGAGGCTGATCCAGCAGCTTCCCGATGACAACAGAGCAACGCTGAACGCCTTGTTTGGACACTTCTACGTGTAAGAGAAAAGGACCGTGTTTTTTTAACAAACACGATCGTGTCTGGACATAATGACAAGAAGGGCTAGAGATGAGGTGAGTTCAGGAGCAGGACTGACCGTAGGTGTGGCCTTTCCTCCTCAGAGTCCAGATGTTCTCGCAGGTGAACAAGATGTCCGCTCACAACCTGGCAGTGGTTCTGGTCCCGACTCTGTTTCAGTCCATGAACCAGGATCTGTTCAGACTCACCAAAGAGCTCATCATCCATCACACACTCTTGTTCTTGGTAAATGTCACCAGTCACACCAACGTGGCCACGAACAGCATCCAAAAGCTAAACTTCTGTCCCTGGTTCCACCGCAGACACCTCAGGAAGACACCAAAGATCAGGCCGAAGAACAGATCACTGCCTTCTGAGGAAGAGGAGGGTAGAAGCTGGACTGGAAAACTTGAAGTTGTGTTTTCTGTCTGGAAAGGTGACTTTTCTAAACACATCTGAACATAAAATGAACCCTTTTCATGTTTTATTGGTTATAAACAAGTTGTGTATTTTATTAACACTGATTATTAAACAAATAATGAACATTTTGGAATTTTTATTATATGACATTATCATATATTGGAAATAAGCAGAACAAAGATTTTGGATCAAAAAAATTGACTAAAAAGGCGAAAGAAAAGCCATAAATGCAAGCTCCCTGATTGGTTGTCAGGCGCTGGTGCCCCTCCCATGTGGAGAATCCTGCTGTGCGATTGGACTGTCGGTGGAACCAGTATTATTATAAAGTGCTGAAGAAAACAGAACGTTGGCATTAGCCCATATGTGCACTGGTGGCATACGTGCGTGTGTGTGTGCGCGCGTGTGTGCGTGTGTGTGTGTGTGCGTGTTACCACAGTAAAGCTCTTCTTCTTTCTGTATGCTCGGCCTCATCTCCACATAAACGTTTTCCTGTGCTGAAGCAGGAGCCTGTGTCAGACATCAGCCGATAGCCTTTCAGGGCCGCTGTGGGTCGCCTTACCTTCGATCCTGCTCTGCTCTGCCCTCCTCCTCCTCCTCCTCTTAACGATGAAGTACGAAACGATGAAACTGAGCACGAGGAAGCCACAGATGGCTACGCCCACCACCGCAGCGTTGTTGTTGTTGTTACGCTGTTGCAGTTGTTCGGAGCAGTGACGGAGGTCAGGCTGGGCTGGGACTTACCGCTCTTCACCAGGAGGCGGATTTCTTGAGTCTTGATCCGTGTGCCGTCCTTATCAAATGCACGCATGATGTAGATTCCTGAATCTCGTGTCTCCACGCGGCTGAAGCTCAGCGAGCCGTCGGGCAGCAGCTGGTAGCGCCCGCCCTCGCCTTGGCTCTTGTTCCTCAGGTTTAGCTGCCACTGGCTGTTTAGCCACCTGAGGTCGGACAGTCGGTCTCGCTCGTCCTTCGTCAGGTTGGCGCTCAGCTGGACGGCCTCGCCGCTGTGCACGGTGAGGGAGACAGAGGAGTCTGGAAAGCCGGAGTTGGAATTCCTGATCAGCAGCAGCAGCAGCAGCAGCAGCAGCAGCAGCAGCGAACAACCCGTCATGGCCTTTGCCCAGTCCTTTGTCACTGAAAGAGGAAACACGGATTTTCAGTTCAATATGTGTGTCTCATTGACATATAATCAACGCAAGCAACAATAACTTGCCTTTTGAACCATACAATGTTGATAACCACTTTTAGAGACATCTGAGTCCGTCATATCCCTTAAATGTAGAACCTCCTCAATGAAAAAACTAACTCTTCTTACCTAATAATCAACGCAACACTGTGGATCCAGGTGTAAAAGCACACAGCAGCTTTAGTTCATGTTGATATGATACAAAGAAATTGTAAATAAAGCTGATTAAATATGCACAAACAAAAAGCGCTCTTACCTGTGAGAAAGCAGAGCATCAAACTGAAGAGGAAATCCGCTGTGGTTGGGTATGAGCAAAGGTCACAGAGAACGTTCTCTTTGAGCTGAAACCTTGCCTTTAAACATCATCTGGCTTAAATGTTCATGACCACAGCTGAACAGGAAACACAGGCAGAAAATATTAATAGGCTGCCCCCAAAACCGGCTTTCAGGGTGATCTGGTTGGGTTTCCCAGCTCACACACGTGGAAACACTGCAACATTTGCGCAGGTGCTGGCGCTCAGGTGCTCTGTGGACGTGTTTGGGCAGATTCAGGTTGGACTGCATTCACCAGTATCAGCTGATCCCAGCGACAAGCAGCCACACACACACACACACACACACACACACACACACACACGCACACACACACACACGCCACCTTTTACTCCTCTGTGGCAGCTTGAAGTAAGTTATGTGCAGGAGAAGTTTAATTTATCTCTGAAGTCATATAAACTAACATGAATGTAAAATATTCGCGCGTGTATAAATCACCATGGAAACGAATAAAACAAAAAGTTTAAAATGCCGTTTGCTGTAGTGATGTTTTTGTCCAGCAGGAGGCGCTGCTGGCGCACGCTGATGTCCAGGCTTTAATGACGTGTTTCTGGTTTTTCGTGGCAACGATTGGGTGACACGTGATCTCTTTCAGCAGGGTGAAAACGCACGTGAAATTCTAAAGAAACACACCAAATGATGCCAGACGCTGCCACTGGTGTCACCTGACCAGGAAGCACTTTGCTGCTTTTTAGGGCACTAAATTGCAACAAAAGTCATTGGTTGAGGCTGATGCATGTCACACCTGCTAACAGGAACGGCGAGGAGTTTGTGTGTCGTACTGCAACCATCCAGAGGGGGGCAGGAGGCTGTGGGAGCAGCACTGGAGCAGTCAGGAACGGTCATTAGAAGCCTTTGATTCCACCTTCTCCCATAGTGTAGCTCTTCTGGAGAGAGAGAGAGAGAGGGAGAGAGAGGGAGAGCAGTGAGGGGGCGGACAGACAGACAGACAGACAGACAGACAGTGGGAGGAGCTGATGAGGTAGTCTGGAGGAGTCAGTGAGGAGGTTCAGTCTGCGTCTGCACGCGCCGTCTGTCTGTCTGTCCTCAGGATGGAGCGGATCGATCAGGGATTATTGACCATGGTCATCTTCCTGTGGCTCCAGCTCTGCAGGTCGGTTTACATCGCTGACGGCTCAGGTGAGGCTCAACATGCTGCGGCTGCTGCGGCTGCAGCTGCTGCGACCACCACTTACCTGTTGCTCCTGATGCTGAAGGCAGGGCTTCTACTGGTTCCAGCCTGTAGTTGCTCCATTTCAGACTGATTTATTGCGCCTGCACCGTCCGCAGTCCCGCCGCAGTCCCGCCACGGCTGCAGCTGTTTATGTTCTCTGAATAATGCAGGAATTCTGTTCTTTGTCGTGTGTGTGGTTGTCTTTTTGCCTCTCTGCTCCAAATCCCTGATGAAGTCGTGAATCTCTCCGCTCTCCCTTGTGTCCGGCAGCAAATGTAATCTGTCCAGAATGACGGAACGTTCCTCACACATGGCTGCAGGCCAGGGGCCGTCCAGCGCCACGGTTTTCCCATAAATCTGTGTGTTTATGCCTGCGGAGTTTGGGGAATGTAAGCGATTCAGATCAGATTTCATCATGTTCCAAAAGCGCGTGTGTGTTCAACAAGTGCTGCCTTTTGTCTGTCAGAGGTCATGAAGGTCACGATCAACCAAACATGCACACACACACGCGTGCACACACACGCACACGCTGATCTCATCCAGCAGGAACCTGTACTTGGCCCAAATCCCCATTTTTTTTCCATTTTCTCTGAAGTCGTTTCAGCCGGGGTGTTTTACATACTGTATGTCGGTGAGGAACCTCGGTTGCTAAAAGGTTCCACCATGATCTGAAAAGGTTCCTGCAGCTCTTTGTTCCCTCCAAGGTGGACATCACCCTGATGTCTTCATAGCTGCAGGTTTGCAGTTCTGGTTTGGGCTGCCTGCTGAGTCAGCAGTTTCCTCTGCCGACTGCTTTCGGATGCGTTCTTATTAGCTGTTAACAACACTTTTAGCCAAGATAATTAAAGAAGTCCTCCTTCTGCTCCCAGACTCCCTCCATCAGGTTTTATCAGAGTTCAGCGTGGTTCGTCCCATCAGGACCAGCCCAGAAGGACGCTTCTTGTCAACATCGGTGACCATCGGCAGCGTCAGAAACAAGAGGCAGACGCGAGCGGACGCTCCTTCCAACTGGGACAGGGACAGGGACAGGGACAGGGACAGGGACAGGGACAGGGACAGGGACAGGGACCCGGACATGCCCCCGGAGGAGCTCTTCTACAACGTGACCGTGTTTGGCCATGAGCTCCATCTACGACTGCACGCCAACACTCGTCTGGTGGCTCCCAGAGCCACCATGGAGTGGTGGGAGGAGTCAGGACACAAATCCTCCCAGCCAATAGAAGACACACGCTGCTTTTACACAGGAGAGGTGTCCAACGTGGAGGACACCGCCGTTGCCATTAGCAACTGTGATGGACTGGTAGGTGACACCACTGCTTTGTGACCCCACCTTCATCCTTCCATCACTCTTATTTTATCCTGAGTGATCACTTCTTCCACTATTATCAGCGGGGGCTCCCTTTTCTCTGCTGTCGCTCCGTCCTCATCACTTCCACTCTTGTTCTTTCCGTCTTTTAGCCGCTGTGAACAAAACACAGTAGCAAAGGTCACGCAATAAACCCCCAAAAATGTGTAGGAAAGCTTGCGCGGGATAACAATCAACAAGTTATGATCAATAAATCCAGATGTTGGTGAGGGTTTCTTCCTCAGAGGAGCGAAGAGAAACAAACAGGTTCAAATTGAAACGGTCAAAGCTAAACGCTGTAAAAAGCGAGGGCCAAACCAGCGGCGGCTCAAAGGGCCGGGGCCGGGCGAGCGGCGCCGCAGCAACACTTCTTACAGCGGGGTGACCCGCCTGATTGAATCCAGATGTGAAGGAAAGATGAGAGGCGTTGAAAGGCAGAGAGAGAAATATTTTCCTTTGCAGCTACTGATGTAACTTAAAGCAACAGCTGCAGGTGGACGCGAATCAGGAAACCCGGCTCGAACGTCGGCGAGCAAAGGGCGCCGATTTATGGTCGAAACAGCGAAACTGCCGAGTCACGTCGAATGACCAAACAGAGGCGTTCGTTCATCCGAACTGCAGCTTTTCCTAAACCCACCGAGCAACTTCCAGGGTGGAAAACTGCTGCATGTATGCATTTAATTTTCCAAAATAAATTCAAATTGAATCAAATTGCGTTTCCAACAGCAGCATGTTGGTTGGTGCTGCCCAGGATAATCTGGGTTTGTGCACCTTTTGCTGGATTTTGGATTAAATCCAGATTTAACTTAAGTGTAGGTGAAGTCTGAATATAGATGAGAACGTGCCCAACACCTCCGTGCACGTTTCCACCTCTGTCTCCAGGCGGGGATGATCCAGATGGGTCACGAGGAGTTTTTCATTGAGCCCCTGAGTCAGAGGAGCTCAGCAGGAGGAGAAGAAGAGGAGGAGGAAGGACGAAGACACGTTGTGTACCGCTCTACAGCTGTTATTAAGAATCCACCAGCTGTCAATCAAAGCGTCGACGACTTTCACCGAGGTGAGAACACGGCGGCTCCAGAAACCAGAGGTTTTGAGCTGTTCTGATGAGGAACACTGAAACCGAGGTTGGCTGCTGAGGTCAGCAATCAAGCACGAGGCAGAAGAAGAAAAGAATCGTGTGCAAAGCACCACAAATGTTCCTGGAATGTTGGAGCAGATGACGAGCGCTGGGACGTGGCATTCCAACATTCAGACCTTTGCAGACTTTTGGACCGAGAACTGATAACCGGTGGGGATGTTGGACCGGTTGTCCTCTCTGCCCTGAGACGTGTCTCCTCTCCTGAGCCTCCAGCTCAACATCCTGACCGCAGATGATGTTAAAACACTTTTATGTGAAGAAAAATGCAGATTATGACGGAACATTTAAGACTTGTTAACTCAAAAGTCATCATGAAGAAAAGTAAAGATTTTAGAGTGACTTTCCTTGTTGTCAGGTCCTCTTCTAGGCTCTCTGAACCTAAAGCAGGAGGTGTTGCTTCCACCATCCGGCTCAGCTCGGCGACGGAGGTACATTGAGGAGGCAGAGATGTTTAACATCGAGGTTAGCCAACCGTCCAGTTTAAACTGCTCAGGTAGCCAGCGCGCTAACCTCTCGCTCCCTCCTCCAGGTTTTGCTGGCTGTGGATTATTCCGTTCATCTCTTCCACGGCCGAGAACATATTCAGAGATATCTCCTGACCTTCATGAATATAGTAAGTCCAAACGTCAGCAAAACAGCTTTAAATCAGGTCAATCGGAGACTTTAACTTCTTGTTGGTTGTGGGATTCCAACACAACAACATCACAGTCTCCAAAGTTCCTTCGGAAGCCAGAGTTCAGGAGGGACCCCGGCTGGAATGTCCACAGCCTACGCCCATTTTGGCAACTGAATCAGCAAAAACAAAGTCCCAGAGATATATCAATGCAAGATGGGTGAACATCTGGAGGCCTGAGCACCAAAAGGAAACGTCATCAGCCCAAGCGCCGGCAGCCCAGAGTTAACCATTACAATGAAAACCAGGAGAAAAGGGGCTTTGGTGATTAATGAAGGAATCCAAGGGGACCAGAGGTCATCAATATTAGTACAGGACTCTGCTCTGACTTCCTTCATTCCAGTTAAAGAAGAGCCCACTGATTCAGCCCACCTGATCTTCTACCCTCGACTTTCTGCTAGAACTAAACTGGTTAAACTGGTTGACACACCTCCTTCTTCCAGGTTAATGAGATCTACCAGGATCATTCTCTGGGGGCCAACATCAACATTGTTCTCGTCAAAATCATCGCTCTGCCTGCATCAAAGGTAACCCTACAGTCTCATGACCGAGCAGGTCTAAAGAATTCCCAAACTCAGATCCGAGAGTGACCTGTGGTCCCCACCAGTCCCTGGAGATGATCTCTGTGGGGAACCCCAGAAGAGCTTGGAGAATGTTTGCGGGTGGTCGTATCTCCTGCAGAGGGAGCAGAGCCACGCCGAGCAGCACGACCACACCATCTACCTGTCCAGGCAGGAGTTCGGCCCCTCCGGCATGCAGGGTAGGGACTGGGCAGTGCGGGACGTCCTGCTGGTGGTCCCAGCTGCTTGAGCCAGTCCTCCAGTCAGATGTTTCATCCCTATCAGCTACGCACCAGTTACAGGAATGTGCCAGCTACACCAGAGCTGCGTCCTCGTCATCGACGGACGTTTCACCTCTGCCTTCGTAGCCGCGCATGAGACAGGACATGTGTGAGAAACACACTCACTCACACACACACAAATGACTCCAAGATGCAACGGCCAGCTGTCTGAGCACCATTCAGAAATCCCACCATATTCCATACCTCCTTTCTTTGTTCTTGCCTCAGGTTAGGAATGGAGCACGATGGCGAGGCCAACAGTTGCGCTGACGACGTGCCTTTGGGCAGCATCATGTCTCCGCGGGTTCAGGCCACTTTCTACCGATACCACTGGTCCCGCTGCAGCTGGATGGAACTACACAAATATCTTCAGTGAGTTTTCTCCCATCTCTTGAGCACACGGACGGCCTGGTTTCCATTTCTCTGTTTGCTTTTCTTTCCTTCTGCCCTCAGCACCTATGACTGTCTCCGTGACGACCCTTTCTACTACGACTGGCCAGCCCTGCCTCAGCTACCGGGCTTTCAGTACTCCATGGACCAGCAGTGCCACTTTGACTTCGGCCCAGGATACAGTCTGTGTACAGCTGTGAGCCGCAGTCCCTCCTCCTGTTTTTTTAAACAACCAATGGCAAACTATGCCAACTTTAAAAAAATCACAAAAAATCCAAATCAAATTGTTTTCCAGAAATTCCACTTCAGGCTCATTCCACCTATCTTTCTCTAGTAACAATGGAGACTTTCAAAAATATTTACTGTAGCATTTGCTGATAATTACATCACGCGTGGACCTTTGCTGTTAAGGCAACTTCCAACAAATGTGTTCAGGTGTTGTTGTGGGAACAGTGAGGATGATAAAATGTCCCAAAACTGTAACGATAATGTTAACATGTTAACGCAGATGCATTCTTCACTGCTCTGGAATCTCTTCCTTAGTTCGGTCTACCTCTTAAGATTTGGGGACTTATCGAGTTCTAAAGCTGGTTTTTAATTTTGTCTCGGTGTGAATATTGTTGTTTTTTTTTTTTTGTGTTCACCAGTACACAGCCCATGACCCCTGTAAGCAGCTGTGGTGCAGTGACTACCACAACCCATTTTACTGCAAAACCAAGAAAGGCCCTCCGCTTGACGGGACAAAGTGTGCCCCAGGCAAGGTGAGGATCCTCAGGTTCAGATGGGGTCAAGGGCCTCAGCCAGCGATTGACAAGCGTTAGCAAGATCTAAATATCATGAAAATAAGGGAAAAGGAGAAGGCCAGGCTGACAGCAGAGCAGACTCAGTCCTAACAGCTGGGCTTGGTGTTGGACTAACTTTCCATCGTTGCAGCATTGCTACAAGGGGGTCTGCACAAAGCTGACCAACGATATGCTGAGACAAGATGGCCAGTGGGGACCCTGGGGTCCCTACAGCAGCTGTTCCAGGACCTGCAGCGGTGGGGTCACCTTTCGGACACGGCGGTGTGACAGCCCAGTGTAAGTCTGTCGGTCATCGGTGATGGTCAGCGGCACCAGTCAGGGGCGTTAACCTGTGGTTGTTCTCAGTCCAGCCAACGGGGGGCGCACCTGCTTCGGAAACAGTTACGAGTTCCAGCTGTGCAACAGGGAAGAGTGTCCGCCGCTGTCTGATTTCAGGTCAGCAAGCTGCTCTTGATTATGTCCTGTTTGCTGTTAGTTGGAGCAAATCTTAAATATCTCTCAATTGTGACATAAAAATATTTTGTCTTGCCTTGCCGTTTGTTGCATTTCTGCAGGATGATCTCCCTTTTTTCCTTCTTTTAGAGAGGATCAGTGTCAGGCCTGGAATTCATTTTATGAACACGAAGGAAAAAAGCATCATTGGCTGCCGTACCAACATCCTGACCGTGAGTGCTCACATATAATAAACTCTTGACAAACATCAACACATTTCCACACAGAAACCCCTTTTTCCATGCTTAAAGATCAGATTAAAGTTTCCCCTCCACTGTGTGTGTGCTGTGTGATGCTGTGTAGTGTGTGTGTGTGTGTTTCTGTGTGTTCAGATGTTAAACTCATCACTTGGGAATCTGTTAGTGGAAGGAAACTTGTGGCCTCTCCTCCCTTTAACTCTTTAAAGTCTTGAAATGCTTAAACTCTTGTTGTTAAAGCTTAAGCAGCACCACGATGGTATTTTATCTAACCTTTGTGCGTCTGCAGCTGATGAGAGATGCCACCTCTACTGTCAGTCGAAGGAAACATCTGAGGTGGTCTTCATGAACAGAAAGGTGCACGACGGGACGCCGTGTTCCTATGACGACAACTACAGCGTCTGCTTCCAAGGAGAGTGTGAGGTCTTTATTTACATCTTTAACTCCTTCAGTCAGTTTGACTTAGTCGAGTTTTTCTATTCGCTTACAAACTTGTGCGTTACATGAAAGCCATATTGTGACAAGATCAAAGACAGTCTGCCCCGGACCCAGAGGCAGCCTTGATGTGCTGCAGTCAGAAAGAGGCTAATGACCCCAAGACTGATATAAAAAACCAAACCAGACAAACAAATGAGGAATTCCAAGGGCTGAGAAATCAAATCTGAAGAAGTGGAAGTAAACTAACTGATATTGAAATGCCCCAAAGAAAAGGAACTACAGCAACCAAACTTAGGAACTGAAACCTGAGTGAGACGAAGAACCAGACAGAGGGCAAGGCCGACTCAGACTGAAATCACAGCTTGTACACAAGAAAGAGAACGCGCCACCAGTACAACTGAAGTTGTACAAAAGGAATTTCACACAGTAGGACAAACACTGTGTTTGGCAGCCAAATTCTCCTGCAACCAAACATGTAAAACCAAAACCGACCGGTTTAGGTGCACTGCAGGTGGATCCCGGTCCTGGAGAAAAAGCCAGATGCAGAGGTTAGGACTTGATCTGGTTGGTTGCGGGTGATAAATTACTAGTTCTTATACTTTTTCTGTTATGAAGGATCAAAAGCCATGAGAATCTATGGGGTTCTGTTATTTCTAGAGCTCACGTTTGTCCCCTTCGTAGATTTTTGTTTTGGGGTTTACTACAAGGTCTTGGTCTTTTAACCAACGTTATTGTCTCAATGCAGCATGTAGGTTGTGATGGACAGATCGCCTCAGACAAGCAAGAGGATCGATGCGGCGTCTGCGGCGGGGACAATTCCAGCTGTAAACTCGTCAAAGGAAACTTTACCCGCAGTGCCAAGAAGCAAGGTGTTTGATCAGAGGAGATGATTGGTGGAGCACTGGATGAAAGGTGGTTCATGAAAAATAAAGAGCTTGTTTGCAGGTTACCTGAAGATAATGGAAATACCAAAGGGTGCGCGACATTTGCTGGTCCAGGCGTTTCAGGGGAGCCCTCACATCCTGGGTAAGAGGAAGAGATTTGTTCTAGCTAATCCCATTGCTACCACTTATGTGGAAAACCTTTGTTGTTTCTGGCTCCAGCACTAAAGAACCAGGAGACGAACCACCTCTTTCTTAATAATGAAGATGAGCTCCGGGAATCCAGAGTGGTGATTGAGAAGGGTGTGGCGTGGGAGTATATCAAGAAAGAGAACCAACAGTCAGTTCAGACCAGAGGACCACTGAAGTATGGAGTACTGCTCATGGTCAGTGCAACAATACCGGGAAGTCCCACATGCAAAACTGAAG
>CAAE01014536.1:102757-122803 GCA_000180735.1 Tetraodon nigroviridis | reverse complement strand
CTTTTTCTCCCCTCCCCCCCCTTCCCTCCCCCTCTCTTCTCCTTTGGCCGCTACAATGGCCGTTTAAAAACTGATATCTCGCCACTGTGGTGGAATTCTGGAACCGTTGTTGGTGCCAGGCGTTAGTGGTGTGCGTCTATAAATTCAGACTCAGCAGGCAGTGTCCTTGAAGGGAAACACACAAACACACAAAGGCAGGGTGTGTGCCGCCATCATTGCTGCTGCTGCTGCTGCGTGATTGGTTACACACTCAGTCAGCCCGAACACCTGCAAAACAGAACATCAACCCACAGATGCAGCTGGAGCAGGTGGATCATCAGCTGAGCTACAAGGAACCGGACTCGTGTCACCAAGATTCCCGTCCTGGACGCAGACCTCATGGAAAACGGAGGCAACGCCCACGCATGAATGACTAATGAGCTCTGCTTCCGTAGATTTGGTCCACCTCACCTGCCAATCTTCTGGTTCTGCCTATGACGACCTGTCGCCGCTGGTTACCAGGATGTTCTGCACACCAGACTCGCCGGACCAAGGTAACACACACCCTGTGGTTTTTCTCCTCCTTTACCTCCTCTGTCATCCATTCATCACTCCTTCCTTTAATTATAACATGAACACACGTGTGAAGCTGCAGGATCGATGAAAGCTGGTTTAGAAATTCATCACAGGTGATGAGGGAGGAGGAGATAAGCTTCTGTTCCTCGTTAATCTAAAGCCGCAGGTTAATTCAGTGGGTTTTGTCAGGTGTTCATGCCACTGACCGGTTCTTGAAAATGTAGCTGCGTGGAGGAAAAAAATGTACGAGTTGCACTTGTCTTTTCCGCAGGAAACTGTCCGTCTGTCCTCTGGTGCCTCTACTTCAACATCACTGATGGTTCAGGGCTGGAGGCCCAAGGACACAACCTTCCCTCCAACGTGTACGTGTGCTCCGGACCAGACGGCGCCCTGGGCCACGAGAACGCCATCAAGCAGGTAAGAGGCGGGACGCGCCCTTGGGAAGGGTCGTCCACCTCCATGAAGTCAGCTTCTGTAAGACCGACCAGGCCAGCCACCCGCAGCAAACGGAGCACCAACTGTTTCAGGCGGAATCCATCTTCAGTAAGATCCTGCCCGGCGAGGACTTCTGTCCTCCAGCTCCCAACCCTGAAGACATCATCTACGATGGAGATGCCACCGCCTCGGCTGAGGGAGAGGACACGGAGGGAGAGAAGGACCTCCAGGAGGGGGAGAAGGACCTCCAGGAGGCAGAAAAGGACCACCAGGAGGGGGAGAAGGACCTCCAGGAGGGGGAGAAGGACCTCCAGGAGGGGGAGAAGGACCTCCAGGAGGCAGAAAAGGACCACCAGGAGGGGGAGAAGGACCTCCAGGAGGGAGAGAAGGACCACCAGGAGGGGGAGAAGGACCTCCAGGACAACCTGGGGGACGAAAAAAAACTGGAAGAGGAGGTAGTGACACAGGAGAATCTGCAGGAGTAACATACCTGTAACAGAACCTCCTGCAGTGCATTATGGATCAAAGTTGCCTTCTCCCTCCTAAGTATTTAAATTTCATCTTTGTTCTATGTAAATATTAAACTGCCAACTGGCTGCTGATCATTATGGGCCTCATTCACACCAGTCAGTCTTCTTTCCAGAATTCTGACCTTTTGAAAGAGAAGCGGATCAGTGGGGGTAGAGATGGGGGCTGGGCTCATGCAGCTTTTGAAACCTCTGGCGTTCTGACACGGCTGCACGATGGGAAAAGTAAAGGGTAGGCGTGGCCCTCAGGCACACCGGGATCTGAATGTCAGAGTTGAAAGCAGCATCCAGCTGTTGAAGGAAGCCTTCAACAGCCTGGAAACAGCAGGCGGTTACTGCCCCCTGCTGGCAGGCGACACGAACGGCACCACGGGGGGGGGCGCTCAACCATCCGGTGGAGACCGAGTTCAGAATAACTGGTCTGGACACAAACTGCAACAAGCAAAACAACACTGCCTCAGTGCAGCAAATAAACAGAATACCACAAACATTTCATCTGTCTCAACTGGGGCGACAAAGTCCCACAGGGGCGATCTTTTGAAAAGCAGCTTCCACGTTTGAGATTTGGTTCCGACTGTTTGGGTACAACACGTAGGTGATCTTAGAACAGACTAACAGACTTGTGCTCAGGACTTGGTTTCGCTTTTTATTAGCAGAAAAACAATCTGACGCAGTTTACAGACGGCGACCGCGACGTCCACCCTTCCTTCTGGTTGAATCTGATGGAATTGGAGTGACGTCCTCTGAACCAAAGAAAGGGAAAAACATTGCCAAGGGATTACAAGGTGCCTACTACAAACGGCGTGTTTAACATCACAACAGTCACATCTGATGGTACAGAGACAGTCTATTAATGCTGTTATACTCTACTCACCTATGCGTCCAATTTTCATGCCGGAACGAGCCAGAGCTCTGAGAGCAGACTGAGCTCCAGGACCAGGGGTCTTTGTCCTGAGGAAGAGGAGATCATTAGTAAAACGAGAGCCAAATAAAAAAATCTACGCATTAGATGTCACACTACAGTCCTGCTCAGAGGTTGGGACAAATTAACCCTAACGCATACACACGTTAAAAAGACACGAACGCATCGGTAGGACTGAACGCTTGCATTTACCAAAAAAGTTTACGCAAGTAAAGCTGATTACAACAAAAATCATCCAAAGCCTTTGTTTGGACTTTTGATATGCAACTGAATGATTGTCGAGTTGACATGCAGAAGATTTTTAGCAACGACGGTACCTGTTCCCTCCGGTGGCTCTCAACTTGATGTGCAGAGCGGTGATTCCGAGCTCTTTGCAGCGCTGGGCGACATCCTGAGCGGCCAACATGGCAGCGTATGGAGAAGACTCATCTCTGTCTGCCTTCACCTTCATCCCACCGGTCACGCGGCAGATCGTTTCCCTGGCAACAAATGTAACGGTCAGACAACATGCAACCATCAGGTTCTTCTCAAAGTGCCTTGCTGATGCTTTCACTTACTTGCCAGACAGGTCAGTGACGTGGACAAAGGTGTCGTTGAAAGAAGCGAAGATGTGACACACACCAAACACGTTCTCTCCTTCGGCCACCTGAGGACCCAGGCTGATAACCTGCTCCTCCTTCTTCTCTTTCCCTTTACGAGGAGCCATTGTCTGAAGATGGACGGCAAAACAAGCAGGAGTTACACTTCAGTGCCTCTGTTCTGATTATTCTCTGAAATAATCACAACAGCATCTTGTCAGCTTTGGGCAAACGCCAAACCAAGATCATCACAGCCTAATAAAAGCCTCACTAAAAATTCAGTATTCTATGTTACACACAGCTGAAGCCTCATATCTGCATAGACGTTTGCGAATAGACCAAAAGACGTAAAAGTTACATTAGAAGTAAACATGAGAGAATCACATCCGACTCACGGCGGCTAGTCGTTAGCTCGGCGTTAGCCGACTAGCTTCAGTGGACAAACGAGGCTGAGCCGTAGTTTGCTCACAACGGATCGCGATAAAGGGCCTTAGTGCATAGATCAAGAAATGAAATTCAAGTTGAAAAGAACTGTTAATTTCGCTGTACGAAACGCCAAACTGAGGTAAAATGGCGTCATTTTGCCGCAGCTATGCAACTCGCACACTCGGCCAGAAAATCATCTTTAATCATACATCATGAGTCACTCAAAAACAATATTAGGTGCAAAAGAAACAAGAAACCACAATTAATTAATAGCGACACATATATTATTCGGATGCTCACTTAAAAAGGGGATTAATGTTGATAAACCGCTGACGGG
This sequence comes from Tetraodon nigroviridis, assembly GCA_000180735.1. Lineage (NCBI taxonomy): Eukaryota > Metazoa > Chordata > Actinopteri > Tetraodontiformes > Tetraodontidae > Tetraodon > Tetraodon nigroviridis. The sequence continues at coordinate 119,023 of CAAE01014536.1, read as the reverse complement.
AACGTACCTCTGTGGGTCTCTCACGGAAGCAGAAACAAGAAAGGAAGGAGCTTCGGCTTCCGGGGTTAAAGTTGAAACTAGCAAGCGCGGGAATTTGCTGCTGCTGCCATCACGTGGTTCGTTTAGGAAACAACAAAATACTCTCGTATCTAACAATAATAAGTATCAACTCGTAGAAAATGTCTTACTCATTATTTATTGTGCTGTAAGGAAATGACATATCAACATTTGAACACATCTGTTTATTTACAGAAACACTTTGCACATAATGCAGAGGAAGAATTACTCCAAAAACTACAAAAAGAAAGAAGATTTAAAACTCTCTCCCTCACACACACTGGATTCACACTGTTACACACTGAGCATGCAGCATTAGTATTAATACGTTACAGTACAATACCCATCATAGTAGAAAAGCTGATTGGATAAGAATGAGCTGATTACTGGTCAGCCTTTGTTGATTTCTGTAGTCTATAATGTGGGACAGGAAACAGCGAGGGCTCCGAGGACACGCCATTTTAGACTGAAGCAATTTTCAATGAAAAAGTGTACATGTGAATACTGAATGAGAATATTTAATTCTATATTCTGGAGTAAAATTTAAAAATGAAAAGTTATTAGTCAACCAGGAGAGATGTTTCAATTGATAACTGATCGACTAACTAATCTAAGAGGAGCCCCCGCTGATTCCTGTACTGCTGATTAGAAAAGCTTCTCGTGATGGCCATGCTCTCAGTGCCGCGGGTGAGACTACAAAATGGAAATTACAAACCATCCCTGGCCTCAGAGTTATTTCAGAACCAGGAGAGAACATTCAAAGTGTCCAACTGAGAACATTATAAGTCAAAAATTAGTCACCGTTGACTGATGACATCTGAAAATGACTTTGGAATCACAGCAAGAGAGAGACAGGAGAGAACATTGTCTATTCATCAGAAAACGTGAATTCTTTAGTCTTAAGCATAAACATCGCAATAGTTCTATAAAGTGACATCTCAGATGTTTTCAGGGGAGCATACTGTCATTCCTGGTGCTCGAAAATTTCCACAAGTACATCAAAATTTCAAGTGTCAGAAAAGTGGAGGTTTAGAAAACACAGACTTGTCCACAGTAGAAACCAACCGTTTAGTCTGCCTGTGCCATTTGGAGTCCCAAACCTTTGTACAGTCCCTCTACAGCTGAAATCAAGCCTTTCGTGTGAGCGTAGACCCACACTGGAGCCCCAGACATAACTTGTCAATAACCTGTCATAATCGTGTCCATTTAGTTCCCATTTAATCATTTTCTTCTGAGCCACATGAACAAATATCTGAAGGAGGAATTTTAAAAGTGATTGAGAACGAATGTGACAAGTATCTGATCTGTTTGACCATTAAAAATCCACATTAGCCACATCAAGCTCGTGTTCCAAATGTAGCCTTTAAATGTGAAATGATTGGTTGTAAACGTTGATTTAAATTCATTCTGGATGTTGTGAATTTGTTATTGCTAACATGTCTGTGAAGTCACACGTTGTCTCAATCAGTCTTTAATGTCGGTCATGTCATGTCTCGCTGCGCACATTCAACACCTTTTGAGTAACATCTCAGGTCAAATACACGTCTGACGACCACTTAAGCACTGAGATCTCGGTACTAGTGGGAGGGGCTCTAAAACTGTGCATCGTTTCGGAATCTTAGCCCGAAACGGCTTCAATGCAGTCACGTCGGCCTCCTCGGACCCTGAGGTGGGACACCAAATGGAACAGAGGTGTCAAAAGAAGACAGCGGCACTGTGGCGAAAACATTCAGCGGTTGCTATGGGAAACTGTGTTGCAAGCTAGAAAGCATTTCATACCAACAAAAATAATAAAGCTAATAATACACATTCTCTACAAGGTGATTCACACTATGTTAGCACTAAGTGTCTGATTCAAACATTAAAAAGCTTTCAAATTTACAAATAATTAGAATACTAAGAGAGAGTAATCATCATAATAAGAATTTGATTGTACAAAGTTCTACATTCTCCTGACGGTAAAAAGCTTTTGAAGCCTCTGAGACAAACACGACAGGCCAAAAGTCACAGAATATCAAAGGTGGCACTGCTTTGTTAGCACGTGGCCAACGCAGCCAACAAGTCAAGTCACCGCACAGCTGGAAAACAACATGGCAGCCGCGAACGTCAAAACCCAGCAGACACCAAAGCCGAAACACACAACACAAAGTCCTGCATGCATAAAATGACGTCGTCTGTACAGAAAGTCAACACCGTCAACTCAGAGGAAGAAGCTGTCTGTACAGAACCCCGGTCAATAAAGTCTAACCGCTTCAGAGTGCCTCCTTCCAAAATCTTCTCCCAGAACAAATCTTTTAACTTCACTGCATCAAAAAAAAAAGAGTCATAATGTGGCCATTCCTGACGTCTGCCTGAAGAGACGAGAAAAGCTGTGCTGTCCGGAGGCTCAGGAGTGACACGACTACAGTATTTACGCTCCACTAAATTCAGAATAGTTCAAAACAGTTTGGTGACCTCACAATTAAAAAAAAAAAGTAATTAATTCTCTAAGTTCAGCATCCACATTTTAAAGTCCAGAACAGAGATGAAAATTGACATGAAGGAGTATATAAATAGAAACTTGTGTAAACATTTTTGCCACTCCTGGGATTCCGCACAGTTGCTGATGCTCACTAGCTCCTTGTTGTCGCGTCACATCAACACTTTTTTGTTTCATTGTGCTTTTTTTCCTTCAACCGAACCTCCAACCTTGTTAAAACAATCAAAAGTAACATTTTGATCCTGCGAATGCTCGTTTTTAAAGACAATTTCCATCTCATCTCGGATCGTTTAAATTCTTAGCATGTTTCGGGTGGTGTGTGTGTGTGTGTGTGGTTTTTTTTTTTTCCATTTAAACAGTCTTTCCACGGTGAAAGGAAACACTTTCTGTTTTCCTTCATCTTCTCATTCCTTCACAGGAACTGAAAAACATTCCATGAACTAAAGTATGATCCTGGCAGCTCGTCAGGAACTTCCTCGTTGGGACACCTGATGGGCGGAGTAAGGGTGGGAGGTGTGGCTGTTTGTGGAAGATCACAGGTGCGAGAGCCGGAAGCTGGCGGAGCACTCCGACCTCGATGGAAGCAAAAAGATGACAGTCCGACGTTCCAAAACTCAATTTGCTTTTTCCGGAACTTCCTGAACTGCTTTTATCCAACGTTAAATAATCAAGACGACGTCATCGTCCCTGAACAAAGCTGCAGTTCCAGAAGCTCAGATGAAAGAAATACAAAAGGATCATTTGTGCTGTTTACTGTAATTAGATTTGTTGGTTTTTTCTTAAAATGTTCTACATATGAGAGAGCTAAATAACCTTAAGATGTTCCACTACAACATGAAAAATGATGTTATATTCACAAAAATAATAAAAAATATGGCCACAACAAATTAACTTTTCTTTACGTTTTTGTTTTTTAAAGTTACCTCTAAATTATATTAGTTTACATTTAGCTTAAAATATAATATTAGAATGTATTTAATCAAATAAATAATTTCTGTAACTCTACACAAATTGTGTTTTTTTTTTTTAAATAGTTTTAGGTCTATCTTTAAAATGATTTTAATAAATTAAAATCTTCATCTTCATTTTTATTTAACAATATTAATGTAAAATCTGAAAAAAACTGTCATTAATATAATAATGAACAAACAATGCTTTAAATGTAACATCTAGAGTTGAAGGTTTAGTGAAAATACTGGATTTGGTTTTTAAACTGTTCTTAAAAGTATATTCATTATATGAATTAGGTTCTAATAAAAAGGTAATTTTGGGGTTGCGGTTGTGATCTGTGTGTCTAATTGGATCATTAAAGTGGGCGTGGCTGAATCAAAGTCCAGATGAGATGAACGATCGATTGATTGGTTCCTGTCTGACCCCACTGTCCTCCTCCGTCTTGTTTTCGTCTAACTAAATCCTGATTGGTTGGTGTCAGACACCTGGCCTGCTGTCAATCAATCCGTTGTCAAGGCGACAGTGCATCCACCAAAGACCCGCTGGCTTCGAAAGTTTAACTGTGTGAGAGAGGACAAAAAATGGATCAAAGTGCCACATTTATGGGACGTGTGACATGCAGCCAGGTGTGCGCCTGCAGTTGAGCGCATGTTCTCACTTGGTGAGCGTGGACGGGGAGCCTGAGCGGTGGAAATGGACGATCTGCCACTTGCCGTCGCGGCGGTGCCACACCCTGGTCTCCTCTGATTGGGCGGTGCGAGGCGTCCCGTTGGCGTCGATGTATTGCGTCACTCTGATGTAGGCGATGCATGCGGCCTCGTCCCCGACCAGGTGGATGTGAGGGTTCAGGATGGTGGTGTGGACCGGTTTACTGTTCTTGGACCACACTGGAGAGATCAAAACAAAGTCCAGGAGGGTTTAAGTCCAAAGCTCACGCGACCAGAAGGGGCCTTCACCCTCCCAGGGAGGCTGGCAAACTCACAGTTTTCAAAGTAAAAGCGGTGGAAGTCGAGGCCTTCCACCAGATTCCCCAGAGCCTCGGGCTCGAACGCCGTCACGGCCGGGTCGCACATTTTCCTGTTGGGAGGGCGGAGACTTACAAAATAAAAGCACGGCTCAGGGGACCAACTGGACGGCGTCAGAGTTACTTACGTGTAGCTTTCAAAGTCTCCGTTGCTGATAGCTTCGATCAGCTGCTCGGTGACTTTGATAATGTCCTGCTTCCTCACTGACACACAGAGAAAAACCCGGTTATTGTCTGCGTGTCACAGCCCTGCTGCTCACAGCTTTCTGTGTGCGCACCTCTGGTGTCTTCATCCTCGATGGTGGTGTTTGTGCTCTCAGACGATTCCTGCAAAAACAACACGAGTCACAAATGTGAGGTCAAACAGCTGCAGCTCAATCAGACGTGAGTCCAAGTCAGCGATTGGAGCGCTAATGGAAATTCATCTGGCAGCATCCTGATTCTAATAAAAAATGATCACCTTAACTCCGTCAGCTTTCTTGTTTCCGCTTTTTCCTCCTGAGCGAGGAATAAAGACAAAGATGAGGAAAATCAGCAGAGTCACAAAGAAATAAATCAAGGCAGAAAAAAAAACCAGAGACGGCATTGCACGGAGGACCCCTGAGGTCGGGGAAAAAAATAGAATAAAGGCAGCAAAATTAGAGACTCGAGCAGAAAAAATAACAAAGAGTTGACTTGAAGGTTGGAAAAAGGAGTTTTCAAAGTTCTTAAAGAAGACCAGAGGGTGAGATTCCGATAATCCAGAGTTGCTTCCTGTCTGTGATCCCAACTGAGCAACTGACTGTCTGTCTGCGCGCAGACAGACGGGTGGAGGACGGCCCTCGGAGAGCAGAGGCCAAATTTAGTTTGGTCAGAGAGCAGAGACCCGCGTTCAAGCATTCAGACCACACATGTGAGGCAGCAGCCAGCCAGCTGTGAGGCCATGTGACACAGGCTCTCCACCAATCACAGCCCGCTGTTCAGCGTGGTCGAGTCACGCAGGTTAGAAAGGGTGGTGGAAAAAGAGAAGAAAGGTGTGTATTCGGACATGTCTCCAAACGGTCGACAGCACGAATCCAGAACGAGTCGGACCTGCTCGTCCTGGGTCCGTCCTCGCTCGGGTGACGTCAGCGGCCAGGCTTGGGACGGCGGGGCCTTAGCAGAGGCTCTCGGAATCAAAGTGGGTTTAAATTCCGTCTCCCTTTAGGGTCGAGGCTAGTGGACAGTTCTGGTGTCCTGTGACAGTCTGAGTCCGTCTGTCTCTCCACCCGTTGTTCTCTCGCAGGGCGGTTTCAATTCTATCTATAGAGCTGTGGCATCCTGAGTGGCTGAAACTTGAAGACAGCGGGACACGCGCGCACGCACGCGCACACGTACACACACACACACACACACACGGACACACACACTGAGCGATAAGCTGCTAATTGCATGAATGTCGAAAGGTTGCTGGATGGTCTCAGACAGTTTAACCTTCTGCTCAAACGTAAATTCCAAGGTCAAGGATCAGTCCTAAAAGCATCAAGCGCACTTTGGTCAGGTGACCTAGTAACGACCAATTGGACGCGGACATGTCACCTTCACCAACTAACTGGGAAAATATGGCTTCTTCCCTGTTGAGGCAGCTGCCAGACTCACCGGAGAAATTTCTGGTGGCCAACATGGTGGTCAGGATGGCCCCCTGAAGGGAAGCGAGAGGGATTCCGTGGATTAGACTTGGGAAGAGAAGGCCTAGACCGGACACATTTCCCCTCCTGACCTCAGCCTACCTTGAGTTTCCTCCTGGCGTTGAACTTCTTCAGACATTCCACCGTCTCCTGTCTGTGCATGCAGGACGCCACGGTGGAGCGATGCTGGGAAGCAGATGGGGCGTCGCCGTCAGAGCCCTCAGCATACACAGTCTGAACACGTCATGAGCAGAGACCCTCACCGAGATCCAGGGGTGTTTGAGCGCCTCGGCTGCTGTGATCCGTTTGGACGGGTTGATGGTCAGCATCTTGTTAATGAGATCTTTGGCTTCAGGGGTCACCGTGTCCCACTCGGGAGAGGGAAACTAAAAAGGAGAAGAGACGCCTCATTGGATTCCTGCCCTCATTTTCGATTTATAAGCCTTAACACAAATAGGCTCATAAAGCAAAGGTGTCAAAGGTGTCGTTCATTCGTGCCACATTTAAAAGTCTGACGTGAGCGATTATATTTTCCCTACATCATAAGCTCCGGCTTTGATTTGCTGATATAGTCGATGCTGGTCTTCATCCCAGAAGGGAGGGTAACCAACCAATAAGATGTAGAGAATCACGCCTGCGGGAGACAGAGAAAAGTACAGCGACAGCAAAGACCGACGGCAACGAGGAAAGAGGAGTAGGAAGGAGTCTGACCACAGGCCCAAAGGTCCACAGCTTTCCCGTACGGATCCTTCCTCAGGACCTCTGGAGAGAGGTAACCAGGAGTCCCTGCAAAGCCTGTAACACACACACACACACACAGAGCAATGTGAACACAGTCCCCATCGGTACCTGGGCAGGAGTCAGACGCTCTTACCGAACCAGGCCTGCTGGTCTCCCTCCACCTCGATGGCCAGGCCGAAATCCGCCAGTTTCACCGCAGCTCCTTTAGACTTGGAGGCCAGGAGCAAATTCTCCGGCTGAAAAAGTGAGTTTGAGTCAGTCCGGTGAGCGCGAGTGACCCAAGGGACAGGTCGATTCAGGTGCAGTCCTACCTTCAGGTCTCGGTGGACCACGCCCATCTGGTGACAGTGTAGCACCGCCTCCAAAATCTGCTGGATACAGTGGCTGTGGACAGAGGTCAGCCTGTTACCACCAACGGTGCTGAGCTCAGCGAAGGGGCCAGAGGTCGTCTCCTACCTGGCATCAGCTTCACTGTAATATTCTCTGGCTACAATGTCTTCAAACAGCTCGCCACCAGTGACCCTGAAGGGGAAAATGTACCACATCTGGTCATGTGGCGCAGGGGTGTGAAAGGCACACACACCCGTACACAGACGTCAGGACGAGTCAATCAGGGGAAAAGAGCAGCACTCACAGGTCAAAGATGAGGTAATGATGAGCCTCCTCCGAAATACTGTCATGCAGCCGCACTGCAACAACGCAACAAAGCTCAGGGTCAGAGAACCTGCAGCCCAAAGGCCCTGGACACGTTGACCCGGTTCCTCTGGCAGCCTGTGGTCATCACACCCAGACGCCTCTGAAGAGGTACAACCCCCCATCCAGCGCATACAGGTGACGTCACACAGCCCTACTGCACAGGTGTGTTTGCTTCATTCACATCTGCAAAACGGGCGGCCGGCATCGCACAACACGGTGTCGGAGGAGTGCCGACGTCCATCAAACCCGGAGAAAAACATCAGCAGAACAAAGTTACTGCAGGAAGAAACGACAGAACTGTTTGTCTGAGCGGCTCTGAATGTAGAAACTCCGTATGGATTGTATAACAGGTGGAGAATGAAGAGGCTGCTGCCTACACACACGCACACACGCGCACACACACACACACACACACACACACACACACACACACACACACACACACACACACACACACCAGTACCTGTGTAAAGCACTCAGAGTGAAATAATCAGGTTTTTCTCTCGAAAACTCCCACACAGTGCAGCAGTGGGATTTGATTTCTGTGCGTGCGTGTGTGTGTGTGTGTGTATCCGTGTGTCTGTGTGTGTGCGTGCGTGTGTGTGCGTGTGTGTGCACGCGCCTGTAGGAGGAAAGAGGGTTTTGATGCCTTCACCTAAGGACACTGTCGCCTAGCAACACGCACGCAGAGTTATGTAACACTTATGTGCAGAACATCGCCTGCCCACACAGAGCACCGATTGGATGATTGGCTCCGTTGCTGCCTGCGGATTGGCTGCTGGGCTCCACGTGAGGTCATATTCAAACTCCCGACTCTTGTGCACTTTATTTTTTAATGATAATTTCTGGAAGCTCTGCCGAGCTTCAGGACAGTCTTGGTCTGAGCCGTCGGTCAACGCGGACTGCCTACGCTCTCGGCTGGTCCCTGACTGGAACAGCTTTTTCTCGGAAAACCGTTTTCAGGCTGTTCTCACGTGTTTTTGACTTCACAGTCAGCACAACAGTGTTGGAACAGAGGGCAAACATTCAGCCTCATGAGGAAAAAGCGTGAAGGAGAGGTCAAAGTGATCCAATCTGACATTTGTTTCAAGCTGCTTCGTCAAAACCCTGCACGTTTTAGATGAATAGTGTTGATGTTGTTCCTTTGACCATGAAAGAGCGTTTATAGCTAATAAAGATAGTTTGACTTTATGCAAACCAAACAAGAGGAGGGTTAATCAGCTTTACTGAAACTGGCCACCGGGGGCAGTCTAGTTCAGGTAGCTTTGAAACATCAGCGTTTGTCTGCTCTTCAATTTCGGCTCTCCGCCTGGTTTCAGTTGTTTTTACAGGAAAATCAGGAGCAATTTGGAAAAAACGATGACTTCATCAGAGCCGAAAAAAGAAAATCCCAGAGCAGTGACTCAGCACAAAGACTCAAAAGCGCATCTATGAGGAACACGTGTGTCTTACGTGTCAGATGAGTCAGAGTTTTATTCAGGAAAAAACACAGAAGATTAGCGGCTCTTGCCGCTACAGTCGCTCTGCGGCGTCTGACAGATGGAGCAACGCTCGGGGAGACGCAGACGGCTCCCCGATGAACCTCTGAACCAACAGCCGAAACCCAGAATCCCTGAGTCAAACACAGCCAGCGGAAACAGGGGGAGAGAAATGGAAGACGGGTTCCGCAGCCTTGTCTTTAGCCTCCTTAGAACAGCGCCTGACCCTGTTACTCTGATACCTGGCACCACCTGACACCACCTGACATCACCTGACACCGCCCGACACGTAACATGGCGGAGGGAGGAGGAGTACTCACCGATGTTGGGGTGCTTTAGTAAACGACAGATCCGAGCCTCCCGATCCAACTTCTGATGATCTGTCTCACACACAGACACACACACAGACACACACACACACACACACACACACACACACACACACACAGACACACACACACACACACACACAGAGAGTTAACACTTTTCCTTTCTTATGCAACGATGGTAAAAACTGCTCCTACTGGTAAAAGCGCGGTATCTATGGGAACCAAGGAAAGGTTTGTAAAAGCAGCAGTTGGACAGGGACATTTGTCTTTCCAAATGTCTGGGTGTCCTGATTGACAGCTGAGGCTGAGCTGGCTGGCAGATGGCAGCATGCAGCAGCTGGCACCAGTTCACCAGTTGCACCGAATGAGCAGCGGACACGGGAAACGAGATTCAGAGCGCCGTGCCAGGGGTCACATGACTCACGAAACATGCGATGAGCCATGAAACCTGTCTGGTTGTCTCTTCTTCATCCCTTCTCTGAGCTCCTCACCTGTTCTCTCCAGACTTCACCTTACCTTGCCGTTTCTTCTCTGCTACCTGTTATCTTCTTCTCACGGGTTATATCTCTGCATCTTTCCGTCTCTGTCTCACCTGGAGGCTTCCGGACGTTGGGGTGCTGAGGGAAGGAAGTCCAGCAGAGACCTATATCTGGGGCCCCTTGTGGGCCATCATTCAGGTTTAATGTGCACTTTCCGCACAGCTGGAACCAGACAGTTTGCTCGGGATTCAAGGAACCATCTCATGATGGATGGATGGATGGATGGATGGATGGATAGATAGATGGATGATGTGCAACTAAAATCAGCGCACGAATTGATCATGAAGGTAACGTCAGGTGCAGCCTCCACATGATTAGTTATTAATTAATCTCTCTCTCTCCCTCTCTGTCTAGCTCTCTCATTCTCTCTCTCTCACACACACGCACACATACACACTGACTTAGTATGGTGTTGCTAAGCAACCAGCAAAGGAAATCTTTCGCACCGAGTTATGACAAAAGCAGAGAGAGAGAGAGAGAGCACAAAAGACACAAGCACAACTTTATCAGGTGTGGATGTGCCAAAGTACGGTTCCCAAAATAATGCTGGGTTGGTGTGACGGGCCGGATGGGTCGCGTTTTTCCAGACGGGCTGGTAGCGGCTCTCCGGACCACCATGGTGGGGTTCTAAGTCGCTCGAAAAGTTTGTTCATTTCTGCGTTCGTTGCCCTCAGGATCTGCCCCCACACCCCGCCGGCTGCAGCAACCGTTTATCTTTCTGGTTTCCAGATCCAAAGTCAGGAGGATCCAGGCTTTTTTATATATATATTAATAATAAATGAACCAACATGAGTTTTAACTTTAGCTTTTTTTAGGGTATACACGGATAGTAAAGACCTGGACCTGAGTCGTGGTCTTCAGGGCCGGTCAGAGCACGCGTGCGGCTCTTCTCTCACCTCGAGCAGAGAGCTTCTTGGTGTTGATGATCTTGGCAGCGTACTCCTGGCCTGACAGCACCTTCACACAGCGGCGCACCACCGAGAACGCTCCCCTGGAAAGGAATCGGAGGAACCCTTCAGTGATAAATTCACGGGTGTGGAACTGTTTGTTCTATTTTTGAAGAGTCGCTTCCAAGGAGACGTCTTCATTTCTTTTAATATGGATCTTTCTGCTCTGGGGACATTTGATACGTTTTTGCTGGTTTGTACAGATGCTGCTGTCTCTCACACCAGCTGGGCCAGACGTAAGGAGCCTCTGTTCCTTATATAGCTGGGCCATGCCTCAAAACCCGACGTTACACCTGTGTACTATGGCTGTTAGAAGCGTGCGTTCCCGTCCTGGGGCTGCCGGTGCAGATGGAGAACTGCAGTTTCTGACAGTCAGACTCCACCTCTGCTTCAGGCAGGACCGATGGATGGGACGGATGGATGAATAAGCAGCCCCTCTGATTGGGATTCATTGTTGGAAGTCTAACAGGTTCTATGAAAAAAACGATGCCTTTGCTTCCATTGAAAGAGGCATTCTGCCACCCACCATCACATTATGTAAGAGACCTGGCATTGTGTGTGTGTGTGTGTGTGTGTGTGTGTGTGTGTGTGTGTGTGTGTGGGTGAAGTGAGTGGGATGGGGTCATAAAGGTGATACACTCATCTCCTCATCTCTCTATCTTTCTATCTATTGGTATGACATTATTAACGTATTAAAGTCTTATCAGGACTGTGACACAAACATGTTCCTCAACAGAAAACACAAAATACAAATATTATATGAGTTAACCGGCAATAACAGAAGAAAATATCTAAATTTAGATTTCCTTAAATATTTATAGTTTGAAGCTCAATGCAATATTTAATCAACATGAATTATAAATGGTGATGATGACGGAGATGATTGTTGGCCTGATACTTACTTGCCCAGCTCCTCATACAGCTGATACTCTTCAGTGAAACGGGTACAGATGACCGTTGCCATGGTGACCCTGTAGGTCGAGGGTCAAGGGGATTCCTGTCCGTCTTCCACCGGCGATGAAGGAGGCCGAGAGTTGGAGCTCTTTCTGTCTGTCAGAAGGATGGAGGAGAGGAAACAGAGAGAGGAGGCAGAGTGTCGGAGAGAGATGGACAGATAGTTTCAGTCCCAAGAAAAGGAGAGGAAGAGGAAGAGGAGGAGGAGGAGGAAGAGGAGGAAAGGAGGAAGATGAAGGGATGAAGGAGAGAGCCGTTAGGAGATCTGTGTCTCTGTGTCTCTCTGTCCTGGTCTGTGGGAGAGAGATGCTTTCAGACGCTCCAGCTGCCCGCCCACCCTGGCCTGCCAGCCAATCGCAGCCCCGGGACAGACACACACTCACACACACACACAGGCATGCATGTACACTCACATGCGCAGGGTCGCCATGGTAACTGCATCCCCTCTGTCTGTGCTGGAACGTAACTGCAAACAGCATCAGATTATTCAGAAAATAAAACTGCAGCACTATAAATGTGACTGTACCTACGGAAGGCAAAGAGCAAGTGAGCGACGTCACAAACTGGTTTCACTGGTCAGATCGCGTAGATTCCACGTCTCTGCAGAAATGACCAGCACAGTCAAACTAGTCAGTCATCACCTGATTCTGCTCAGCGGTGCTGCAAAGTCCCGCCTGACCACTAACGATGATGCAACAAGCGTCTGGTTACCTGAAATTTGACGTGCGAGTCTGCTTCCAGTGTCGCCGAGGGCAACGAATGCCACCATTTCCCCAGCAGAAGCAAAGGGCCGAAGTGGGAACGTCAAGGAAGAGGAAAGGAAACCAGCATGAGGTCATCGAGATGAAGGCAACGAAAAGATTGAGAGAAAGGTGCCTTCATCAGCACCGACCTGCCGGGTTGTTGCCTCTTTTAACCCCAAAGCGACCACATCAGTGCCGTTTAGACTCATTTGTGAGTTTCGGGGGAGGGATGGCAGTGTTGCAGCTGCCTGTGGCGTCTTTTCAACCCGAGGTCAGAAGGACAGAGGCTTCTTCTTCTTCTTCCGTCTATTTTTGGGGTTTGTTTGTCTGCAGGGACGAGCCTCTCTCACTTCAGCCCCTCTCGTTCTGTCACTCATCAGTTCTGCATGGTTGCCTTCTTTTGGGCCTCCTCACCGTCCCAGCAGCAGGAGGAGGAGGAGGAGGAGGAGGAGGAGGAATTGGCTGGTAAGGAGGATTCCTAGCAGCGAGATCTGCTCACGGTTGCTTGAAGCATGACCGCTGGCCTCAAGCGGAAACACCATCGCTAAGAGTTCACATTCTGCGTCCGTTGGACAGAAGTGGAGTTGGACAGAGACGGACCACTGACGGCAGCGCTGGGAGCACTGGCCTGATGAGGAAACATATGTCTCATGCTGCCTTCTGGTCGATTCCCACTGCAGCAGATGACACCACGACAGCAGCTCGCACACAGGCGGCCCATTAACGGGAGCCCAGCTGAACTTCCGAGTGGATTCTTCCATCACTGGAATCTCAACCCAGACAGAGATGCAGATGCCGCATCAGCAGCAGCTGCTTCCAGAAAATGCTGAAATTTGTCCTGAAAGATTAGACGTCTAATTTGGCAGAAGCAGACAATCAGTTTTTCTTACATTTCCAACAAACTTATGTGTTACCTTGAACCGAAGCAACATCGGTGAACACAGACCATTTTAGCACACTGACTAAACACTCTTAGCATCAGTAAACTGACCTATTAATTCTTTATGCTGTGGCCAGTGAAGATCAATTATTCAGTCATTAGTTTTGGCACATTTTAAGATTTTTTTTAACATAAATTTCGTCCCATAGGTTCCGACGTATGCGACTTGTTGGTGTCTGGCGCCCCCCGCCGGCTGTAACTGGTTACTGCACATTCTGGTTTACGTCGCTTTAGTTGGTTTAGCTGCACCAAAGTCATTCCTCCCAATAAAAATTTAAACATCTCCATTCTCCTAATCTAATCTTTTATTTTATCAAGCCAGAGGGGAGCACAGATCTTGCATACAACAGAAGCATGTAAAATAAACTGTCCAAGCATGGAGATTTATTCATCGGGATCATTTCATTCATAAATAATCTCCCTGGAACTGTTTGGGTATAGATTCATATAGAGATGAGGAATACTATGAGTCTGTGACACAAAACTCGAGAATTAGGATTGGCTTCTATGCGTAAACAATCTTTAACGATCCCATTTCCTGGTTAAAACCCTGACCTTTCCAGCGAAGGTTTATGAAGACGATGGAAAACTAGTTCTGTATTTTGCATTTGAGTCAACGTATTCCGCTGATTTCTGCACAACCGAGTCAGGACTGAGAGCCTGATTGCTGGACTGGTTCCTTGGAATCCTGGACGGGTTCTTCAGAGTCCTGGACAGAGTCCTGAGCTGACTCTGCAGAGGCCTGGGCCTCAGATTTTTTAAGCGGCTCCAAAAGTTCAGGATTCAGTTTCCTGGTTTCAGCAATGAGCCGTTTGACGCCGACCATCCACTGGCTGACCTCAGTAACATGATCCACCATGAGAGAGAGATGGACCTTGTCTGCCGCGTCCCAGTGACCAGCCCGCAACTCTGGGAAGAGACAGGGAGACGGACGGGTGAATGTTCTGCCAGACAGACAGAGGTTCGGAAAACAGACAGCTGCTCTAGAGAGGCGGTGAAGTTACCCTGGGAGAGGGTGTCCATGCGTCTCCTCACGGGAAGGCTCAGTTTACCTCCCTTCCAGCTGTCCTCCAGGAGGCGGAGCCGCTTTTGCCACATCACTACACACCTGCTCCTGCAAACAGAGGTCAAGAGAAGAGAGATGCCTCCCGGATTCCTTTTCATGGGAACTGTCCCTCATATCCGTGTTTCAGACTGTCCTGTCACGCTACAACGATGACCGGGCGAAGTAGCACCATCCAGTGGCGGGGCCAGAGACTGAGAGCGCCTTCCTGCTGTCCAGGACTGTAAAAAAGTCTGTAAACTCACTTTAACCGCTTGTCTGCAGGCATTAAGGGCCAGGTTCAACACCGACATCACGCTGTCCATGTCAGGCTCAGTGTCAGCCTCTGGTTGACCTTTGGCTGTCCCCGCTGGATGGCGAGATGCGACCAAGCCGGTAGGAGGAGGACAGGCTGCAAGGAAAACAGGCTGAGTACGCTGATTAACAGTCACATGACACAACCGATCCCTGCTGCAGGTTACCTGGGTCGAGTGGAGGCGGGGCTGCGCTGGCTGGAGGTGGGCCCATGGGACTGTAGGAGGCAGGAGTCAAGGCCGAGGTGCCTGAGCAGACGTGGAGGGTTAAGACTGACCTGTCGGCAGGAAAACGGAGCCGGGCCAGTCATTTCTCACCGGAGTCTGCTGCTGGAACCGCTCTCCTGTTTAAGAGGCTTCTCTGTGGCCCTCGGGCCATCTGAAGCCCGTAGGAAAACTGGGGAGGGTCATTCCAGCCTCGCTCCTGGTTACCTGGGTCGGACAGGGATAAAATCAGCCAAAATCAGACCACAACACCCCACCCAACAAGCAGGAATCCGATTCACAGATTTACAAGAGTGCTGCTGCATCCACTGAAACATACCAGAACAGGGAATAGAGATCGGTTTGACCACAGCTTAGCATATTTAGGAATATAACTCACTTCTGTTCATACAGACCCAACGTCTAGTTTATTCGATCTCCTAATTACCACTCAAACCAGGATTAACGCTGGAAAACTCCATAAAAACGCTCCGAACAAGCGTTTGCGATAACCTGCTATAACCCAACATCTAAACAAGCCAAGAATGTCTATTTAATGGCAACAATGCGCGTGACTTTAGCTTCCAGTTTTACAAGCGTTTAATTTCCCAAAACCTTGAAAACACTTGGCTCAGTTTCAGTTTTCCCAGGTCCGGTGGCGCCAGCCCGGTTCTCACCCGGTTTGACGTACATGTCCTCCATGTTGGAATCCAGCGTCTCAAACAGGAGCTGAGCCTAGCTTGGCCGGCGGCTGGGCCAACCGAAAGAGCCAAATACTATATTACAAGAGTAACTGCGTCAATGTCCAGAAGTTAGCACCTTACAGTGACCATTGTGTTTACTTTAAATAAAATACAACTGTTTGTGGGTGACAATACGACACAACGTCCGCCTAGAATTTTAAAAAGTAAAACAAAAACCTTTTTCCCATTAACCGTATATCAAACGTAGTTTTATTTTTTTGGCTTACAATTTAGTTATAATATTATACTTAGTATTTAGGTACTGTGTATTATAAAATATGTTTTTTTTTTGTAGCAAAAACGTTTTTTAACAGACTTGTATTCTCTTATTTTGTAGCAGTGCATATTGGGTTGGACTGCGGGAATATCCGGTCTGCTTCTCACTTTACTTTTCCGGGACACGTGGCCTCATGTCATACGATGACGTCAATCGGCTGTC
>CAAE01014536.1:90022-102215 GCA_000180735.1 Tetraodon nigroviridis | reverse complement strand
GGAAGGAGGGAAAAGAGGCACTGACAGATAGACAGACGGGAGGAGAGACAGGCAAGAGGAGGCTTTGATATCTGTCATCTGGGCCTACTGTGTGTATGTGCGTGTATATGTGTGTTGGAGGGTGATCAGCTGGTTGGGCCACACACGCCAGAAGGTGGAGCCATGATGGGCAAGGATTACATGTTGGCCATCCTCATACTCAACTATGATGGTGAGACACACTCACTCACTCACACACACACACACACACACACACACACACAAGCTGGTGACTGTAATCTCACAGGTATTCTGGCACATCTGTGTAAAACTGCAATCTGTTGTGTGCGTGTGTGTTCCACTGAACAGCTGCACACGCAAACATGTGAAGACCAGTCGGAGCTGCTCTAATTTCCCGGTGACCTAGTCTGATCTGTGCAGTTGTTGCTGGACACACACACACACACACACACACACACACACACACACACACACTCAGCCAGCCAGCCGTGTTTAATGCCTCAGACTAGATAAGCAGACTATTAAGTTGATTTGCTCTACAGCGTCTCTCCTCTAATAACACAGATCTAAATGATTCATTCAACTATTTGCAGTAAAACTCCTTCCTCTAGCGTGGTTCCAGCGGTTGCCATGGTGATGCGGCGTGCCAGAGCAGAAAGGGGAGCAGCATCATGAACTTAGAATGCATCAGGGAGGAGTGGGGCGGGCTGGGGAGCCGGTTGCTGGCTGTTTCAGCAGCTTTCACGTGAACCAGTGTGTTCCAGCGGAGCATACTGGGGATGAGCCGGTGTCCCGGGACCCGTTCCTTTTGGCTTCAGGTGGTAAATTGCTTTAAATATGAGTACGGACACGGGCGCTGGTCCACCGCTGGGTCAGGTCTCAGAGTCACCGATGGGCGAGCCCCCTCCCCGCTTCTACGCTTCAGCGTTTCATCAATTATTCAGACGCTCTCCAGTTTCCCTTCCTGGCAGCAGATTCAGTCCACTACGCTGGACAGGCTGAGGGTGGACGGTCCGAAGGACACTTATTGTGTTTTTAAGAGTTCTTCAGGCTCTGAAGCGCCTGAAAGTCGCCTCAGGCGACAGGCTCAGTCACTCAATGGGGGGTTGGTTTTCTTTTTAGAATCAATTCTGAAAATAACTTTAGAGTTCATAAAAGGACTGACACGTTTCATCCAGTCAGATCGTCTTGTTTGTGACACCTGACTGAACCAAAGTTGTTGATGGGTGTGTTTGGTACCCCAGCGTAGAGCCTAAAGATCTTTACTTTTGGGTTCGGTCTATTTACTACTAACTCAAAACCCTCCCTACAACGTGTGCTCTTTGCACGAAGACAACATCTGGACGGACCAGAACCTGCTGCTGGACCCAGACCTGCCGTCGGGCTGGAGAACCATCAAGGACTCCGCTGGGACGTACTACTGGCACGTTCCAACGGGGGCCACCCAGTGGCAGCACCCCAGCCTGAGCAGGACGCCACAGCTGCTGGACGGCCCGGTGAGAGCGTCCTCACAGAACCACCGCCTGACCTTGGCTCCAAAGTCAGTCTGACAGCCTTCTTCTTCTTCTGTGCTGTATTTCAGCTGGAGGAGGCTGGGCAAGAGAGAGAGAGACCACCTGAGGCCAGGTTATACACACACACTCACACACACTCACACACACACACACACACACACACACACACACCTTCAGGAGCACTCAAGGACACATTAAATCTTTTCTCCGCTTTCAGGTCTTCATGGTATGAAGATTATCTCACCCACCATGATCCAGACACCAAGGTAGTCACAACAGCCGTACGACAACAATGATGATAAAACGATAGTAGCAGCAGTAATAGGCAATGATAGCATGTTTTACTTTTATCTGTCTCTTCGCCGGTGTGCTCTAATCCGTCCCCCCTCGCTTATCTCAGCCTCTGTCCACCGCTGTTTTTCGCAGCATTAATCTGATTTAATCTCACTCTCTGCGCCTGTCTCGCTGTGTCCCGGATTTGTTCAGCCACCCAACAACTGGGTGACCTCTGGTGTTCACCTGTCTGTCTGCCAGTGCTTTGCAGTGCGTTCTCTGGGCTGGCTGGAGGTGGAGGAGGAGGACCTGTCTCCGGGTCGCAGCAGCCTGGCGGTCAGTAACGTCATCCAGCAGCTGTCTCACTGCAGCAGCCCCGAGCAGAGAGACAGGCCGGGAGCCTGGGGAGAGGTGAGGCCGCCCAGCTAGACCCACTGCGCTGAAATAAAGGGTGTTTTTTCTGAACTAGCGTCCCCTCTTCTGTCCGCAGGGTCGGGAGATGATGCTGGTGCTGAAGAAGGACACTCTGACGCTGCTGGACCCTTTAGACCACACCCCTCTGCACTGCCAGCCAATCATAAACATCCGCGTGTGGGGCGTGGGCTGCAACAGTGGCAGGTAAGCTAACGAGCAGGATATATTCTGTGCTCACAGCCAGCATGCTAAGCTAGGCTCAGAGCTGCTAGCATCTATTCACTGCTTCATTTCTGGGCCGCTGGGATGAAGCCAGTCGCACCGTCCGTTTCTTTCCTGTCTGTCTGCACTAACACTTACTCTCTCTGTCTTTGACACGCACCCACCTGGGCAGGGACAGGTAAACCTCACCCGCGCCACACCCAGAGCTGCAGCCATCAAATATGTCAGGGTCATTTACTGTGTCTAGTATGCTGATGACGAACTCACCGGCCCAACAACATAAGCCATGTGATGTCTGTGATGCGTTCAGGGACTTTGCCTTTGTGGCGGGGGATAAGGACAGCTGTGTGTTGAAGTGTCACGTGTTTCGCTGTAATGCGCCACCAAAGCCATCGCCACGGCGCTGCATGAGATGTGCTCCAAGGTGATTCATTGATACCTCCACTCATGTGTTACCTGTTGCCAGGCTAAAGCGTTCGTTGGTTCTGTTTGTGGCGTCTGTCCTATCAGAGCCCAGCTGATTCGGGGACAGTGGGGTTTTTGATACATCTCAGTGTTTTTCTGTTTTTCTCTGTTTCTTTCTCAGATGATGTCGGAGAAGTCCCTGACGAGGCCGTCACGCTCCCAGACCATGGAGAGCATCTCCCCTGAAGACCTTCCCAGACAAGGTGACTGATCCTCCACCGTCTTACCTGCTTTCCTCTCATCGCCTCTGCGCTGATTCCACCTCTTTGTCGCACCTCAGTTGAGTTCCTGGAGGCGGTTCGGCAGCACGTTCAGAAGTTCCAGGTCCAGTACATCGGAAACCTCCCGGTGTCCCGGGCGATGGGTAGGAGGAGAGCCGCGCCTAGTGGAAGGAACAAAAGCAGCAAATTAGCATAGTTAGCACCAGTTGGTGATCTCGAGGTGGCCATGTGTGCAGGGATGGAGGTATTAAATCGAGCAATCGAAAGCATCATGAACTCCACCGACAGGGACGAGTGGGGAGCCGACGGTCATCCACGTCACCGACAACGTGCTGTCGCTGTGGAGGGGACAGGTAACCCAGCGCTGCCCAGCCTGGTTCATCCTCAGCTCCACCTCTCTCTCTGCATCTCCCTTCTGTTTTGGACAGGAGGGGGAGGAGCCTCTCTGGGAATGCCAGGTACGCTTCCTCACCTTTCTGGGCGTCGGCCACGACAGCCACACCTTCGCTGTGATTGTGGATGGCGGCACCCAGCAGTTTGAGTGTCACGTGTTCTGGTGTGAGCCCGATGCCGGAAACCTGTCGGAAGCCGTCCAGGCGGCCTGCATGGTGAGCTCCGCCCCCAGACTGGATCCGATCCAGACAAAAACCACCATGATGACTCGACTGGTAGTTTCCTCCTCTTCAGGTCCAGTATCAGAAGTGTCTGGTGGCCCAGACCCCTCCTCCCAGGACCAGGTCCTGGCGTATGAACTCGTCCAAGGTCAAACGGGCCAACTCCCTGGACGCCGTCACCTTCCCGCCTCTCACATCCCATCACCACGACACTCGCAGCGGCACCGCGGGGACACAGAGGGTCTCCAAGGGCAACGGCGGCAGCAGCAACGTGAGGAAGGGCATGATGGCCTTTTTTGAAACTTTCCGGAATAAACAGGCCGCCACCTCCTAATGCTGTGGGGGCGGAGCTTCCGAGACCGACTCGTCCAACGACACAGTGACGGCTTCTCGACTCAAAGCTGGACTCTGACACCGCGCCGCCTGTTTGTTGGACCACAATTTACCTTTCTGACCTCACTTTTGTGACGCTCATCTTGCAAGATATCGTAGCTTAGCAGTGTTGTTGCTAACAGCTCCTGTGTAGGTGTAACAACACAAACCGGGCAGGCCCAGGGACCCTGAAGGCATCATCCTGGTCCACTAGACTAACGGATGGAAAAAGTAGATCGTTTTAGCCAACATTTGACCAAAAAACAGTCATAACGGAAGCTTAACTAAGACTCAGGATAATCAGGGGTCAGTAATAGATTCGATTAGAGGTATATTCTAATTAATTGTTATATATTTATCTCAAAATCCCTGATACCTCCCAAAAATGCCTGTAGAGATGACATAATAAGCTTTAGTGCAGTCGGTACGCCCGCTTCAGGCTCCAGGAGAGATGGTCCAGCTGCAGTGGTCGTTCTGTCCACAGGAGGACAAGCGGAAGAACAAACACGGGTCATTTGCTGTATCCGCTTCTTTTCTCACACATTTGTTCGTAGTTCCAGCTTTTCTACCGAGGTTGGTTGGTTCCGATTGATCAGGTGGTTCTCCGGAACTCATTACTACCGGAATCACATCACCAGCACAGGATCGTAGCGCCCATAACCGGGATGGTTCCACTTCTGTTTTATATGCTAATAGGGTGCAGTGGCCATTTTAGGTTAGGAGATCAAAGCAAAAGGAAAAAGGTTTTTTTCTAAAAGCAACAAGCTGTCATGGATAAAGTTTCTGACCTCTGAGCTCCTCAAATACCTCCAGTGATAGTCAGCAAACACTGAACAATTTACTGGTTTTAGTCCTTTTAACAGAAAACTCGCATGTCAGACATGAATCAAAGCATGAAAGGTTCTAAAAATATCTGGAAAATTCTCCAGGTGCATCCAAGGAAAGCTCTGTTAGAATGCACGGTCGATGCGGACGTCTTTATTTATCTAATATACACAGAAACCGGCAGAATCGGGGACGGAGACGAGCAGAAGCACGAGGGGACGCGAGCTTTAGCCTCTTTGATGTCAGCAGGAAAACGTTAATCCAAAACTGTCCCAGGATTCTTTGCAAAAACTGTTTCTGTGGTGATTCTTGTCCTCAGCTTCTTTCTTTGGCACAAGAGAACCCGATGATGTCCTGTACCGACAATAAACTCAGTTCATGTTTGCTGTGGCCGTCTGCTGCTGCCAGGGATCAATAACCTGGTCGGCGCTGCTGCCTTAGCACCAGCTACTACTGGGCTGCTAATGGGGCAATAAAGCTGAATATTAGTCAATAAAACTGATTTTCTTCTGGTGAATTATCAGGTGACCCTGACTGGAAAGATCAGGTGACCCAAGAAAGGTCAGAGCTGCTGGCCTGAATTTAAAACACTCTTCATTTAAATGTCAAAACAAAAGAAGCTAAAAGAAGTAGGGTAATTAGTAGACACGAAGAACAAACTTGGGATGTTTTAAACTGTTCATCCAAGCAAATTGAGTTTTGCTTATCTCATCATGCAAGACGCTTCTGGATACAAACTCTCCCCAAAACAAAATAAGATGATGTTAAAGTTGGACCTGTGATTGTCTGTATGACAGAGAGAGAGAGAGAGAGAGAGAGAGAGAGAGAGAGAGAGAGCGAGAGGGAGGGAGAGAGAGAGAGAGAGAGGGAGAGAGAGAGAGAGGGAGAGAGAGAGAGAGAGAGAGAGAGAAGGAGAGAGAGAGAGAGAGAGAGAGAGAGAGGGAGAGAGAGAGAGAGGGAGAGAGAGAGAGAGAGAGAGGGAGAGAGGGAGAGAGAGAGGGAGAGAGAGAAACAGGGTCTGACATCACTGTCTGCTTTTGCCGTCTCTGTGCGCATCGGTTCATCGTCATTAAACTGATCAACTGGTGAACTGACCAAGCTTTCAAACCTTGATCTTCAACAGAAGAAGAAGGTAAGTGTGTGAGTGTGTGTTTGACATTGAAAAGGAGTATTATTAAAATGCGAAGTCAAATAGAAGGACAGAAAACTGTAACACATTTTTTTCTTTCGATCTTAAAAGACTGTTAAAGTGTCTGAAAACTTTAAATTTGTTGTCAATTAGTTAGCTGGTGAGTTGGAGTGTACATGACAAAACATTTTTTTAAATGGTTCACTAATTCATGGAAACAACACATCTGTTTACAATCAAAAAGCTTAGGGATGATTTTAATATTTAAATAAATTTTGACTATGCATATTTAAAATTCGGCAGCTCTAAAATCTGACAGTTTCTTCTGACTTTCTCATTGTTGTTTGTCTTCATATATGTGGACTGTTTGTTGATGCTGACACTTACTGGTTTAACTGGACACAAAATGGGCTTCTTTCATTGTTGTCATGGAAACCACCAGATTAGATTACAGCTGGTATGGAGGCAGCTGACCATATATTGGACCGACTGCTGGGCTGACACTTACTCAGACGGAAACCAACCATAAAAATGTCATAGGAAGTATTCGGCAGAGCTAAATCTATGTTTCTGTGGAAATGATCATTGTGCCACCAGGCTTACTACCTTCTGTTTACAAACCTTCAGTCATCCATCCATCCATCCATCCGTTCGTCCAGATGAGTGGGCCACCTCCTCCATATGTTCCTTTAGTCTTCAGCGGGCCCTCAACACACAGCTTTCCCTCAGGTTGGTCTGTGGTTGGTTAGTCCCACTTTCCACTCACTCTGTGTTGACGGGAACCTCTGACTTCATGCCTCTGCAGATGGAAACGCTCAGCCTCCAACCTTTCCGGGTTTAGCTTACCAGGTACCCCTCGTGCACTGGAGTAACAGATAATGAAGTTTTAAAAAAGCACATCTTTTGGATAGATCATGTGCAGATTACTATTTACTACTATATTTTTTCCATTTACATGTTTATTTTAATTGTCTGAAGCAGAAGCAGTTTCTGGCAATCATTTACACAATTGATTCCCTCAATTTTTACCATCTAACTTTGTCCCAAACAGCTTGAATAAATAGATGAATTCTAAGTTCCTGGTTACTATGACAACTAAATCTTCCTTACAGTCTTACCCACAGACATACGGAGGGGATCACTTCTACCAGGGGCCCCCGAGGCCTCCAGAAGCCTACCAGACTCAGCCACCCTACCAAGGATGCTACAGCGGACAAAGTGGATCTACTTTTTCATGGGACGGCCCCAAAACACATGGAAGCACATCTAAACAGCCAGGTGGGGCCCACCTGCTTTCGCTAAAATCTGAAAACTCTCACTTTACCTTTATTATGGACCTGGCTCTGGGTTTCTCTCTTCTCTGTCAGTGTTCGTGATGGACCAGCCTCGGGATGGTGTTGCCAGGGGGGCTAGCAGCAGTGGTGAAGGCATGGGTCAGTCAATGTTGGCAGCGTGTTCGGCAACCATGTGTTGTTGCTGCCTTTGGAACATGCTGAAACAGTACCTGTGAGGACCTGGAGAAGAAAAGACAAATTCACTTAACAATAAACAAACAAAACAGAAAAAAAAGGATGAAAATTTGTCTAGTTGCCAAAGATTCTCGTCAGTATACGTTATAATAGGTATACATTATAATACTGTGTGACGAGCTGGTGCATCTTCATCACTCAAAAACCAAAATGTATTTGTTTTAACTAAGGATATGTATAAAATGCTTGATTAATATCTGTATCTTATAAATCACTATAACAGTCATATTTATTTAGTTTTTGGGTTGACTCACAGTATTTACTAATAAACGAACTGAACATTTAAAAGCCTGACTAATCAACTGCAATGCGATCCTGCTGTTCATGTTGAAACTCGTTGAAACTTGTATAACAAGCTCTTATTTTGGAAAACCTTAAACGATAAAAACAGGAAACACTACATGCTGTTAACCGATTGGTGGATTGTACTCCCGTTAAAAGCGACCAATCAGAGAGCAGCTTTGAGCATATATAATAGCGTCGTCGGCGGTTGCGACGCTACTGCTTGCTGAAATCAAGAGCTCAACATGTCTGGACGTGGAAAAGGCGCCGGTAAGGCACGAGCCAAGGCGAAAACCCGCTCCTCTCGGGCCGGCCTCCAGTTCCCTGTCGGTCGCGTACACAGGCTGCTGAGGAAGGGTTATTATGCGGAGCGTGTGGGCGCTGGAGCGCCCGTCTACCTGGCTGCGGTCCTTGAATACCTGACCGCCGAGATCCTGGAGTTGGCCGGCAACGCCGCCCGCGACAACAAGAAGACCAGAATCATCCCGCGTCACTTGCAGCTGGCGGTCCGCAATGACGAGGAGCTGAACAAGCTGCTGGGCAGAGTGACCATCGCACAGGGCGGCGTTCTGCCAAACATTCAAGCTGTTCTGCTCCCGAAGAAGACCGAGAAGAAGTAAACCCTCCAAACGCTGTCAACCAAACGGCTCTTTTAAGAGCCACACATCCACTGCAGAGCAATCCTCACCGCTCATCACTGACGTACTTTAACGGTGGTTATGCGTTTGAAAGACAACGTGCAGGAATCAGAAAACAGTGCCTATGGGGCTTGCAATGGATCCCGGAAACGGTTGACAGGATCAGCGCGCATGTGTGTGACGTCACTATTTGAAATCTCCCTACTGTGACGCTGCGAGTTGGCGGAACAAGCTAAAGGCCAAGTAGAGAACGTTTACCTCCACAATGAAACCCTGTGATCCGTTTACGCCTGTTTCTTTTGCGTCAGGCACATCAAACTGGGCGTATTGGGTGGGAAAAGAGCGAATTAAAGTGAATTAAAGATGTTTAAATAGCGTCCGTACTTACTCACTGGTCTATGTTTCAGCGGTATACAACTCTAACAGGGAAAATGCTCTTTCGGTCACATGTGGTGGCTCTTAAAAGAGCCGTTGTTTGTGTAGAGAGCGCCTTTTTAAGCTCTCTCCCCACGGATGCGGCGGGCCAGCTGGATGTCTTTGGGCATGATGGTGACTCTCTTGGCATGGATGGCACAAAGGTTGGTATCTTCAAACAAACCGACGAGGTAGGCCTCGCTGGCCTCCTGCAGAGCCATCACGGCCGAGCTCTGGAAGCGCAGGTCGGTCTTGAAGTCCTGCGCGATCTCCCGGACCAGGCGCTGGAAGGGCAGCTTGCGGATCAGCAGCTCCGTGGATTTCTGGTAGCGGCGGATCTCCCTCAGGGCCACCGTACCGGGCCTGTAGCGGTGAGGCTTCTTCACGCCGCCGGTGGCAGGGGCGCTCTTCCTGGCTGCCTTCGTGGCCAGCTGCTTCCTCGGAGCCTTTCCTCCGGTGGATTTCCGGGCCGTCTGCTTGGTTCTCGCCATCGCTGCTCTCCGTCAGTCTCTGTGCTGTGAAAGCGCGGACAGCCGGCTTATAAGCGCAACCCCGGAGCGAGCTCATTCCTGATTGGTCCCCCAGAGGGCCGCGCGGGCTCGATCTAATCACCCATTGGCTGGAATAAAATTCAAATTTAAGCAGTCTAGAAGGCCGTTAACGGAAGGAAACCGACAGCGCACAAGGTATTTGTTAGACACATTTGACCTACTTTTAATAAATATAAAATTCGTGTAAGGAATATAATCAAATTTAAACATGCAATCCCTTCTTTTCCAACTGTCCTACATTTAATTTAACATTTTAACTTGTGTGTAGTTTCGTGTATAAAATTTTATTTACTGGGCCATACATAATATATTGAAAAGATTAATATACTCTACTGAGAAATGATGAGTAATAAAGTGACAGGGATTTATGTCTACTTTTTTGTTGCATTATAACAGCAGGCGAGCGTCTGGATGTGGTCTTTAGTGGAAGCTGTGGTGGCTCTTAAAAGAGCCTTTGGTGCACAGAGGTGCTGGTCCACTTTACTTTTTGGACTTCTTAGCTGCAGGTTTCTTCACGGGCTTCTTGTTGACCTTTTTAGGTGCAACTTTCTTGGCAGCCTTCTTTGGTGCCTGCTTCTTGGCAGCCTTCTTCGGGGAGGGCTTGGCTTTAGGCGCAGCCTTCTTCGGGGTTGCCTTTTTGACCGGTGTTTTCTTGGCTGCAGGCTTCTTAGCGGCTTTCTTAGCCGCCGGCTTCTTAGCAGGCGATTTCTTGGCTACCGGCTTCTTGACTTTGACGGGAGACTTCTTAACCTCTTTCTTAACTTTCTTCACCGGTTCCGCCTTGGCGAGTTTAAAAGAACCAGACGCACCGGTTCCTTTGACCTGGACAAGGGTGCCTTTACTCACCTGCCGGGCCAAGGTCGTATTGATCCGCTTGTTCAGTTTAATAACCTCCACCCCCTTGGCGCTCAGGTTCTTCTTGATGGCCGTCACAGACATCCCTTTGCGTTCCTTGGAGTCTGTCAAAATGCCGACGATGAGTTTGGGGAGAGGTACCGCGTCCTTCTTGCGGGGAGCCGAGCTCTTCTTCTTCCCGGCCTTCGCGGACTTGGCGGCTTTGGCCGGAGCGGGCGCGGCGGCGGCCGCCGGTGCTGGAGCTTCTTCTGCCATGATCGGTGGTTGGACGTTTCTCGAGACTGGCCTCGTGAAGGGAAGGCGGGACTTATAAAGCACATGAGAACCGTGGAGACTCAACTCAGCCGACTGCCTCGCTCGCCTGTCGACAGAGTTGTGTTTTCTCATCCGCAATTTGGGGATAAAATTGTCCCCGCGATAAGTTTTACAACGCGTTTTTCTTTAGGATCGTGAAAATACAATCGTTACTTGAAGGTGACGGCTCCACCGGATCCAGGGATGGGTTTATTTGATTGCCGCAAGCTTCAAACCTCCGTCTCACCCGGTTGATTCGTGCCTCCCGCATCAACTTCTCTCCACGTTTTATCTTTTAATATGTTTAAAAGTGTTAAAATCAGAGTTTTTTGGAAGTTTTCCTAACAAAGCAGGAGTATGACCGTAGGAAAATGCTACAATAGTGGCAGTGTCGCGGTTTATTTGGATTGAATAGTTGAAGTTTTAGGCGACACTAAACACACGGAGGTGTCGTCCGTCGGGCGGCTCCTGCGCTTTCGTCGAAACAAATAATAAACCCACCTGAACGCTGTATTAAAACCCGACAGATGACATTAAACTAGCACAAAAGGTTTGCTGATGACTTTATTTTCAGGAACCAAAAATCAAACAATTTAAAACGATCAGCCGCGTTGTGCAATAGATATTGTATTGGGGTTACAAAAGCTATAATAATAAGCGACTTTTGAAATGGCAAGAAAGACTTATTAGGTTTATGCATTTATTTTAATTTTTTTATTTATTTATTTTTTTATATGCGCCCATTTTTTTAGATTTTACATTTACGCACGCCTTTTAATAACAGCAAAGCTTTTTTTTGCCACGCAACATAGCGGCAGCGCATTTAATATTGCCGCCTATCGCAATAACGTTATTTTTGTTAATGCAGTGTCTAAAGTCTGTCCCGACTAGACATCAGCAACTCAAAATGAACTGTTTTAGGTTCCATTTCTTCAGCAACCTTAGAAGCATCCGTTTTTTGTATATTTTCCGAGTGTGCATTTCTCGGGTCAAACGCTGACATTGTGCCGGTTGCATCAGTCGAATTTCACGGAAAAAAACTCTGGATGTTGCATTTGTGACGGGAACTACCTCCAGATTTAGGGAAGCGGCATTTAGAAGAAGTGGGTGGCTCTGAAATGAACCTTTGTACGGGTGAATTTTGACTTGTTTACTTGGAACGTGGTACTTGGTCCCCGCCTCGGTGCCCTCAGACACGGCGTGCTTAGCCAGTTCTCCGGGGAGCAGCAGGCGGACAGCTGTCTGGATCTCCCCGGAGGAGGTGGAGGATCTCCTGTTGTAATGAGTCAGGCGAGAAGCCTCAGAGGCGAGGCTTTCAAAAATGTCATAAGAGTGAGTTCAAGATACTCATCGCCCTCCGAAGAGAGTCTGGGGTGGACATTTTTCAGGACTTTGTACACGTAGATTGCACAGCTTTCCTTCCTCGGCCTCTTCTTCCTCCCTCTTGCTGGTCTTGTTTGATTTTGCGACAGCATTTTTCAGCCCTTTTTTGATATCTTACCCTGTTCATCCATGTTGCAGTTCAACCGTTGTCTTATGTGTACCCAGCTAATCCGAGTCTTTTATGCAAATTAAAGTGCG
>CAAE01014536.1:35498-57922 GCA_000180735.1 Tetraodon nigroviridis | reverse complement strand
TCACGTTTGTGAAATCAGTAAAGACGAGCTCAGCTTGCAGGTGTTCTCCTTTAGGTTTCCGTGTCTAAGGCTGATCAGTAACACCTCCATCAGGCTGTGATGGAGCCCAAACCTGTCCTGCAGGGCCATGCTGTCAGACAGGTTTCGGTGACACTGTAAATATGTATTTTTTATTTTATACTGTAATATGGATCTTCTCAGATTACCTTCAGTGATTTTCCAACCATCTGAATATATTTCTTAGTTTATATAATGTCAGTTTTAGATATCAGTGTGTTTAACATTGTAAAATAACTGTCTTATTGAACTGGTTGCTTTTTTTTCAATAAATCTTGTCAACTTACCTTTAAAATGTCTTTTTTTTGTGCTACTACTTTCCCTGTTTAGGAAGTACACAGTGATATATTATGTGTACAGTTGAAGACTATAAACAGCCCCAGTAGTAACAATAAATTGACGTTAAGTCTGAAATGACAACTTGTGACCTGAAGCAACAGGTATGTAAAAGAAGAGACCCAGTACACAGTTGATGTTAATTTATAAAATGTATCAATATTTCTACCTGCATGATAATATATATTTTTTTAATCAAATCTGTTGTAGAAATCAAATAATGTTGAAAAAATGACGTTTCAACTCATTCCAGTGACAACTGCTGCGTTTTGACAATTGGACACACGGGGGCGGTGTTGTACCTTTAACGTTGAAGTACCCTCCTTGGACACACGGGGGCAGGATTGGGTCACCTTTCATCCACAGTGAGTAAAAAACCTCCGCACCCATCCGGACGCTAAAGTTACCCACAGATTATTAAAAAAATCTCAGTATTATTACAAATGGTTTAACCTCATCATTTATAGAATTTGAGGGCACAAGTTTCTGTAATGTATTTTTTTAAATATAATGCGATTATAGATTTGAATAGAATAGAATGTGTTTTTATTAACCCATAATGGCAACGTGTGAGTGTGTGTGTCATGAACTGTCAGAGCAGGTGCAAGCAAATTTAGAAACACACAAAAAAAAGAAAAGAGGGGCAGCTGCGTACCGATCTTAGATTCCTGCTCCTCTGCCTGTCTTGTTCAGGCTCGTTGGCTGTGTGATATTCATAAACTCCCATCAACACTGAGCCCAGAGTAACAAAAACTTTCCATGACAGACAGACAGACGGGCAGGCAGTCATCCCAGAGCCAATATGGAGAAGCTTTGACCAGTGCTGGGGGAATTAGGAGGCCTTATGGGCTTTCAGGGCCTAACGTTTCATTTTAAATGGACCGTTTTATAGAAGCTTCTATTTAAAACCTCAAAACTGTTTGAGGGTTTAAGGTTAACAAAGTGTTTTATTGTACACGGGATGAATATGATTAGGGACACTTTAAAAATGCTTTGAAATGGTAACAACAGCAACAATGCCGACACACAACTAGGTGTATTGAGATTCCAGGTGTTTCCACAAGTCCAATCAGACATCTGGAGTTTCTAGGATTTGGTCAACTTTGGTCACGTCCTTCTCCAAGTAGCAAACGTAGACGATAGCAGAACCTGTTGGCAGCATCGCTAAAACAAGGTCAGGTGTCAATATTAGACTTTCCTCATTAACATTAACCTTTTCACACCTTCATGGAGGATTTTAGATAAACGGAAGAAAGTCTCATTAAAAACAAACAGGTTTCTGTCGTCGGAAAACTGGGCCCTGGTGGGGGCTCTGGGGCCGTGAAACCCTCCTCTGGAGAGGTGCCACGGTGGCGGGTCCTCCGTCAGTCCCACAGACTGTTGGGGGTTAGACTGGATCAGATGTCGTCTCGCGTTAACGGACGCCGCGGAAACCATACGGGTCGTCCTGACGACAGCTGTCAGCGCACCAGCATGGAGACGCAAACGCCGCAATCAGCATCCCCGCCTTAACAAACAGTCCGCCTTAACAGCTTCTCTTCTATTTTGCATGAAAACATTTGTGATTAAAAGGTTATTTGGGATGCAGAATCAAGGTGTGCTGCTAAGTTTCAGACGTGCTGAGGGTGAGGTCTGATTGGAATTAGATTAGGATTAAGGTTTGCAAATAGAAGCCAGTGGAAGGCCACGCAGAAGCCTTGCGGTGTGTGTGCGTGTCTGTGTGTGTGTGTGTGCGAGAGAAACACGTTATGCAAATGTGAGGGAACCTGACATCAGCCTGGCAGTTAGTACACCGAACACACACACGCACACACACACACACACTGCCGATCGCTCCAGCACATCTGAGTCCCTTGTGCCCTTGAGCAGGACGATGCTGGTGTTTCCTCCACAACTACTTACGTCAGAGGCCGGATTGTAAAAGCACCTGTTGTGTTCTGGTTGGTGGGTCGGGCCTGACCTTACCTGCTGTTTCTGCTCCTGCAGACGCTCACCTGGACGTCGGTGCCGCTGGGAGGGAAACAGCTGCTTGGAGCATTTTAAAGGCAAAAGGCTTGTATAGGGGTGGATCGACTGGTGGGGGACATGCTGAGACAGGACCCCTGCAACACACACACACACACACACACACACACACACACACACACATGCACGGTGATGATACGTTATGGCAGTTATGGTGTAACCATGATGAAAATAATAAAGTGTCCTGTAACCTGGTACACCTGGACAGCATGCTGTGTAGAGAAGAAAACAGCCTGCAAATTTGTTTTATGTTTTATACTTTTTTAAATTCAAGGTCTGTGATTTATCATTTTTAATTACTATTATTCTGCAGCTAAAGTAATTTAGCTTTGAAATGTTAAAAAGGAGCAAATTTTAGCATTTTTATTTAGTATCAAATTCAAATTCTGATTTTATTGGTGACAGTTTCATTAAAGAAAGCTGAGTTTTTGTGACTGTTTCTGCTTTTGTGGTCATAAGTTGTAGTTTTTAATGTATCAGTCAGATTCTGACCACCCTGTGTGTGTGTGTGTGTGTGTGTGTGTGTGTGTGTGTGTGTGTGTGTGTGTGTGTGCGTGTGTGTGTTTTGTAAGTGAAAGAGAAATAGACACATCTTACTGTAGCCTCTAGCATAACCATAACACAAGTTGTTTTTTTTCTCTATATTTTTACAGTCAACACCACAACGTAGGTGCATGTGTGTGTGTGTGTGTGTGTGTGTGTGTTGGGGGGACCTGGGGGTAGACCTATCTGAGGATGTGTGAAGTGTAAACACATGTCACACTCACACTGATGTTTACCTCATACATAAACACACACACACACACACACACACACACTTAGATTCCTTCTCTCCTTCTGCCTGCTCTTTTATGCGTTGTGTGTAAACAGCCTTTCATTGGTATTGATCAGCTGATCATATCAGTGTGTCAAAGTGTGCCGCCTCATGCACATCAATGGGTGACATGATGGCTAAACACACACTCTCTCCCCTTATGGCATGTGTAAACACTCTGTCAGAAGTATTGATCATCTGATCAAATCAGCTCGTCAGAGTGTGCCGTCTGTTTACCATCATGCACATCAGTGGGTGACATGATGGCCAACACACACACACACACACACACCCAGAAACACACATACACTTAAAATAACAATCTAATTCCTGCTGAGTGAACTCATTCATGCCCACTAATCCCACTGGTGGCTTCTGGAAAACTTTGTTTTGACCGTAGTTTATCTCAGTAATCCAGGAAGCAGCCGGAAGCAGCCGGAAGCAGCCGGAAGCAGCCGGAAGCATCCTCAGCGCGGCGGCACCATCATGGCCGACGTGCAGAAGTCGGCTTTTTTGTTTTAAATTTTCAGTCACTTGCATATGTGGATTTTGTACAAAATGTGCACTATTATTTGTTTCACAGTCACCATCAATTGTGTTTTCAGTTGACTTTGCCATATTATAAACATCTTCATTCATTTGACTCCTTTTTAGCCGTGTGCCAGTTGATCTGGTTTTTAACCTGCCTTTTTCCTCTGCCGTCACTTCACTGTCTGTGGGAAATCAGAGCGCCGGGTGTCAGTGAAACAGTCTCTTATCTCTGCCCTGATCTCCACTATCAGATCTTTCAGGGCCGTAAATGCTGAATCCCTAAAACCACATCAAACAGCCGGTTTTCCCTGGGCCAGGATCGCACGCTCAGCACATTCAGCTGCGCCGCGGCGTGACGGCTCTGTCGCTGTCCTCCGCCAGGAGGTAGGTGTTCGTGGGAACGGGATGAAAGAAGGGTTTCAGGAAGATAAAAGGTCCCGGTCCAGGGAACCATGGCTTCGGATGGTTCAAAGCAAAGACGCCTGAACCTACGGCCACCTGAGAGATTCCTAAAGGTTCAGCGTCCTAAAGCGCAATTAAGATAAAGGGTAAAGGTGGACAACGTGAGCTAAATGCACCTGGAGGCGGCCATCTTGGCTGATGACAGTCAGAATCAGGAAGTTCTTGTGTCAGCTCATGACTGCTAGCCGTACGGCTAACCCGTCAAAGACTGAATGGGATTTATTTATTTCATTGGAATTTTGTTTCATTTTTGTTTTGATTTAAATCTAAATTTGCCGGTTTAGTCGGTGTTAACTGCATCCTTTAAAAGGAAATCTGTAAAGCTGCAGGTGAGTTTTGTTCTTTTTTATTACAAACAAATTTACACTTTAAAGTTTACCCCAATGTTTAACTTACAAAAATTGTAAAAACATAAATTATTACATTTAAACACTTTGTGACAATCACCTCATTTTACAAAACATGACATTCAACCCGGTTCTTGGTGTAAACGTGATTTTTTGTTTTTTCCCTGAAGCTTCAGGTCACTGCTGGAGAACCAGAGAGTCCAGGGGCAACGAGTCGCTAAAGCCCCCAGAAAACAGTGGCTCCAGCTGGGTGTGAAGCTGCTGGAGCTCCGACTGGAGGCACGTTTGCAGATCCACGTAGAGCGGTGGCGAGGCGGCCTGAGAGTCAAGGAGGGAGGAAAAGGCCTGGGAAGTTGACTGGGTGGAGGGGAAATAGGGAGGCGTCGCAACAGACGGATGCACGGAGGAGTAGAGGGGAGAGGAGGCGCTGCAGGCGTCCCACTGAGGCACCACTCCACCGGGGGAAAACGGAGAGCTGTAGGCCTGGGGAGGAGGAGCTGGAGGTGGGGGGGGTGTGCTGAGTGAAGAGACGCTGGGGTTTTGGCGTGGTGTTTGTTTGGGTTGTTCAGCGAGTCCTCGAGGTCACACTGGAAGCTGCCCAGACTCGGGAGAGCCGCGCAGTCGCCGCCATTCCTGCTGTGGGGAATTCTGGGAATTTTAGAGGGTTCTGAAGAGGAGCAGTCGGAGGCTGACGAAGAGGAGGAGGGCGAGGACGACGAGGGGGGTTTCTTCTCACTGACACGCCTGTCGCTCTTCCTCTTCCGCTTGCGGCGGAAGTTGCCGTTGTCAAACATTTTCTCACAGTTGGGGTCCAGAGTCCAGTAGTTTCCCTTACCTGCGGGGAGGAAGAGGAGGAAGAGGTCAGAGATCACAACCTTTGACGTCCAAGGCCAAGACTCGAGTCAGAGCTGGAGGAAGTCCTCACCTGGGTCGTTCTCGTCGCGGGGAACCTTCTGGAAGCAGTCGTTGAGCGACAGGTTGTGGCGGATGGAGTTCTGCCAGCCGGACTTGTTGCAGCTGTAGAAGGGGAAGCTGTTGGAGACGTACTGGTAGATCTGGCTGAGCGTCATCCTCTGCTCCGGCGCGCTCTGGATCGCCATGGCAATCAGAGCCGAGTAGGAGTACGGCGGGCGGACCAGGCGCAGCACGTCTTCCGGCCTGCTCATGGAGAACCAGGGGCTGCTGTAGAGATACGGGAGGAACCTGGCCAGAGCCGGAAGGCCTCCTGCTGGGAGACGCTGCTTCCGCTCTGGGGACGGCGCCCGTGTCCGGCCGGCAGAGCTCCGTCTGGCTGTCGGAGGGCAGGAGCCATTGTGGCGCCGCCTGGATGGTCTCCGGAGGAGCCGGAGGGCTGTAGAGGCTGAAGTCCGAGGGGTCGATGCCCAGGGCTGGAAGCTCCTGCTGGGAGAGCGCGTGTCTGTGGAGAGGCGGGGACAGACCCTGCTCGGGGACGAAGGACGCCATGCTCAGCTCCCGGTGCGTCGTCTTTCTTTCTGTTGGCCTTCTCCTCCTGCACCTGCACTGCTCTGTACACCTGTTGCTGCTCACCTGGCTACTTATACCCTGCCGTCCAGCCCACCAGCGTGCTGATTGGCTGCTGCCGTGTGTGAGAGGGAGACGCCGCAGTTGTCTGGTCGGGCTGGATTTGAATAAGCCTTTGCTGAATTTCTCCCCCCAGGCCGACCAGAGCCCGAGGGATGCTGAGGTATGTCTGTGTGTCTCGCTACGACGCTTCTTTATCCATAAACCTATTAAAAACCAATTAAATGCATTTAGCTTTCTTTACAGCTATTAGCTTCTTGCTCCTCCGTCAGATTTAAAAGTGTATTTGTTGAGTCATTTGTCTCCAGATATATTCAGATGAAGAAGAGAAGAAGCCGGTGTTTGAATAGTGAAACGGCTGTGTGGGAACAGGACGTTAGCTTTGCGTTCCCACAGAACCGCCTTGGGAGGAGCCGCCTCAGCACTCTGAGGTGTTGGGATCTGCTGATTCAGAGGACCAACGAGTCTGAAAGTGAAACTGAAGCTGTTTTAAAAGAGATCCAGCAGCCAGAACACAAACAGAACGTCAGCTGCTGTTTGAGGTGTCGCCCAAAGCTATTGTT
Source organism: Tetraodon nigroviridis (assembly GCA_000180735.1). Taxonomy (NCBI): domain Eukaryota; kingdom Metazoa; phylum Chordata; class Actinopteri; order Tetraodontiformes; family Tetraodontidae; genus Tetraodon; species Tetraodon nigroviridis. The sequence goes on along the minus strand of CAAE01014536.1, from coordinate 51,245 downwards.
CTTAGCACCCCCCCTCCACACACTCACACACACCCCCAACACACACACACAGTCAGCATGTCTGCGATTACCAACTAATCTAAGTTAGACACTAATGATATTCTAATGTAAATTCCTCCCTGACTGAAATAAACAGCAGCTTATTCACCAAAGGCTGTTTGGGAATTTGGTCTATTTCAGACCACCAGGGTCACTGAAAGAATATCCCACTCCCACATTCTTCTGTGTGGAGTTTGTCTTTTAGTTTTATTTACTTATTTATCAAGTTAGCAATACCTTCAAATACTCTCACATTTTTGTGCTGTTCTGCTTCTAGACACCGAGGGTCCGATCGGAGGCCCCGACTGTTTGACCTTCGGTGACATTGGAGCCGGTTGGTGCAGGAATGAGACAAACTGGTTGACTGGAGGAAAACCCTACACCTGAAGCCCTCACCAAGAACGACACTCCTTATCTGTGTGTGTGTGTGTGTGTGTGTGTGTGTGTGTGTGTGTGTTAGAGAGAGACGGCGGTTGACTGCGGCAGTAATAATCTTCACCTGTGGTGCCTTCAAGGACGACGCAGACAAAACAACACACAGTCTGATGTGTAAGTGGTCTGAACTACAACCGACTGATGTGTGTGTGTGTGTGTGTGTATTGAGGGGTGGGTCTGTTATGGGAAAAAAAATCTAATCCCATCAACTGTAAAATGTAAAAGTAAAGTCTGACGGATTAAAAGCTTATAAATGAATCATTATTCCCTCGGTTCACAAAGGACAGCGAAGACATCAAAATCAGTCCTGTCGGACTGAATTTAGCAGAATGTCCTCTGTCCTTCATTGACTGTTGTGTCTGTGCAATTTAAACACAACAAGCAAAAGTTTCTTAGTTTACAGTAACCGATGTGTTGCGTTTTTATTCTCTTGGTACAGGCGTTGGTACAGGTGTTGGTACAGGTGTTGGTACAGGCGTTGGTACAGGTGTTGGTACAGGCGTTGGTACAGGTGTTGTATGAATATTTTTAGGGACAGTCTCACCACTAGATGTCAGTAAATAGTTCCCACTTGACCTTTAACCCTGGTAATGGAGGCACGCATATTCAATTCCATTTTATTTATTCAGCAACTTTTACAATAAAAATTGTCTCTAGGTGAAATTGTCTCCAACCTTTCATTCTGAAACAGTGATTAAAATTGAAAAAAAAATCCTGAAAAGGAGTTAAAGCAATGCTGCAAACTGTAACTTCAACAAAGGCAAAAAGAAAAGTGCAAAACCTGACACATTTCCAGAGGAAGAATGCCAAAAACCTTCAAAAGGTGATTGCTGACTGCCTGTTGTCTCTCTGGTCGTGTCCATCAGGTCCAGTTCTGTCCCGCCATTAAATATCCAGCCGGGTCAGAGAGGAGACACTGGTTCTGCTGGTTGAAGCTCCTTTTCTTGGCATCGATGAGGAGGAGAGGAAACTGGGAGTAATGGTAAATGATGTCTCTGACGGAGGGGAAAGGCTGCGCGCACACACACACACACACACACACACACACACACACAAGAAGAGAGTTTAAGAGAGGCTAAACCCTTTGACTAGTTTCTCAAACACATCCAGAACTGAGGTTTACCTCCTGGACCTTGAGGCCAGTTCCCAGCAGGAACTGGTTGTTCTGCTGTCTGATCTGGATGTTGTAGACTTTCTCCTGGTAGAAGACCATCAGGGTGAAAGGCTGCCCGGCCAGCTGCCGCACGCTGTCCCTCACCAGGTATGCCCCATCCTTTGTATCATACACACACACACACACACACACACACAAATACTGAAATCAAAATGTCATCTCATTTATCGAGTTACTACTTTTATATGAGCCCAACATACTTTGTGGAAATATTTCAGACATCCTTCAGCCTGACCGCGGGACACTTGACCCACATACCAGCATGGATCCAGGTCCTGCGTGCACACACGAGCACGTCACTGTCTTAAGAAGTAAGAACTTGCAGCAAATACAGCACAACAGCGCCGCCTGTCGGCCGGACTGAAGAACATTCAGACAGCGCTGATTCAACCAGCAGCATAAAAACGAACCCTTTCCAAACACTCTCCTGGTATAAACACAACTTTAGTCACTCTAGTTCATCAACCTGTTCATATCAAAGTACCGGAGAGTCATTTTGGTCATGCGCGGGTGTGTGTATTGTTACCTGTGCGTCTGCTTTGCTGGTTGGAGAAGTAAAAGACTGTCTGTCTGGTCCACGGAAGCTACATCTTTGTTCAGCTATCGCTACACACACACACACACACACACACACACACACACACACACACACACACACACACACACACACACACAGTGATAAAGATGACCAATTTCAGACAATAATACATTGCTTCCATCCTTTTGTGTTGTGTAGTTTACCTGATTGCAATTTTTGAGGCAGAGATCCGGCAGCAGGAAAGTTGGAGGGCAAACTGCAATAATTAAAAAAATGGAATAAAAACCCCTTTGTCACTTTGGTACAGGTGTGAGGCACCATACCTGTCTCCATAGTGGGAGGGGTGCCCAGAAGGTCCAGGACATAGTGGCAGTTTTTTATTGTGGAGGGGAAACGTGTTGTGTTTTACACCTAAATGAGAGGAGGAAGGACAATGATCCTTCGTCACTGGTCACCATTAAGGGTCACAAACTGGAGGACAACAATAAAAAATAAATAAATAAATGGATTACCATCGTCATGTGGTTGCTGCTGCAGGAAAAAGAAACAATAAATAAAGGCATCAGACACTGACAACGTCACCGTGATGTGATTTTTAGGACTGTATCTTACCTCCCTCTTTGCATCGGACCTGTAAAAACGAACACAAAAAAACATCAAATCATCTGAGGGAGCAGTTTAATCTGACAGTTAATCTAAATACTAGTGAAAAAAGTTGGATAGTTGTACTTGTTGGTGGAGGGGCTGGAGTGGTACTTGGCAAAGGTGTTGCTCCTGCTGACGGAGGTGCTGGAGGGAGGAAGGGCCGGAGGTTTGGGCCAGCTGGAAGGTCGTGAGGGTCCGGTTGAGACCTGAACACACAAACACACAGTCAAGAGGTTTAGAAGAGAAGAGAAGAGAAGAGAAGAGAAGAGAAGAGAAGAGAAGAGAAGAGAAGAGAAGAGAAGAGAAGAGAAGAGAATGTGTTTATTTATCCTATCTCAAACTGCAACGTTCCAGCAACAGCATAAAATAATAAATATTTCCGTGGTATTATGTGTTTCGTTGTGTGTGAAAATAAGTGGTTAGGCCTGCGGCGTGGTTGTAACCGTCACAGAAATGGGGGACTTGCCCTTTAAAGGACACGCGTCGCTTGTCTGTGACGTCATCGGCCTGCGCAGCCGCCGGAGGCTAGCAAAGATGTTCCCGAGTGGACGCGGAAAGTGGACTCTTTCTGTTACTACAGCGCTCGAATAAACCCCACAACGCTGACGGTACGTGTGGTGTAGCTCCTGAGTGTGTACGAGGCTGAACTACTGCCCTCATTAAATCACAAGTTTCAGAGATGTCGTTTTTGTGTGTGTGTTTAGGTGCACACTTACTTCCACGAATGTGTGCCGGCCTGAAAAACACAAAATCATAATATTAGTTTTATAATAAAGAGCTGTGAGTTCAAATACATCCTAATCTGTCCATCCTACACAAGAGCTTTGTAGTAGACGGTCAAAGGGTCATGGTTGGGGTCCTCGTGTCAATAATGTTGTGTTGCTGGTTTTGAATTTTATATTTATTAATGTAAAAAAAGACCTCACCCGATCAACTGTGTTCTGATGAGCTCCTGGAAAGAAGAGAGAACTCAGTATTCAGTATCACACACCCATTGTAGGTCAGATTCCTAGTGAAGGGATCCTATATTACAGCTTGTGGGTTATTGTAACAGTTGGTTGGATGGGATCTGTTAGGAGTGGGAGCTTAGGTTGTGGACAGCGTGGTCACCTCTGATAGGAGACGAGGTGGACTTTATGTGTCGGCCTGGCTTGTTTTCACGGCTGATCCGCGGCGGCTCTGCAGGAACTGAACCCAGACACATGAATCCCAGAGTCAGTGGCGAGGACGCGCTTCTCCCTGCTGTGGAGCAGGTTGTCCCTCCATGTCCCCGTCTCCCTGGACACACTCACTTTTAACTGTCGCTTTCTGGCTGGTGTGTGGGGACTTGTCTCTCCTGGAACTCTCCCCGATCTGAAGGTGGCAGGTTCGGTCAACCAACCAGGCGTGTTTAAACAAAGTGAGCAGAAGGAGACGTTTACCATCCGAGGCGACGGCGCAGAGATGGTGGAGGACGAAGGGCGAGGGGTCACGATGGGGGGCGGGCCTCTGAATGACGCGTGGCTATTTCTGTTATCTACAAGCACATAGGATCCTTATCTTAAGGTTCTAATAATGCTAATACATAACCCTTCCTTAGTGCTAGTAATGCTGATAACAGGACAGCATATATGCTAACAGGTGGAAAACCATTAAATCTGTCCGTAAATTAACGGTTGTGGTGTATTTAGTTACCTATGTAGTCGTTGTCCCCGATGGGCAGGGAGGGGCACACTTTAAGGTCCTCTGAGGGTTGGGAGGGGGGGGGTTCATAATCGTTGGCCACATCATCATTTGGTAACTCATAGTCTTCTACGCTTTCAGCGTCGTCGCCGCTGTACGGACTCTCGTAGTCATCGTCAAACTCTTCCTGACGAGGCAAAGAAAAGACTGAGGTGAGCTCGCCTACAGACTCCATAAAATCATGTGTATCAAGGGGAAAACCTACAAACTCATCTTCATCCCAGCCTTGACTCTCTGCAGTCACCTCTGCACAAAGAAAACCACCGTTACTGCTGCAGCACTGGCGAGTTTCATTTCTATGCAGTTGTCAGTAAAATTTACGAGTAGCAACAGTGTTTCCTGTTAATTCGAACATGAAGCCAGTAAACAAGAGCTCCAACCTGGTTCTTGATATCTGGGTCTGTAATGAAAAGAAGGCACCGTTACCATGACATCAGTTGTGTGTTTTGCGTGTAAATCTCAGTTTTCTGCATTTGTGAAAACACACAAAAGTCACATTTCTGACAGAGCCGTGCTTTTGAAACATACTTCCTACTGAACAGCCCTCTTTTCTCGTCCTTCTTGTTGATTTCACTGCTGATCTTGGAAATCAACCTGGCACAGAGACGCACGGCGATCGTCAAGTAGGTTTGTTAAAGGTGCAACACATGAAAAGCAACGCGACAAGTGGACAAGCTGCAGACGCCTCTGACACATGAGAACTCACGGAGCGTGAACTTTGGGGAATTTCTGCAGGTCATGATCACTCAGATTCTGAAAAAAGCAAAGCGGGTTGGGGCCACATTTTCAAAGGTCATCTCAGGGTGTGAAGCACAAAAAGCCCCGTTTCTCACATCGGTGCCCACTTACTATGAATCTGGAGCCGCTGATGGAATTCTTTAGAACAACTTTGTCGCAGCCTGACAGATTCATCTGTGCACAGTGAAAACGTGAATAGAGCGTTAGCCAGAGGGCAGATTTCACCTCCATCGACATTCTTTGGTGCTGGTTCAAAACCTCCTTGTTAGAAAATATCCCTCGAGGAGGACTGTTTTAGCTTTCCATTCTGCGTTCACCGCTGATAGAAATGCTGTCAATAGTTGCACAAATTGAAAGGTGGAGGTCTCACCCTCTTCAGGTACTCTGACAGCTGATGTGGGCCCCACCCCATGACCTCAGACCTGGACGGCACCCGCTCAGAGCTCATCCTTCTCTCTCCAGCAAGGCCCAGACGTTACCTTCGATGGGACCAGATAGTTCACGAGGACGTCCACCGCCTGGAGGGTTCAGCCCCGGTTCTTTGTTCCCGTCCGGCGTGCGAGTGCGAGGCGTTCTCTGGCCTTCAGCCGAGAACCTGCTTTGAAAAGTAAGCTTTGCATACAGTCCGAGAAAAAAAAAAAGACGACTCGTTTCAGAGTGTCTTACTTCCTCAAATCGACCCGCTGCTTTCTGCCTTCCCCCACGTCTTTCTGTAAAAATGAAAGAAACGGAAGAAACAGACAAACAGAAGCAACCAAAATGGCTTCTTCCTCGCGCTCACTCCTCCATCTACCCTTTCCTTTAGAGGAAGTGACAGAAAGAGGGTGGGGGGGGATTATGACACAGGTCTCCTTCAGTCAGTCAGACCACAGAGCGGAACACCGTCTGCACTTGCACCCACTGGTTCAAATTTAAAAAGAAAACCCTTCAGGTGACTCACAAAAACCAATCTTTGCCCTTTAACTGAACGGCGGAGGGTCGCCACGGCAACATTTGGACCAACATCTGCAGCTGCAACCTTCAGCACCTGCAAGAGCCACTACTGCTGCGGCAGCTTCCAACGAGTACGAGTGAAAGAACGCGAGTAGAGTTGTGGTGGGCCAGGTTTTTGAATGTCAGGGTGAAGGTCGCAGCTGAGCCACTGTGGTGCGAGCTGTTCCTTCAGAGCTGTTCCTTCAGAGCTGTTCCTTCAGCAGCTGTTGAGACATCGCTGCCTCCAAAGCCACCCCTCAGCAAACGCCATTCGCTTCCTCTTGTGGCGTCACGATGCTTAGCTAGCAGCAGTGTTGAAAGAAGTCGTCACCAGTAAGGTTTTTAGAGCTCTGCCACACACACACGCACACACACATCCTGTCAGAATACGGATCCATCTCTAAGCGGTTATTACGGTTCATCTGCTGCTCAAAATGATGCAAATAAAACTTGTCAAGCGAGATATTAAAACTGCAAACCAAAGCAGCGCAAACATCTGGATTTTTGCCCCTGCTAGCTCAAACCTCCCTAACAAAGAGACAAAAGGTTGAGAGCGTTCAAACCAGCAACGGTCTGTTTCCAAGAAGTGGAGTCTGACCGCAATAACGATCTGCAGAGCTCCTTCACCTTCAGAGACGATAACAAGAAAAGATGTTAAAAAAAAGAAAATGCTGTTTATTGTAGCAACCGCGTCACACTGTCCACAGTAGTCACATGTACACATGAGCACACAAAGAGCAAAGATGGTACGCGGCATGAAACTGTACTGGGTTACACCCCACTGGTGGCTGGTTCTAAAATTCAACTTCTTGAGGTCAGAAACTGTATTTGTACTTTTCAAAAAGAAAAATATTTGCAGGGATCCTCACATGCAGTTAAAGCATCATTTTAGTCGAATAGCTTTCCCCTTTTCTGACAAACAAGATGTAATTGGACTGTAAAAGGAAGATCCAAGTATAAAAATGGAATTTGACTACTTTTTGCCATCGCACCTCTGACCAGGTGCAGTTTTTAAAAAAAAAACTTTTCCCAGTGTGCCGCATGAAAAGCTGCTTCTTTCAATCTTATTAGAGGTGATAGAGAGATGGGCTACGGCAGCGAGAGCCTGGCTGCAGCAGGACTCCTTCCTGGGTTAAAAGTCTCCTTCTGGTCCGAAGCTCCAGCAGGGGAGCTAAATCCAGCTTCCAGTCCTGATGGGAGGAGCAGAGAGCATCAGTGACTCTTCTTTGAGGAGCCGAAGCCCGAGAAGCCCATCACTGCCGCCATCTCGTCGTCTTCCTCCAAATCCACGTCGTCCTCCGCCCGGCGTTTCCTCTCCTTCTGTTTCTCCTTCTTGTAAGCTTTGGCTTTCTCCTCCTGACGAATGCAGTGAAATCAGCCTGGGTGAGTGGAATCTACCGCTCACGACAAACTTTATTGCATCTGCCTGCATCATTTGTTCTGACGCTGGCCTCACCTCCTCTCGCAGCTCCTTCATCCGCTCCTCAAAGTCATACTCCTTCTGCTTCTCCTCCAACTTCTTCTTGTTGACTTCAAAACGTTTCTTCACCTGGTCCAGAGAGGAGCGCTCAACCCGCATCGACATGCCCAGGTTCCTCTGGTCTGCGCTCGCACAAAACACACAGTTACTTCGGTTGGCCGTCACTCCTCACTGATGGGACTGAAACTCACGTTTCTTTCCATTGATGTGATCCAGGAAGTTAATGGAGTCTTTTACTACGCAGTCGCAGACGTTACAGTAATAGCTGAAAGATGAGGACACAGACAATCAGAGGTGGACATCAGGGACATCAAGACAGAAGGTTTCGGGGGGGTTCTGCTGTAGCCATGCATCTGAGCGGTGCTGGTCTCAGGACACAGAAAGAGTCACCACACCCGCCCATTTCAGCCTGAGGAGTGGTCTTAGTGATGACGATGGTCTTCCCCAGTTTGGATTCCAGATCCACTTTGTAGTCACGGTGTCGCAGGAGCTCCCGCTTGACCGGAGGAGCCGTTTTTCCTGAGAGACACAAAACACAGCTGAGAGTTATTTATTGGCTCGCCTATATTTGGAACCAAGTGCGTATTTTACATTTCTCACATGTCTCTAAAGAGAATGTTTAATGCAGTAAGGTCATGTAAGTAGTTTGTTTTAGGGTTGGGATACCATTCATACAAGTTGAATTGAGCGTAAAAAGCTTTCCTAACATGGAGTCGGATATCTTTTTCTCACCATCTCTCTTTTCTTTCTCCCGCTCCTCTGCCAGTCGTTTCTGAGCAAGATTTTCAAACTCATCTTTGTCCCACTTGCGTCGGAAGTCATTCTTACTCGACTAAACACAAGGTAAGAGAAACACTTTAAGATGTCGGCCTAAAGTCACATAAAAGTTTGGAGAAATCACAGACCAGGACTTTAAATAGCACAAAGTGTTTACAATAATTTCTGCAGCTTGGGAAATAAACAAACAAACAAAAACGAAAACGTTATTTCTGTCTAGTCCTACTGGTTAAAAATTCAATTCAGTTGCCCAACACTGTATTAGGATTGCATATGTAAATATCAAAAAAGTAGTCACTTAATTGTAAGGTAAAAATAAGCAGAAGAAACTAAGTTCAATATGGAATAAGCTAAGAGCATCACAATTGACATAAGCTACGCTACCCAGCTTCAATAGTTGGCGGATATTTAAGATCGTTTTGCAAAGATCTTGCATTATTTTTTTCTTTGCTTCTATAAGATGATATTTGGTTCCTAAAACCCAAATCATCGGTCGTCAAATAAGTGTTTATCCTTTCGCCTAAGAAGTAGTTTTTCTGAGAGACTTACCCCACTGCTTGACGCCATCTTGTTTACTCGGAAACGGATTACGGCTGTCGTAAAGTCCTGTCGTAAAGTCAGGGCTACCCTTCAGTGAATTAAACATCGCCCTCTGCTGGAGCGGAGGTCATAAAACCACTATAACACGGGAAATCCTAATGTTCACAACAGTAGAACGCCTCAAAGGTGTGCTTTTATTTACACTTGAGGTTTGGGGCGTTCGGTATTTCCAAAAACAGAGCCGACAAATGTTTGATTTAGAGAAATTGATACCTAATTTTTGGGCCCAGGCCCGCCCCCCCGTCAGGTGCGACTCATTAAAAAGCTGTGAAAGCCAACAATGGCGTTTGTCCGTCTGAAGAGGAAGACAAAGGTGCTAAAATGTCATCGAGCGGAGTGGAAACATCAGCTCAAAGTCCGCTGTCCTCCAGGTAACAGCTCCAGGGGCCACAACCAGCAGCGCGCTCATCAGCGCGAGTGAAACTCCACTTTCAACGCTCTTCTTAATTTACTTCTTTACTTTTAAAATTGGTTTTAGCAGAATTATTATCTGCAAAGGTTGCTGCAAAATAGGCAGGGAAATAAAGATAATTATGTTGCGTTTTAGGCGTGGTCATGTGCGCCTGTGTTTGTCTAATTGGGGGTTTGTGCCTTCAGTTTATATTTTAAACAGGTTTATATGCAAGGTGTTGTCTGAATTATGTCAAAAAAATGCAGTATTCTGCTCATTTCAGTATCTGGGCAATGATAAATGTGGGTAAATTCACTAGTTTATTGGGCTGTGTGTAAAAATGACAGTGCCTCTGAATCTGCTGAAATACTGGCGCTGCCGCTGCTAACGCGCCACATTGTGGGCCTACACTCACTGTGGTTCCCTTAGTCTCTGTTTCAGCCCGTGGTCCTGCGTCTGTGCCAAGGCCTGGTCGGCGGCCGTGTGGAACGGCCTCCCCGAGCCGCTGCTGGCCACCGCCACCGGGTACTCTGCCCCTGAGCCGTGGCTCCTGCCGGGCTGCAGCTCTGTGTACGACAGCCTGGTCAGGTGAGGAACACGCTTGAGCCGCAGAAGCTGCTCTCGGCACTGCGTTCAGGAAGTATCAACCCGTCCCTTCCCCTTCGCTCTACTGCTCTGCATAGTTCCCCTCTTGGGGGTCTTTGGCTGTCCAAATGACCGCTGGTCTTTCCTGTTTTCCTGACCTTCTTTGCAGTAACGTGTCTCTGACCCCGTCACCTCCTGCTGCTGGCAGCCTGCGAGGACGAGACCGAGCTGCCAGCAGCAAACCTCGGCGGTACGTCGCGCGGCTGCCGCTTTATTTTTAATCCACGTCCGCATGAACGTTCTTTCGTTTATCTTCTTCGTCTCAGGCCGTCCATCCTGGAGCGCTGCATCCTTAAAGTGTCCACCAGCAGCGTGGCTGTCGGGACGGACGACATGGACAGCCGAAGTCAGGAGTTGGCTCGGCCGCGCCCGTCCACGGCTGCGCTCCCTGACCCGTTTGACCTCTGCAGGTCTTCTCTCAGCCGCTGCTACAGCCGCCTCCCCGACTCGGCCAACGCGGAGACCAACGCTGCGGTTCTAAAGCGGCGGCAGAAGCAGATCCAGTACGGCAAGAACACCAGCGGTTACCAGAACTACCTGCTGCAAGTTCCCAAGTGAGTCTGTGCGTCTACGGGTACAGCGATCAAAGCCTAAAGGATCGGCGCTCGATTACTCTCCCCTTCCGTCAGACACCTGAGGGACCCAAAGCTGCACCCCTCCACACCCAACAAGTACAGGAAGTACAGTCGGCGCTCCTGGGACATGCAGGTGCGTCTGTGGAGGCGAGCGCTGCACATGTGGGACCCGCCGACGGACGACCCGTCGGAGGCCGCGGACGCTCAGGATCCGGTGGAGCAGCTGTGAGTGACAGCGGGAATCTCCTCCGAAGATCCTCCCCCCCGAAAGCAAAGATCAACCTGGGTGACCTTTGCAGGCAGAGTCAGCTGGCCAAGATGACCTCGGAGCTGTGTGAGGACGGAGGAGACGGGCAGAGAGAGAAGGAGGCTCCAGCGGTCTCGAAAGCCTCCTCTGTGTCCCCTCTGTCGGCCGCCACATCGCTGGAGCCGCCTGGACTCTGGAGCAGCCCGCTCTCACCAGTAACCGCCCCAGTCGGCAGGTTGGGCCGCGCGCGCAGGCCGCCGGGGTTAACGGCCTGTCCTCTGTCCTGTCAGGAGGCTGACGGGAGCCAGCCGCCCCTCCGCCCTCCTCCGGGCCTCGGCTGCTCCTCCAGGGCTCGGCTTTCTGCCAACGACAGCATGGGCGACTGGTTCCGCCTCCTCCTGGAGGCTGAGGACGCTGGAGGTAACCGATTGCTGTGGTTTGTGGGCTTTTGAATGGCTTTAAGGCCTGTTTTTGTCTGGTAGATTTGGGCTCCGACGACCAGCAGGTTCCTGTTGTTTCCGACGGGCTCTTCTGGAACCCTTATTGATCCCGGCTCAATCCCCTGGACACAGGAAGGTCGGACGTCGGTCTTTGGCGGCTTGGTCATCAGGATGGAAGCTCGCGGGGACTCTCTGGCCCTTGTGTGGTCTTCAGACTGTCTGTGTGTGTGCGTGTGCGTGTGTGTGTGCGTGTGAGGGAGTGTTTGTCTTTTTAAGAAGTCCACGACAGCAGCGGGATGCGTTTCTTGATCTGACGGAATATGAAAGCATCCGGGAGCCGGTTGGCCTAGCGTTTGGGGCGGAGCATGCTAACAGTTAGCACTTGTGCAGCACCTCTCACCCCGCCCTCCTTCACCCGCACCGATGCCAGAGCTTGTGTGTTTTGTACCCAGCGTCACCTAGTTCGTCTTGTAGCGCCGTTTCGCGTCACCCCGTCACCCGTGTGGGCTCTGAGGTCACCGTCACCGTCGTGCTCCGCCTGGGCAGGCTGCAGCTCCTCCTGTCTTCACCGCTGTTTTTTCTAAAAAACAAAGCGCGAGTGATGGAGAAAAGGCTGTCGCTTTGTGTTGTGACTTTTCTTTTACTTTTGTGTTTTTCCAGTTGTCCTTTGTGCTGCTAATCAGGAGCAAAGCTGGAAGTTGAGATTAATAAAGATTATGTAAATAAAGTGTTATAAAACTCTAAAGATTTGCTCTCTGTGCAAAAACGCTTCCTTGAAATGAGTTTTCTGCTGCAGGTGGGGCAGGTGGAGCAGCAAAGAGAACGTAAATATTACCAGAGCAGAAAGACTCTGACAGCGTTTAGAAGTGTGTTTTGGATTAACGCCGCGAGGGAAGGAGCCGCGGATGAAAGCCCACCAGGAGGCGGCTCCTCCGCCTCCTGGTGGGCCTCCTTCACCTCCGCTCCCCCAAACCACCAACACGGAACGCGCGGGGGGCTGGTAAACAAGCCGCTGGGAGGGGCGCGCGCCTCAGAACTACAAGGCCCGTGAGCCTTTGCGGCGCCGCTGTTTTGGCGTCGGCTGGTAAATGTGCGCGAACACGCCGGTGTGTGCGTGTGTGTGTTTTTTTTTTTTTTTTCGGACTGGTGTTTATCTAAGGGTGCTGGAACGATGTAAATAAAATAAGCGGCAGGTGCCGAGGTTTTGCCCCTCCCCCTCCTCCTCCTCCCCCCCCTCCTCCTCCTCCCCCCCCCTCCTCCTCCTCCTCCTCCCCCCCCCCCCCTCCTCCTCCTCCTCCTCCTCCTCCTCCTCCTCCTCTCGGCTGGCACCGTAAATGTTATTTATGAATGTCCAGCGCTCACGGGCGTGTGCGCGCACAGTCTATTATCATGTTTTGATAACTCCGGGATCTTTTCTCAACCGTGACCGACATCGGAGCCCGTCCGGGGCCCTGCGGCGGCTGCTGCGTGCGGCCAGACCCGGGCTTTAATTCATCCGTGGTGCGTTTGGCGGCGGAGCGGTGCGTTCTGTTCTGTTCTGCTCGTCAATATTACTACTGGGTCAATATCCTGAGCTGCGCCGCCGCGTCCCACCGAGCCGGCTCCCGGTTCCCCCCACGGAGGTGCCACCGGTCCAAGGTAAGCCGCCGAGGGGCCCCGCCAGCGCTGGCGGCTCCGCGCATCCATCCCGCAGCATCACGCCGTGCTTCTCCCCGCTCACGCCGCTCGGAGCGGCCGCAGGCCGACTGGACGTCCGCTCGGCACACTGATTTTTGTTATTATTCCTCGCCAGCACCGAGTCTCTCTCTGGGAAGTGAAACGCGGAGCTTCGGGGGGAGGTTTTGCGGCATCGGCGCCCGTCTTCGAGCGTCTAGGGGGGGAGGACACGCCGGAACATCCCGGTGGCGTCTCCGGGGTTTGTTTGCGAGAGCACCGCGGCTAAGCGCTAGCCGGCTAACGCGGGCAGGTCGGGCTGCCGCTGGCCGCCGCTAGCCGCCGCTAGCCGCCGCTAGCCGCCGCTAGCTCTGCCCTGGATGCGAGCAGGTGGTCGGTCCGGCTCCCCGAGCCGCGAACCGGACGGACCCGAGAGCCGGGAGCAGCGGGCTTCCCGGGGAGGAACCCTGCTCAGCGGCTGGTCGTGCTCCAGCCAGCAAAATGGCTGCAATAATTGTGCCGACCTTGAATGGAATAACAAGATGACATATTATTTTTAGCAGGCTAACGTGCAGGTGCGGGGCTGCGTGGCCGCGCTAACCCGCTGATGTAACCGGCTGCTGCCGTCCTGCTGCCCCGGCCAGTCCCGCTCCCCGAGCCCGACTGTGGTTCTCCTCACCCCTGGTTTCCACCACGGGAACTGGCGCTCCTGGTCTTTGTGGTGGACAACAGCTGGGATGGGGGGCGGCCTGGCTCCGGCCAGGCTGCACCAGGGCCTCCCTGCCAGGCAGGACAGCAGTGGCGGGTCCGACACCCAGGCCTGGACCCCGCTGCACCAGGCCTGGACCCCGCTGCACCAGGAGGAGGAGGAGGCGTCCCGCGCCTGGGCCCACGACCTGTGGCCTTTGACCTCCGGGAGGTCTCAGGGCTCCGATTGAACACGTTTGGTGGCTTTAGTCACACTTGGGGGTAACTTTGCTTGGGTAGCCCCAGGCAGAGCCCTGACCAGCTGGAACACAACGCTTTCACGCTGGTGTGACGTCCTCATTTGAAATTAGCGAATTAAGTTGACAAATTGTGTTTTAAAGCCTCAAATTCAGCCGTGTTCAGATAAAATGATTCATTTGCTGCAGGAGAAAAACGTTTGCTTGTTGTCGTCTCTCCCAGGTATGTTGCCAGGGGCAACAGCTGACTGACCATGTGCTTGTGAGAGTGGGCGGGGCTACCTGCCCTGAGCTAGTAAGGTGACCACCTTTCCTGCTGGACGGACAACCGGCACAGGCGTCCGAACAGTGCTGTGTTTCTCCTTTCCCTCCTCCTCCTCCTCCTCCTCCTCCTCCTCTCCCCCCGTCCCTCCCATTTTCTCCCCTCCCTGCTCCCTCCGGCTCACCCCCACCTCCTCCGCCCGCCTCCGCCCTCCTCCCCCGCCACGATGCTGTGGTCCGGCTGCTGGCGGAGACCCTGAGAAAGCAGACTCTGGAAGGTGACCCTGCTCCCCCAGGGGACTGCTCCCTGGTGAGTCCGCCTGCACCTCCTCGCGCCCCCCGCCCCCTCGGCTCCCTGAACTTTGCGTCTAACGTCTCACTTTCTTCAAGTCCCTGCTGGACCCCAAAACCCTGACGGAGTGCTGGCCCCCAGATGGCTTGATGCCTGGTAAGTGAATTAAGATTAACCTCAGATTTTCTCCTGGATTAGGAGCGTCGCTCCTGGCCAAGCGCTATTTTAGGACCCACATTTGTCATTTTCCAGTTGCGCACACACATTGTTTGAACGGCTAACACGCGTGCCTGCGTGCGTGCACGTGGGGCTGTGGGCGGGGTGTGCTCAGACGCGTAGGTGGGCGGTTGTGGTGGACCCCGGCGCTGGGATCAGCACCACGGCCAGCGCCGCGTCCGGGGAGGCTCGGACCGGGGCCGGCCTTTGCTCCCAGCAGCTTTGGCCTTGAGTTCGGGTTCGGGTTAGGCGCCTTTGACCGTCCTCTCTCCTTGTCCCTCTGTCTCTGTCCATGCAGAGAGCAGCTACTGGCAGCTCTGCCCTCCCTCCAAACCTGGCCTGCAGGGGGGGTTACTGAGCTCCAGTGGTGCCCCGGGCCCCGTGCCCCACGTGCCCCCAGATGCTCACCTCCCCGAGGGCGGTGACCCCCTGGACGGGGCCTCCGCTCAGCCTCAGCACCACCGGCCTCTGGTGCCCAGCACCTCTGCCTCTGAGCTGTCTGTCCGCCCGGAGCGCCGGCGCCTCCGCCCGGCCCCGGGCCCCCTCCGCCGCCGCCGCCGCCCCCCAAGCGCCACTGCCGCTCGCTGTCGGTGCCCGAGGACCTGTCCCGCTGCCGCTACACGTGGCGCCCCAGCGCGTCGCGGGGTCTGGACTCCTGTCAGCCGCCAGCAGTGCCACGGGGCGGCGGGGGGCGGGGCCACGGGCGGGGGGTCGGGGTCGGGGGGAGGGGTCATCGTGGCGGGGGGAGGGCCCTGTCCTCTGCGCGCTCCCAGCTCCTCCTTGAACTCCTCGCTGCACTCCTCGTCCAGCCCCACCTTCTTCAGCCTGGCGCTGTCTCCGGACTCGCCGCTGCCCTGGAGCTTTCCCTGGGACCCCAGCGAAGCGGCGGCGGGGGGCGGGGCCTGCTGCTGCTTCTTCCCCTCCCCTTCATCCTTCTCCTCCTCCCCTTCCCCTCTCCATACC
>CAAE01014536.1:0-35470 GCA_000180735.1 Tetraodon nigroviridis | reverse complement strand
GCAGCCCTGCGACCTGCTGCTGCTCAAGCCGGGCCTGAAGAGGCGGCGCGACCCCGACAGGCCCTGCGCCCGACCCGTTCTGGACTTCACCAAGATGACCCAGGTGAGGGGGCGGGTCCGCGCTCTGTCTGTCCTCCAGTTTCTGTCCCCTCACCTTCCTCCTCCTCCTCCTCCTCCTCCTCCCGCAGACCCGCAGCGTGGACCCCCAGGCTCTGGAGCGCGGGGGCCGGCTGCTCTGCGGCGGGGACGTCTGCATGGGCATGGAGGCCTTCATGGGGGACTTCCGGCGTTCCTGCTCGCCAGCCGAGTGCCTGGGCAGGACCAGCATCGGGCCGCTGAGCGAGAGCGACGAGGAGTGCCGCGAGGACGACGACGAGGACGGGGAGGAGGAGGCGGAGGAGCGGGAGGCGGCGCAGCAGCAGGCCGTGTTCGAGAGGGACTGTACGGAGCTGGACCTGAACCTGATCGAAGAGAACTGACGCGTTTGTAGATGGAAGGCTGTCATCTGTTTCCAGTTTCTGCTTTGTTTTGGAAGTTGCGGGAACCCTCCCTTCATCTCAACGCCTCCTTCCGCCAAACAAGCTCTCAGGAACCACGCCTCCTCTCCCCGGCTGAGCTGGCGCGACCACGCCCGACGGCGACAGCGATGACGTGACTGCCGGCGGCCGAGGCTCAGCGCTCGGCGCCCCCCCCCACCCCCCCACCAACGGGCGGGGGCTGGTAGAAAGTAACTCTGGTCGCCTGTGATGGGAAGAAACCTCAACACTGTGAGTCCAGTTAGCGCTTTGTCTTCCTGCACCTGAACCAGAATCAGCTTTTGGGCATCGCTCAGGTGTCTGAAGGCCAGATGCAGAGTCCCCCCTCTGCCACTGGACTCAGACTGTCCTGGTTCTTCTCAGCGTCCAAGTGTCTTCCAACACACAGCAGCTGAGTCTGTAACACACTCCGGTCTGGTGGGGCCGCCCCGGTCGGGGCCGCTCCGGTCGGGGCCGCTCCGGTCGGGGCCGCTCCGGTCGGGGCCGCCGTTCTTTCTGGCCTCGTCTCACCAGACTGCACTGAGGGCAGGTAGCTACTGATGCTGTCGCTCACCTGAGCACGTTCACACGTTCCCGCCACACACCTTCACCCCCCCACCCCACACACACACACACACACACACACACACACACACACACACACACTCTGCGATCCTCCCACTGGCATAACTGCAAACTGCACATTGAGGCCTGACGGTGTTTGACGCGTTGAGGACCACATTCCTTGTGCTGACCTCTTTTTTGTTGTTGATTGGAAAACGCTGCGTCCCTGCTGCTGATTGAAGCCCCTCCAGCAGGGACTAGGTTGATTTCGTGGTTTGTGGGCGGCCCTTGGAGTGTTTTGGCATCCCTGTAAGCAGGCGGTGTTATTGGTCGGGCATCCGTAGGTTGGCGGTTAGCTGCAGAACAGCGTCTCTGTGTGGTGCTATCGAAGCAGACGACAATCAGAACACACAGAAACTTTAGTCGAGAGCGTCTTCGGTTGGGCCTGCAGATGTGGGAAGTGTGGATGCGCCAGAGAAGACGAGGTGCCAGAGATCTTCATCAGTAGCTAAGAAGGGGAGGTGATTCGCCTGCCGTCAGATGGTTCTGTTACTGGTGCAGCCCTCTTTTAAATCTCCAAGAAAGGGAAAACTCGGCTCCTTTTGCAGCTGTTGGTCGGTCACATATTTGGTGAAAC
Organism: Tetraodon nigroviridis; assembly: GCA_000180735.1. NCBI lineage: Eukaryota > Metazoa > Chordata > Actinopteri > Tetraodontiformes > Tetraodontidae > Tetraodon > Tetraodon nigroviridis. The sequence continues at coordinate 33,754 of CAAE01014536.1, read as the reverse complement.
AGCAGTTTTGCTTGACAAGCCAAGACAAAGAGTGATGTGTGTCAGGAAGTGGTTGGTCTAGTTTGGCGTCCTCGCCGGAGGACGCGGCCAGACTTTAAGTCAAAACGAAAGACTAAAGACCTGCAGTATTACTACAGTCGTCAACCTTTTGCGTCGTCTGTTGCTTGTCTGAGACCACGTTGAGCAGATGCGGTTGTGCCTTGTTTAGCGTTTCTTTTGAAAATCTTAGCGTGCTAATGCAATCAGACAGGGCACTTAATGCACGTGCATCTCACTGGAGTTGAGCAGGGTTGATGGGCACCTTCGCCCTCTGCTGTCTGCCTTTCTTTGTTTTGGTTTTTCCATGCTAGGCTAACCACATCCTGACGGTGGCTCTGAGGTCAGCCGGCGTTGATGGTCCTTCGCGCCTGCTGAGACAAAGACACTGGGCACATGGTTGCTGCTCCCGTGTTATGAGTTAGTGGTCAGAAATTTGCGAGTAAGCAAAGGAAATGAGAGGAAACGGCATCAGCTCTTGAAAGTGTGGCGCTCACACACACACTCACACACACTCTTGACCTTGGACGTCCGTATTTAGAGCCTTTGAGCATCAGTCCGACCGTCTAACTGGCAGAGAGGGGATCTGGGACAGACGTTAACCCGCTGGGTTGTTTACATTTTATATCTGCGGCTCGGTCGCCATCCGCTGTCGGTCTCAGGGTGGAGCCCCGACGCTTCCCCAAGGCCTTTAATGGGACCGAGGACTACAAACATGGATGCCAGCTGTGACGTGTCCCTTTAAACCACCGACTGTCCCACAGTAGACATTGACAGAGGCATTCTAACACACACACACACACACACACACACACACACACACACACACAGGGTCTCTGTAACACACACATCAGCCCCGCCCACCCACCCCTCCCCCAACCCGAGGGTTTGTTTCCGTTGACGGCTTCGTAACAGAACATAAGCCTTAACTGAACATATTCTATTATTCTGTAAATCAAATTGTTCAAAAGATAAAAGGAAAAGACAAAGTCTAAAGGAGAAGTAAAGGAAACGTACTGTAGCTGTTCATTTTTTTAGTCCCCGCTCTTTATTATTTCCTGCTTATTTTTATTTATTTATTTTTTCCTAATATTTCTAAGCTGATGTCTGAGTTTAGATGCTGGACAGACTCATTAGCATCTAAAAATAAAGGAGTAGAACCTTGAGGGAGGAGAGGAGTAAACGGACGGGCGGTCGTGTACAAAGTAGACAGAGACTCAGACATCTCATGTCTTTTAGAAATGTTTTTTATTGTATGTGATTTTAAAAAACAACAAAAAAAGCGACCACATGGTAATTTGAAAAGCAGTTTGTGAATAAATTATGTTTATTGAGAATTATTTTACAAAGAAAGGAAACGCTGCTGTCCTGTGTTTATTGTCGTCACTACTGGGTCATTCAGGACAAATCGGAGTTGCAGACAGACTTCTACCCCTCTGGAACTACGCCGACATACGAATGGACAAACTTGTGTCGGAGGCCGGGCGGCTCAGCAGACGCCAGGGCTCAGTTCTTCTCGGCGCTCTTCTCTGTGGACGAGCTCTTGCTCTCCTCCGTTGTCCCGCTGATGGCCGGAGCTCCGCTGATGCTGATGGGGATCACCCTCTCCTTCCCGCCGTTCTCCACCTTCTCCCTTGGAGCCTGGATCTGCAGCCGTCCGTCCACCAGGGAGCAGGTGACCGTCTCGGGGTTCACGCCTTCCGGCAGGTCAAACTCCTGCCTGAACTCCTGACAGGTGTAGGAGTAGGAGCCCTTGTTGTCCTCCTTCTTCTTCTCCGTCTTGCCGCTCACCCTCAGCTTCCTGCCCACCTGTTTGACGGACAGCTCCTGCGGGGTGAAGTCCTGAGTGTCCAGGCTGAGGGCGACAGCTGCTGCCGTCCTTGGCCACCTCCTGGAAGGCGATGGGCTTGAGGGGGCCGCTCAGTCCTGACGAGCTGTCGATCTCCTGGAAGATCTTCTGGTGCAGCTTCTCCATGTATTCCATGCTCTGCCGCATCTCCTGCATGTGTCGGATCATCTCCTGCTCAATGTGGTAGAAGAGCGGCCTGGTCTCGGGCCACAGGCTTCGGACGGGCCAGTGCAGGTCCAAGAAGGGTCCCACAGCCACGGCAGAAGGCTGGTAGCCGCTGGCGCTCATCATCCTGGAGCTCTGGCGCTGGGAGCGGGCTGTGTGGCCGCTCCCCGCGCTCTGCTGCTTTTATAGCCGCGGAGGCGCCACCAGAAGCTTCCAGCAGCCTCCGCGTGCCAGGGGAGCGCGCATGCGTCGTGTTGCGCTCACAGGCTAAATCCAGCAGGCGTGCGTTCCTGCAGCCGCATACCGGCGCACAACTGCTTTGTTCTATTTCTGCTGCAGGAATTCTGTCATCGCCTTTATAAAGCAGGACAACTCAGACATGATCAATGTGCATGATGTGTTCTTCTAAAAGCTTTTTGGTGTTTGTGTTTGTTTTCTTCCCAAAACTCCCGCGGAATCGACCGCTATATTTATCCCGTCTTTAAACGTGTTTATGTTTCGTGTTTGCTTAGAAGCTTAAACAAATGACGCGGTTCCCGGTGGTGTTCAGGCATCGCCCAGGTCTCATCACAAAGTTTAAAGCGCAATAAATCGTATGATGTTTTTATTTCATGTTTTGCTTCGCCGGGTTCCGACGGGGGATTAGCTCAAATGGTAGAGCGCTCGCTTAGCATGCGAGAGGTAGCGGGATCGATGCCCGCATCCTCCAGCTGCTTTTGCGCCAAAATAAGGGCCATATCCGCGTTTGTTTAAAAAAAAAACAAAAAACATTTTGAAGCCAAAATGACCAAAACTTCCACATCCGTTAGTTAACAAAGCTCTTTATTTTACCTTGAGTCGCTTTGGTAACTGTCGGGTATGAATGAGGAGAACTCACTCCCCAAACCAGTCAGGTTTAACGCAGAAAAGTGCAAACGTGTCCCGATGACCCACTAAGGAAATAAAACACTCGTGTTTACGAGTTTAGAACCTTTACACCTTTATTCTACCTGTGCAACACACTGCGTGTGGAATGCCTCCCTCTACCGGCAGAACGCCGCTACTGCTGGACCCCGCCTTCCAAGCCTGGAATAAACCAGCGGCAGGACTGGCTTTATGTCCCATTTAAAGTCAAATATAAACCGCCTTTTGTCTTAGTATTATTTATTAAATGATAAATAATTGCACATAGATATAAAATGCATTTTTATTATTCATTTTTGCCAAGGCCTTTAACTAAGGCCTCACATGATCATTTTAAATATTGTGCCATGGTAGTACTGTCTACTAATATAATCCACAAACCGGTATTTAATTTTCAATCCACTGCTAAATTTATATTTCATCTATCCAACGGTGGGTTGGTTGTCAGTTGGTTGTCATTGCTTGTCAGTCTGTTGAACTGTTGGGGTGATACAGTGTCAGCAATACGAATATGTTAGATATTACGAATACATCGCGGTAATGATTTTATAGAACAGGAAAGATGGTTGTGTAGACAGAAAGAGCTGATTTTCTTTGGCTGGGACGCAGGGCGCCCCGACCACGTCCTAAATATATAGTTGAAGGCAGGACGTCCATCAGCAGTTTGACAGGAAACCACCCAAATAAGGCCCGAGGAAGCGATGACGTCACCCATGCGACGTTCCTGCAGAAAAAATCTGAGCCGTGACGTGTCTCCGCTGTTTCCGGCCATGGCGGCAGGCTCAGGTCCGTGCGCGGCTCCGGAACGGCTCCAGCGATCCGTGAGACGGCAACCGACGGGCGGGCCCGACGTCAGGACTCCGCCGCAGCGTTCACGCTTCAGAACCCGCAACACAAAGACGTGAAACAGCGGGGGAGCCTCGGCGGGCCGCCGGGCTGGGCCCTCGCCTCCATGCCCAAATATGGGCTTCCCTCCTGCCCTATTTGGTGACGTACGTCACGCAGGAGTCTATATAAAGGCGGGAATCCTCGCGGCGGGCCAGTGACAGCGCTCAGGCTGAGCTCGTGCGTCCGTCCGTCCACATAAACACCAGCAGGAAATGAACACTTGCTGCTGCTGTTGTTGTTGTTGTTTACTTTCCTCATGACGCCACTATCCAAAATCTCGCAAAGATAAGAGAAAACATCTTTTCCCGGGAGCCCGGACCTGGACAGCGTTGGCGTGCCCCGCCACCGTCGCCCCCCTCAGCCGTAGCCGCAGGAGCGTGAGCACCGCCGGAGCCTGTCTCCGTGCGCCCCGGGAGCGGACAGCGGCCCGTCGGAACCAGCAGCAGTCCGGAGCTCCATGAGCCGCTGAGCTCGGCCCCAGCTCCCGCTGATTGTCGCTCTTCTTCCTGCCGAGACATGGCAGCAGCCAAAGCGGAGAAGCTCTTTTCCGAGTCCCTGGCTTGCGTGGCCGCTCCTCTGTCGCCGCTGGACGGCTACTCCAAGCTGGAGGAGCTGCAGATGCTGCTGCGGAACGCCGCGGCTGGAGGCTCGCTGCTGGCCGCCGAGGCAGCCGGGCTGCTCAACGGGGAGTGCGCAGAGCTGGGAGGTGAGGGCCGTGTCTGCAGGGCGCTGCAGGACCGTTCATTTCAGCGATGCCTGGAGACTCTTCTTTGGTCTGTTTTAATGCAGAACGCAGTTGTTTTTCTGTTGCTACGATGAGGGGCTGCATCGGTGCTGGGTTAGCGATTTGTTAAGTCAAAGTCAGCTTTGTTTGTCAAATATGCTAACCCCAAACCTAACTTACGATGCAGCAAAGTAATACGCCAAACTACTACGACTAAACTACTAAATTACTACTAAACTAAATTGAAAAAGTACCATAAAACTACAATTACCAGTATAATCAGTCATGAGGTAAACAGCCTCGGTCAGGAAAACATTTATTTTCTGTGTGCTGATTTCAACCAGTAGGAGACGCCTGGTTAAAACTTAGGTTCGTTTGATTACAGCTGCCTTCTAAACATTTTCCCAGGCTGGAAAATAAAAGCCTTTCCTTAGTGCCGCCCGGCTGATCCTCCCTGTGATGGGATCCACATCCACTCCTCTGGTTGCTCCTTTTAACACAACTCTTTCTTTTGTCTGTCAGACCTCCTGTCGGACCTCCCCGACCTGCAGAACCTCCCTCCTCCCACGCCGCGCCTCCCCCCTCTGGCGTACAGCGGCCGTTTCACCTTTGAGCCATCCACCTCAGTTTCCGGCGGCGGCGGCCTTTGGGCGGAGCCTCTCCTCAGCCTCTTCACCGGATTGGTCAGCATGGCAGCTTCTCCCTCCACAGCCAGCAGCTCGTTATCATCTGTGGCGTCCTCGGTGGCGTCGCCAGCCCCACAGTCCCAGCCGGGCTTCGCTGCCGTCCCGGTCAGCGGTTGCAGCGCCAGCGGCGCCTCGGGCCTGCCGGCTTACACCAGTGCCGCAGGCCCCAACTTCCTGCCTCCTGTTTCCATCTCCCAGCCAGGCCTGCCGGGCCTCCAGCCCCAAGGCTCTCCGCCTGCCTACCCCACCTCCAGGATGGGCCTCCAGCCGTCATCTGCGGTGGTCCCGATGCTCCCAGATTATCTCCTGTCGAAGCAGGCGCAGGAGGGCAACCAGGGCGTGCACCCGCTGCAGCCTCCGCTCACCCCTCTGTCCGCCATCAAGGCCTTCTCCTCTCAGATTGCGCCGCAGTGCTGCGGCTCTGCCTCGGCCCCCCAGGCCCACCTCACCAAATCCAGCCGGACCAAGAAGGTTTCCGCCGGTCCCCAGTGCAAGGTGCCTCCCAACGAGCGTCCCTACGTCTGTCCGGCCGACGGCTGCAGTCGCCGCTTCTCCCGCTCCGACGAGTGACGCGCCATCAGCGCATGCACACAGGACACAAGCCGTTCCAGTGCCGCATCTGCATGCGCAGCTTCAGCCGCAGCGACCACCTCACCACGCACATCCGCACACACACCCGCCGAGAAGCCCTTCGCCTGCAGCGAGTGCGGACGGAAGTTCGCCCGCAGTGACGAACGCAAGCGGCACACCAAGATCCACCAGAGGCAGAGGGAGCGCAGGAACGACAGGAACTCCTGCCCCGGCAACCCGCCTGCCTACCCTTCACCTCCCGCTTCGTCTCCTTGCTCCTCCTATTCCTCCCCAGCCCACAGTTCCTCCTCACCAGCTGTCTTCCAGTCCTCGCCCTCGTCCTCCTTCTCCTCCTTCAGCACACAGACCACCTCCCCCTGTTTCGCCTCCCCCTCTCCTCCTACAGTGTCACAGGTCTACTCCTCCCTCTCCCCCCACCTGTACTCCTCCTGCTCCTCACCCATTGGGAGTCCTCAGTCAGAGGTGGCATCACCCTACAGCTCAAACATCTGCTGAGAAAGACCGACCTGAGGCTTGGAACGGTGGACATCATCAGACATGTTCCAGAGCCCAAAGGTCTAGAGGTCATGCAGAGGGCGGTTGGGGGCTGAGCAGCTGGAACTCAGCGGAGGCCTCAACAACGATTACAAGCCCAAACTCTGGACTCTAAAGTCCATGCTTGTGCAGTGTTCTAATATGCTTCACTGTGAGCACAAGTGCCTTCGCACGTGGAAACTGCATCGTTAATGTTTACACTTGTACAGTATTTAGTTTACGCCTACTAAGTAGGTCTTGAAACATGTACATTCTTATTTGCTGGTCAGTGTTTAATTTTTATATGCAAAAGGTTTTTTCTTGAAAAATGCCGCTCTAAGAATAAAAGGTTTAAAAATATTTTCCTTTGTTCATATCCTGTGTGTGTGTGTGTGTGTCTGTGTGTGTTCAAGTGAAGAATTTTTACACCAAAAATCAGAACATTTACAGTCATTCTGATAACTTTAGTGACTAAATGTCTGTGTAGGTTCTCAGTCATCCAGGTCAGAGTTATCCGAGAAAAGATTCTGTGTTCATCTGGACGTTTTAATTTTCTTTTTGGAAAAGGTTTCGCCTTCTATCCAAAAGGCTTCATCAGTTCTGACTGATGACTAAACAACACCATGTAACATGATGAAAATACTAGTTTTAACATAGCTCCAGTCTCCAGTTGGATCATACTGTAAGTTTGATTTACAAGAATTAAATGTATTGATAAACATTAAAACATGATCCATTATTAGATTAAACCATAGAAAATATAAGCAGCTAAAGAGAGGAACAGAGACTGAGAGAGGAAAAATAGACAGAACGAAATAGAAAGAGCGAGCAAGAGAGAGAGAGAGAATGAGAGAGAGAGAGAGAGGGGGGGGGGGCCTAAATCACTGTAATCACTGTCGCTTCTGGCGAACCAGAAAAGTTGACACAGATTCTGCCCAAATTTGGTGTTTCCTGTCCTGCAGCGGATGTCCCAGCGACCAAATATGGACGTTCCGTTCCGTTGGTCGGAAAACCCCGGTCACCGTGTATAAGGGTTCTGTGACGTAACAACTTGACAGACGCGATCAGCCGGTCAGACTGTGAGATCGTGTGTGTGTGTGTGTGTGTGTGTGTGTGTGTGTGTGTGTGTGTGTGCGCGAGTGTGCGAGCGCACCTTTGTAAACATTCTACAGATAAGACGTTAAGCGAAAGAAAGAAACATTGGTTTATTTGTTGCAAGACATCGTCTTAGCACTTGTGCACGAGTACCATCGTTACTCTGTGCGAAAATAGTGATTTACATCCAATAACAATGTATGTAGTCTTTAGTTACTTAAAAGAATTCTCAACTATGTACTACGTAAAATAACTAAAAAAAAAAAAAAATAGCCAGCACTCCCCGTCGGGGAATCGAACCCCGGTCTCCCGCGTGACAGGCGGGGATACTCACCACTATACTAACGAGGACTGGGCTGACGCGGGTCGCATAGCACGTCTTTTGACGGCAAATTACGAGTCACGGAAATAACAGATGAAACTTCTATTCTTGCCCTAAAAGGTTCAGATTAAAAGTTGAAAAGTTTGTAAAACATATCTGTGTAGGTTCTCAGTCATCCAGGTCATAGTTATCCGAGAATAGACTTTGTTCATCCTGGACTTTAAATGTTTTTTTGTAAAACCGTTTAGCCTTCTATCCAAAAGGCTTCATCATGTTCTGATCAGGCTGGAACAGAGCTTGGAGATATGGAAAAGATAATAAATAATATAGCAACAAAAATATATAAAAACGAAAACCTGTTTCCGCCCGGTTTCGAACCGGGGACCTTTCGCGTGTGAGGCGAACGTGATAACCACTACACTACGGAAACGCTGGAGGTCAGCGCCGCTGTATTTCACAATAGGAATAAAATTCAAATATTTAAAACAACGAGACCAACTAGCCTAAAACTAAAACTAACTACAAACTAAAGACTAAGCTGTTGCTGACGTTTCTATCTAAAACTAACACAAGAAAATGTTATTGAAAACAGTTTTTATTTGTCAAAAAAGCCCCTTTACAATGTCATGGTTTTTAACCTGTAAAGCCAGCACACATGTAAAATACAAGCCATACAATACATTAGAATCAAAACAGGTACCAAAAAGTACAGTAAAAATTACACTTCCGTTGTTGGAAATGTGGCAGGGACAAAACAAATGGAAAGGATAAAACCTAAAAGTGGATTAAAAAGGAAAAAAAAAATTACATTTCAGATGTTTTCTGTACAAATGGTCTTCTGTCATAAAAGAGGTCGAGTCATGCCCAGTGTGTCTGTGCAGCTGATGTTTGGATTCTAGGAAAAGACAAAAACAACAACATTTCAACACATTCTAAAGCCATTTTCTATCGTAATCACACCACGAAGCGCAGAGGCGTGCGCTCCTAGCAGGACTTACTCAGCGCCGCCGCGTGGGTCATCAGTATGGTTTGTATCCGGTCTGGTGTCCCCCTCGTCTAGGAGTTTTCCCATAGTTGCCGTTGCCCTGGCCTGCAAGACACAAGGATTCAAATTCAGTCAGACATAGTGTACAGATCTGCAAAACACACACTCCTCTTTACTCACTGTAGTCATATCCAGGGCCGTATCCATAGTAACCAGAGGAGTAGTCGTAGTTGTTGTATCCACTATAACCGCTGTAGCCGTAGCCTTGGTTTCCGTAGCCCTGGCTCCAGTAATTTCCGTAGCCCTGATTCCAGCCCTGATTGTTACCTGGAGACAAAGTTTAGGTCCAGAGACACCTTGTTGGACCAGCTGACACGATATCTGAAGTTTGACGCCTGGGTGTTTGCGGGTTAATTATCCCACTCCTGCTTCGTCCGCGTCGCCTGTGCGTTCATGGGTGCACTCACCTCCGCGGCCCCAGCCCGCCCGGCCTCCCCCTCCTCGTCCTCCGTACTGCTGCTGCTGGTACACCTCCTTCGGTTGGGCGAGCTTTAGCTCACACTGAGAAAAGTCAGGAAAAATGTGTCACGGGAGGACGTGACTATGCTGGTGAAGAGGGCGAAGAGAGGACGTGGTACCCTGCTGCCTTCAACTGTGTGAAACTTCTTCTCCAGACACTTCTTCGCACTGGCCTCTTCTTTATAGGTGATGAAAATGAACCCCCTCCTCTTCTTTGATTTGGGGTCGAGGGGAAGGTCAATGTTTTCAATCTGCAGAGACACACTCGAGTCAGACCCATTCCTGAAATAAAACCAGGAACATTGCGTCTGACGGCTGGATTTTCGATCAGGGGTAAAACGAACCTCTCCAAAAGCACCAAAGTATTCCCTGATGGTCTCCTCTGTGGCCTCGGGGTTTAATCCCCCAACAAAGATCTTTTTGACTGGCTCTTTCTTCATGGCCATGGCTCTCTTGGGGTCAATCAAACGCCCGTCAAGCCTGTGTTCTTTCTGCTGCAGCACCTGCGGGTCCACGTAAGTGAAAATCAACCATACCGTCAAAAAAAGGAACCCTAACCCGCCGACAGAAAAACAAAGTGACATTCTTCCTTCATCCAACAGAACCTGGGCGTTATTGACATTATACTTGTGCACCGTTAATATAAAATGAACACGCTGCGCTTACCTTTTCCACGCTGGAGGGGTCTTTGAAGAGGACAAAGCCGAAGCCTCGGGACCGGCCGCTATCCGAGTCAAACTTGATGGTGCAATCAGACACATCGCCAAATTTGGTGAAGTAGTCCTTCAGGTCCTTTTTACTCGTATCCCAGCTGAGGCCGCCCACAAACATTTTACTGAAAATCCGGCAGAAACATTTTTTGGTGTTAGACAGGCGAATACACAGGGAGGAAATGCGCTCCTGACCTCAGCGGGGAAACGAGCACTCACCCAGTGTCCTCGTCTCCTTTGGTGGCTTCAATCTTGCCTCCATCGGCATCGTCACCCTGGTCTTCCTCACCCATCATGAGCTCTTGTTCAGCTTCATCCTGGCCACCCTCTTCCTCATTGCCGTTCTGGTCCATGGTCTCCATGAGGAGAGTCTCGGCGTCGGCCATTCTGGCGGTCGGTTGATGGAGGCTGACGAAACACAAGACAGATTAGATTCTGCCAAAAAAAAAAAAACAAAAAAACAAACACCCCCCCCCCCACATAGGATAAAATGATAAAACAAAAAGGGTCTCTTCTCTGCAAACTGCAATGAAAGTTTAGGGCAAACGTAACCAAATGATGCTTTTAGTTTGTTTCGACCTCATTATGCTTGTGACTGCGTCTTAAACACGACTTTTGCGGATTAAAGCACGGGAGAGCACCACCGATAGTTTTGTGTAATAAAGAATCTCGTTTATTTGCACAAAAACAAACAAACAGGATTCATGCCTTCCTAAAACGACACAGTAAAGAATACACCATTGACAACCTGCGATTTACCTAATAAACATCCACACTAGACCTTAAAACCTCGAATCAAAAAGCAAATTTTAGGGGGGAAAGAGTAAACCGGTGGTTTAACTAAACGTTAACCCTTGAATCGGACAGTCCCGGGAGGTATTCAGGTTTTTATTGACTTCGAACACAAGCTAGCTTGGACTGCAGCCTCACGGGGAGCAGAGATGCTAGCTGCTAACGGCTAACAGCCGCAACACGCCGGGACTCGCGCTCGTTCGAGCGGACCGCGCTTTGATTCGTTAGCGCCGGGGTCGACCGTAGGCCCGGGGCTGGCTAGCCACCTGGACCACACACCACACTGTCACAACCAGTGCACATTTAAAACGCATTATTATTCCTTTTGAGTCCACGCAAACAATAGCTTTATTTGAACCACAGTAAACACAGCGACAACCCAGTGGAAGAGCAGCAACAGAAGACATTAGCGTGCTTAGCAACTTAGCGGGGCTGCAGCTAATAGGCAGATAGCCCTTCCCGTTACACTAACAACAGATTACAGCAAAGACATGGCAACCGAAAAAGCGAATCTAATGGATCCTTGCCAGTGCAAAGCAAGGCTTCATTTTATATGTGAGGGATACCGAGAAATAAGATCTATATATTCTTACTTTAACAGTAGTATACCGGCGAGATACTCAAAATGGACCCTTTCCAAATTCACCGTTAACTCGTGGCAAGCTATATATGACCGGATGTGACCAAGGTTTCCCGTTTTCTAATAACAACCTTCGCGATTGGCCAGTGAGGCTCATTTCCATAATTAAAGTCAACACCCCATTGGTCGAGCCATAGGACGGCTGAACATGCTCCCGCTCCTCGTCCAAAAATATCAGCATTTTTCCTTTAATCCCAACACTGACGCGCACTAACTCAGGAATACTGCCGAGTGTTTTATTAAATAGGGCGAGTTCTGATGTTTTTGCATCACCCGCTTTATAAATATGGTCTATATTAAATAACATTTTAACCTAAGACTCAAAACACACACACGGACCTTTGAAAACAGATGGACTAATTTTTCACATCCTATCTTATTTTAACCTACATTAACTTTAATTTTGTTCCGAACATGTGTAAACATTCTGACAAAGCATCAGGAAAGCATTTAGAACCAGAGCTGACGTAGACACGTTTATTTCTTTTTACCGACTGTTCAATAGTTACTTTATTCACCCTTGCTTTTATTTTAGTTTAAAACATTTAGAATGAAGAGTTATTAAAAATACTTGAATATTTCAGAGTTAAAAACATGCTTAAATAGCAACTTTAAACGCCTATAATTAAACAACACAAATCTTATCCGACCTGGAAGCGTTTTCCACTCCCACAAACAGTCTTTGGTGCTTTGATGTGAGCGGGGACCAGGCACCCGGGGCAGAGGGGCTCGGCTCCCACTAGGATCGGGACTTGCTGACCCAGTGGTACTTGTCCACACGAGGCCCCGAGAAGGTGAAAGTGGGCCGATAAGGATTGAAGCTCTTCTGGGTCAAGAACTGAGAGTTTGGACCTCCGGCTATGGGAGCGTGAGGTGGGAACGGATCTCCGGTGAAGGCCTTCCGCTTCTCCCTCATCCAGGTTTGAGGAGCACCGGGGGAGAACTCGCTGAACTGTGAGGAAGAGTCGGAATGAGAGAGAACCCGGCTCTGACCTTTCAAACGTTGTCCCGTTTTCAGCCTACCCGGTAGACGCTGTTGGGGTTGCTAACGGTTGGGATGGTTTTGGGCTCCGGGTTGGTCTGCTGGATGGGAACGGCGCAGAGAGACGTGCTGCTGGTGCTCACGCTGCTGTCTGCGCCGCTGCCCTCCTCGTCCTCATCCGAAGAGCTGCCCGACTGGACCTCCAGGCTAGCCCGCTCCACGGCATCGTGGATGCGGCGGGAAAATTCCCCATCGCCACGACGACAGCCGTTCACCAGCGAGACGGAAAACGGGGCGCTGTGTTCCCCGTACCTGCGAAGAAGACCGTGACGCCACCGGCCAAGGAGACGGATAATCCTGCCTCAGAGGTTTCAGGCTGACCTGCAGGACACCTCTCCAGGGTCCACCCACACCGTCATCTCCTGGGGAAGCCCCAGATCTCCGTAGCGCACGCAGCTTTGCCTGCAGGCCTGCTGGAGGACCGGGTCCTGCAGACGGACCCGGTTCATACGCAGACACCTGAAACAGGCAAAAACAGAGAGCAGCTTCAGGCTCGCCATCGTCCAGGGAACCCAGAGAGGAACGCAAAGCCCTTCAGATCACATCACAGCACGTAAACACATCTTGTCCTGAATTTAGGTCTAGAAACTGTTTCTGCAACAGACAAAGCAACTGGAGTCCCTCATTCAAGGCCCTGGAGCCTGGGGTTTAAGGTCCTGGAGACCAGCAGAGGTGGTCCCAGACTCACCTGTACGCCTGTCCTCTGGTGGGGGCATTGGGGTGCCAGTGGTTCTTGTAGTTCTCAAAGAGAACGGAGGTGAGGGCTGCGGCGAAGCGCTCCCGGTCTTCGTTATCCAGGCAGCCGTATCGCTTCACCAGCCGGGCCACGAAGAAGACGGCAGCAGCGATCTCCTCCTTCATGACTGCACACTCACCCAAAAACCCACTGCTTAAAAAAAGGTGGAGGATAAAAAAAGTGTAGGGAGATCCTACTGGTACAAAAACACATAAAACTAACAGCACAAACCAGAGAAAACTAAACTAACATGGCTGCTGCTGGAGCTCTAGCAAGAACTTCTAACCAAACAAAAGTCAAACCATGGGCATGCTGAGCGCACGTGCATGGAGCAGCTTGTTAGAAGGGCTCACACACGGTACTAAAAGAGCTGTTCCGTGGTTCTGATGGTGAGCCCAGAGTTCAGCTGTGAGGGGAGCTCACACACCTGAGCATCATTGCCCTAATGAAACACCTGACTCCGCCCTGCCCTGCACCTGCTCCCCCAGAGGCATGCGTGTCTGTTTGTGTAAACTGTTTTATAAACCATTCATTTATAAATGAACGTTTGGCCTCAAAAATGTTAAACAAAATAAATGAACAAATATAAACGTTTTTCTTACCTTGTGTTGTTATCTGCTGAACGGTAGAACCCCGACATGTCCACCAGATGGCGACAAACCGCCTTTAGTCTAATTGCTTTGCTTTGTCTCAATTTTGTTGTCTTTTATTTAGTTAGTAGTTAAAATAAGATGAAAGCATGTTCCTTTTAAAATAGTTTTTTTTTATTATCTTACTGTCTGTCAGCTGAATACGGTCCCAGTTCTCCTGACCAGTAAAACCAGTTCCTCGCTGGCCTGAGAAACCTGCGCGGTGACAAACCCAGCTTGTGGTCTAAACTCGGCCCTTTTCTGTCGGTTCTTGTTAAAAATGGCTGTTTTAAGGCTCAGGTGCAGCACTTAAAACAGCTAGAGGTGAGTCAAACACAGATGTTCCTCCACAAAGGGACCATGGCCGAATTTTATTGCAAATCAACTGTTCCGCGCTCTGACTGCGTCCCTTAAAGATTATTTAATCCTCGGAAAAATGGCGGTCTTGTCTTTCTCTTTCTCCCTGTCATCACAGACTCCCCCCTCCTCGTCCTTCGCCACCCCCCCCTCTCTTTATCCGTCCGTAGTTCTGGAAGAAGAGCTCCATCTCCCTCTGCAGGGCGGCGTTCCGGAGGTCGGCGTCCACCCTGTCCCGCTCCATGTCTCGGATCTTGACCTCAGCGACGCTTTGGCTCCGTTTCTGCTGCTCCAGGCTGATCTTCAGGACCGCAATCTGGTGCTTGAGGACGTGGTTGCAGCGCTCCAACCTGCAGCAGGTGGGGCCGTGTTGATGGCGGTGTCTGGTCACAGGTGTGTGTGCTGGGACTCACCGCAGGATCCTGGCCTGGTACTCGGCCCTCTGATGCGCCATCTCCTGCTGCAGCCGGGACAGGAGGGACTGAGCATCGCTGGGCGGCGTCTGCGGCTCCGGCTCCTGCAGGTCCGGAGCAGCCGATGGGAGGAAGACGTCGGAGCTGCCCGTGCTCAGAGAGACCTCGCTGGGAAGGGAGCAGGAGGCGGGAGAGGCGGGGTAGTAGACCTCGTCCTCCTCTTCCTCATCGCTGTTCTTGTGTCCGGGCTCATCGGCCTCGTCTCCGTTTGGGGAGGTTTCAGGAGCCGCCAGGTCTGCCGCGTCATCGCTGTCGTCCGGTGGCAGAATCTCGCAGGACGACCACAAGGGAGAACCTCTTTTCTGAGCTTCCTCCTCCTCACTGGATCCAAGACGGCCCTCCGGATCCCGACGCTCCCCTCCGACCTCCTGCCCCGGAGGCAGACACACGCTGAGATTGTCGTAGGTAGAAAGTGTGCTGTCCTCCGGCGTCTCGCTGCCGCCGCTGGCTGCCCCCTCTGCTGCAGCGGAGCTCCAGAATCCTGAAAACCCTTCTCCCAGGCCCACCCAGACCTGGTCCCAGCACCGCTCTGGCAGCGCTTCTCCTGACTGGCTGCTTTTAGAGGCTCGCCCTTTGGTTGGGGATGGCTGCTGACCAGCAGGCGACCAGTAATCCACACTGGTTTGGCCACTGCGCTTCCTAGCGGACTGGCTGGAGGAGGGCCGGGGGTAGAAGCAGTCCTCCGGGTGGGAGGAGGTGTAGCGATGGCCACCAAGTCTCCTCCGGCCAGGAGGAAAGTCTGACCTGGCAGCAGACGAGGAGAAACATCTACAGAAGGAACCAAAGCGGGATTAGACCACAGCACCCTCATGTGTCATGTGACACAGCAGCCAGAGGGGCCCTGTTACCCGCCGTCCTGGGGGGACTCTGCTGGAGGTCTGGGGCCCTCGTGGATCAGAGGCAGAGACAGCTGGCGGCTGCAGGGCGACAGCTGCAGGTGAGGAGCTGCCTGCGAACCCCCAGGGGGACGGGCGGAGCCGCGGGGGGGCGCTTCGGCAAAGAGGGACTCGTGCTCGCGGATCAGCGCCAGCATCAGCACCTGGACCAGAGGCGCCCCTGCAGGGAAGCGCGTTTGCAGGTCCCCGTCAGGGCCTCCGAGGGGACCTGAAAGGCGGGTCCGCTTACCTGCCGTGACGCTTTGCGGGTCCTCGGCTTTGGCTCGGAGGATGTTTGGCCCGAACGCTGTGGCCAAGTTCTGGACGCTGGTCCTGTTGCTGCTGGAGTGGCTCTGGACCTCGTTCAAAAAGCTGCACCAGCGAAGACAGAGGTCAGCGAGGCGGAGGGAGGTGGAAACCATGGCAACGGAGGCCTTACCGGCAGATGAAGCCGAGCAAGTTGAAGTTTGAAAACGGCAACTCGCAAAGAAGATTCTTCAGCTCCCCCAGACCCTGTGAGGAGAGGGAGTGAGAGGCCGCCATGCTGCTAGCGCTAGCGTTAGCGCTGGCGCCCTGACAGTGAGAGAGTCGAGCGTCACCTGCGCGCGCGCGCTCAGCAGCCTCTGACCGCACAGCAGGAACGTCTGGTAGCGACTGAAGGGCACCAAAGGCTCTGGCAGCTGTCGCAGGTAGAGCTTCAGCAGCGACGCCACCGTGTGGACATCCGTGTTACTGCAGGCACAAGGCAACCCCGTCAGCCGCCGCTCGCAACACCCTGAAGGTCACGAAGGACCACAGGACCAGAAAGGAGCTCGTCACACCCGTCGAACGACGGCCTCTTCCCGGAGTCAAAGGCCTGCTGCAGCTCCTGGACCAGACTGGCCTGTCCAGGCAGGCGGAACAAGCCCACCTCCTGCAGACCATGGTCCCGGATGAAGCCCACACACTGCTCCACGATGAGGGGAACCAAACGCACCCCGTAACGCCGCTCGTACAGCACAGTCTCCTCCAGACGCTGGCCAAAGACGCCTGCAGGAAGCCAGAGCCTTCGTCATCATCGCCATCAAACTGCTCTTACAATGTATGTGTGTGTGTGTGTGTGTGTGTGTGTGTGTGTGTGTGTGTGTGTGTGTGTGTGTGTGCCTGTGAAAGGGATCCAGACTCCCTTGTTGAGGCTCTTCAGCCATTCGTCGCCCTGACCGGCGCTGTTGGAGAGGAAGAAGTAGGAGCCGGGGCTGGCCAGCACGTCTCTGTTACCTGCACACAAACACACCTCAGGGGCAGGAAGAGAAGAAAGAAAACTGTCCTCTTTCCTCCTTCGCTCCGCTCCGTCCCCCTGAAAGTCACGTCAACACACGTGAACAGACACGAACGTGCAAAGTCAGGTCAGATAAAAGCCGGAGTCAGCTTTTCACCCGCGTGTGTGTGTGTGTGTGCGCGCCTGTGTGTGTGTGTTTCACCTTTCTTGCCTCCGCTCTCGTGTTTCCAGGACTTGAAGCAGCTCAGTCCCATGCTGCAGGGCTCCTCACGCTGATTTTGCAAACATTGTTTAGAATTTCACGTCTTTATGGCCCTTTTAGGACAAAAATGTCCTTGAATAGACACAACGCTGAGTTCTGTCCCGGTCGAGACGTTTACGATCCGCTCAGGTTCTTCAGCTACAGTCAAGCTTTCTGACCATGTGACACATGAGGTGGCGCTAGCGGTTCCGATCCGACCCAGGACGCTGTTGGACATCATCGCAGGTTGAGAGGCTCAGCCTTTCAGTTGGCTCCTCCACAACCACAAGGTTCCCCACACTCCTGCAAACTGCAGCAGAGCCTTTGGTTCCTGGTCCTGCCAGGTGGAACCTCCTCATCCAAAGCCCGGAGAACCGCGGTCTGACTCCCTCCCATGTCCTCGTCTCCGTTTGTCCCAGAGGAGTGAGACGTCTGACCCGGACTCCCGTCTGTGAAGACCTCCGGGACCACCATCACGTCACTTTCTCAGTGTTTCCATGTCTTCATTCCTCC
Organism: Tetraodon nigroviridis; assembly: GCA_000180735.1. Classification (NCBI taxonomy): domain Eukaryota; kingdom Metazoa; phylum Chordata; class Actinopteri; order Tetraodontiformes; family Tetraodontidae; genus Tetraodon; species Tetraodon nigroviridis. Next base: position 16,212 of record CAAE01014536.1, on the reverse strand, counting down.
TTCTTCTATTCAGCTGAAACTCCCCTCAAAAGACATTCGTCCTCCGTCTCCCTCCTTCTCTCATCTCTCTCCACGTATCACAATTCCATCATCGTCATGTAAAAACACGCGTCTTGCTGGCCCTTATTTTATTCCATTCTTCTTCTGGAGAACACCTCTGTGTCCTCTCCATCCCTCGACTTTTCCTCCACCTCTCCTCCTCTTTCCATCCCTTCTTTGTCCCTGTGCAGTCCTCCCCTCCCACTGTCCTCACCCTCTTCTCTCTCTCCATTTCCCAGCAGTGTGTGTGCCCCGTTGTTGCCCCCTCCCCATTTGTCTCATCAATAACCATGCAGCGCGCGTGTGTGTGTGTGTGTGTGTGTGTGTGTGTGTGTGTGTGGGTATGCATTAATATAATTGGTTCTCTTCTTCTCTCTCTTTTTTTTACCAAATTAATCACATCTTATTTTTATATATATATATTATTTTTTTCTTTTTCTACTTCTTCATCTCAACACACACACACACACACACACACACATTTTCACACACACACACACACACTCACACACACACCATTTTTCATAATTTCTTTTTTAATTCACACAACCCCTCTCCCCCCACCCAATTTTCCCCAACACCCCCCCCCCCCCCTTTTTTCACCCCCCCCACCTTCTCTCCTCTTTTTTTTCCCCCCCCTCTCTTTTCTCTCTCTTTTTTTTTTTTTTTTTTTTCCCCCCCCTTTTTTTTTTTTTTTTTTTTTACTTTAATTTATATTTCCACTTAAATTTAAAATTCCTCATTATTTTTTATTTTTTTTTTTTTTTTTTTTTTAAAATTTTTAACCCCCAAAAACCCCCTTCAAATTTTTATATCCCCTTTTTTTTTTTTTTTTTAACCCCCCCCCCTTTTTCCTTTTTTTGGCTTCTGCTCCTTTAGCTAGTCCTTCACTCATCTTTGTGGCCCCTGCACAAAGAAATATGCTGCAGTGGTAATTCAGATTTAAAACCAGTTTAACTAGAAAAGTAGTGGAGAGCGTGGGTAATAATTTTCACAGACCAACGTAATAAACCACATATGACTTCATTAACATGAACTAAACTATTTTATATGAAACTGAAATAAGGTGTGACTCACTTTTAACGTTGCCCTTCAATCATTTCCGGGTTAATTAGACCTGCTGTGGCTCCGCCCAGCAGCAGGGGGTGCTCCAGCTCCCCACCTCTCCGATGGCCATGGAGGAGCCTTCTGCCTGTGCTCCTGTTGATAGCACAGCACACAAGCTCTTTAATTTCCCCTGAATCTGGTCAGTAAAGGGGCATTCATCCATCTGCACAGATGGAAGGTTCGCCGCCGCCGCCTCTCCATCCTCATGATTCATCGCAGACGTGCAGGAGGCCACACATTTTTCATTCAGTGGACGCGCACGTGCAGCGCCCTGCATCGCATCACTGATGCGTCGCTCTGACCGACAGAAGCAGAAAAGCTCTCCGCTGATCAGAGCTCCTCACTCCATCACGCATGTTCAGACAGTTTCATGTTTTCACAAAGGTCAGAAGAAGCAAACACGCCCGGGAGGCTCCAGAAGCATCAGAAAACATCGCTGCAGGATCTTTAGCGTCATTAAACCTGAAGGTCAGTGAGGCGCTGCAGAGGGATCCGGCCGTTAAATTTAGTTTAGTGGTCACAGGTGGTGCTGTTATAGGTTGTAAAGTCGAAAATAGTTTCTTTGAATGAAGTCACGCCGTGCTAAGAGCGAAAAGACCGAGTGTGGCAGCACACGCCCGGTCTGGTGCTCGGAGGTCCGATATTCCAGAACCTGCTGTCGTGGCAGCAGCAGTTCCAGATCGGACGCCGGCTGGGGTCAGGGGTCGCGGCTGCCGCAGCTCCCTTTTCACCTCTCGCCGTTTTACTGCTGAGACGTGAGGAGCAGCGGGTTTCTGGGAACACATTAAACCGCCGGGCTCACGCCAGTTCCGGCCCTCCGGGTCTGGCAGCTATGCAGCCTGACGGGTGTTTGTGTTCCCCACTGAGAGGGAAGGAGAGGAAGCAGCTTCAGGAACGTCCTCAGGTGAGCAGAGACCTTTTTCCTGACAGCAACAACCAGACCCACGTTGTAAAATGACATTATCTTAGCACAACGTGATGTTTATGCACATCTGAAAGTCGCCTGCTAAGCAGGTTCTCCAGTCGCTGGGCGCTAAAACCAGCTACAGCTACACGGGCTGCGCTTGGATCTTTCCTGGCCCTCAGATCCAGATCTCCAGGTTCAGGACTGGTAGCCTGTGAGACCCTCACTGGTCGAGGAAGAACAAGGAGACTCAAAAACAACGCGCTAACTTTAGCCATAGTGGGAAAACATCATCCACATCTATTGCTGGCAGCTAAACTCCAACAGCACCGTTATCCTCCGCCATGGTTAGCTGCTGTTAGCCGTTGTTTAGCTTTGAAACTGTCAAACGGCGCTGGGGTTTGGTGGTGAGTGCCGGGGCCACATTAAGTGAGTGACAAGAGGCCTGCCGGTTGTCAGCGGCGACCAGCCGTCCTCCGCGCAGATTTACACTGAGGACGGGCAGAGAGGGGAGGCGGGGTCGGCGGTCCTGTCTGGAACAGCTGAGCCTTTTTCACGTTTTTGGCTCTAAAAACGAGCTGGTCCTCAACGATGTGAGAACCAGGTTCGCCCCGAGTACCCACCAGGTGTACACACTGTGAACAAAAACTCCTTTTTTTATAATTAATGCTGATTCTGGAGCTGTTGTTTGACTCGCGTCACCGCTCTGTGAAATACTGCAGCAGAGACGTCGAGGGAGGTGGTGAAAAGATGAACTAGCAGTAACGGCACTGAGAGCGGAGCCCCGCTGTGAACGGCATGTCTGATATTCCTGGAAGGGACAGGCGTGGCGTTGCGTTACCACGGATACCGCACACTGTAAACTCATCAACACGCAGTCCTCAAATAAAAGACGTTAAGATGAAGAGGATGATTTCACACTCATCTGCGGATGAAAGGCGTCGCGTGCCCAACGGCAGAATAATAACAAAATGGGTGGCGTTCAGGTGTCGGCGCGGCGGCGCGGACCAGGAGTTTATTTTGGGCATACCCCACATACCCCAGCCCGCTGCTGCTGGGAAAAACCGACCGAGCAGGGAAACCTGAAAATAGTCCTCCTGCGGATCGGCTGTAATCCCCAGCGTCCTCCGCGAGCGGCCCCACCTGCAACACACACGAAGAGTCCAACATTCCGCTGACCCAAACTGGCCAACCAAAGTCTGTTCTAAACCTCAACGTGTCAAAAACGGACCCTGAACCTGGTCCCTGAACTTCACCCCTGAGCTAACGCTAACCCCAAAAACAGCGATAACTCTAATGCTAACCCATTACCAACACCAGGCGGTTGAGGCGGCTGGCTGTCACCTTCGTGCGGACGCAGGTGAAACATTCCTGCAGTCAAACAAAAACCTTTGATCTTCTGTGATCAGCCTTTGATGACTTCCAGCTGAAACAGTCTCATGAAACTTCCCCGTTTCCATTTGCATGTTTCCACATCAGAAAACGGGCGATGAACCAGCAACTCAACCTCCTTTCCTGGTTGTAGGTTTGAGGGATGTTAAACTATGTTTAGCTTTGAAAAGAGAGACGCAGGAATCGGGCGTTGAAGAGGCAGCGGAGCCTCCGGCTCGTAGATCACCGCTGAAGGAAGGAGGGTGTGAATTCCAGAGCGAGCACAGATGAAGAGCTGTGAAGTTCCGCTGCTCTCAGCCAAACGAGACGTTTTACCCCGACTGCTTTTGTCCGACCGTGTGGCAGCAGAGACGGAGGCTGGAGGAGGTTCGGGGGATTAGCGCCGGGACGCTCTCGGTTGGAGCTCGGCTGCAGATGGTGTGAGTGATGGCTAACTCTAACCTAACCCTAACTCTAACCTAACCCTAACTCTAACCTGACCCTAACCTAACCCTCCTGCTGACTATTTCCAGAGCGACTGTGCGTGTTCCAGTTCTCCGTTACGGTTCTTTGAGCTTCAGCCGTTGTGGATATTCGATGTTTTCGGAGAGGATCTTTTCTTTAGCTGGTCTGAGCAACTGAAACCGTTTGATTCTTCTCCAGGTTCTCCTGGTTTCAGCCTTGCTGGACTTCCCGTGAGGTTCGCCAGACCTGAGTGAGGCAGAACCATCGGAAACACCAGAAGAGCCAATTAAAGGTGAATTTTCAAAAAATCAGCTGACAAACCTGACCTTTTCCAACGCCTCCAGCTTGGACTTGTCCTGTTTTCTGATCTCTTCCTCCTCCAAAGGTTAGCGTCGGTAGAGCCTGTGGACACACACTCCTCTGGACGGCAGCGTAATGGGCGTGTTTGTGCAGAAAACAGACGTGGATCCTGACGGACAGACCCAAAGCTTCAACCAGCAGGCAGAGACGGAGAACTCGGTACCGTCACTTGTAGTTAGCGTTTAGCTTAGCATTTGAAGGATGCCCTTCAGACGAGTGTGTTACCTCTGTGCGGATGGTTAGATGGTGTTTTGGATCCCCCGCTTTGCTTTTTCATTCACGTTTCTTCGACCCAGGCTGGTGACAGCTCGCCGTGGCCGGCCTCGGCTTGTCCTGGTGACAACGCTGTCAACGCCGAAGATGACAGAGCGAGGAAGAGTAGCAAGGAAAGGAGCTGTGAAGATGATGAAGAGGGGCACCTGGTCTATCATGTTGGTCTGGTGATGAAAGAACGATGTAGGTGACACCTGGTTCTCGTCCTCGCTGGCCTTCCTGTCCTTGTCGTAGCTTTGTCGTGACTTACGCTAGCCGCCACGCCGGCTAAACGCACTGCTCAAACTGTTCAGCTTGGGTTAAGACCAGCTTTTTGGGTTTGTCCCCCACAGACGAGGTGGTGTGCACTCTGGGAACGGGAGCGTTTGGAAAAGTGGTGGAGTGCCTCGATAGAGACAAGTACCTCAAACGATGCGCCTGGTGCCGCACATGGAAGACGGCGGGAGGATTCGTTGTCTCTGAGCTCCGCTGTGTTCCACAGAGGGGGAACGCGTGGCCGTGAAGGTCGTGCGGAACATGGAGCGTTTCCGTGAAGCGGCCAGGTCGGAGATCGCCGTGCTGGAGGAGATCAACAGCCTGGACGACGACCACAGATTGTGAGTAGCTCCTGCAGGTTCCTCTGGTTTTCTGTGCCTTCTGAAACCATCGTCCCACCGGCTCAGCGCCTGCGTGAGGATGCTGGACTGGTTCGAGCACCTCGGACACATTTGCATCGTGTTCGAGCTGCTGGGGCTCAGCACCTTCGAGGTCCTCAGACGGAAGGAGTTCCTGCCCTTCGGCGTGGAGCAGATCCGCTACATGGCCTTCCACATCTTCAGAGCCGTCTGCTGTGAGAGGCCACGCCCCCTTTGTTCAGCCTCTGCTTTCCTAAAATCCTCACAAACGTGTGTGTGTGTGTGTGGTGTGTGTGTGTGTGTGTGTGTGTGTGTGTGTGTTTCTCTGGTTCCACTCCTACATCGTAACAAACTGACTCACACGGACCTGAAGCCAGAGAACATCTTGTTTGTCTGCTCTGACCACGACTACGTCTGCAACCATCAGACTGTAAAAAGCCCAAAGCAGCTAATTATTCTGTCGTTATTTAATGGTTTCATAATCAGTTAAGGTGTGTGTGTGTGTGTGTGTGTGTGTGTGTGTTTGTGTGTTTGTTTATGTTTTTCTGCAGAGGGACCTGATGAATTTGGACGTGAAGGTGGTAGATTTCGGCACGGCCACGTTTGACCACGAACACCATGAATCACTGGTGTCAACACGACACTACCGAGCTCCAGAAGTTATACTGGGTACTTACACACACACAGAGACGCACCCACACACACACACACATTTGCTAACCTGTTTCCTGGTCGTGCACGGGCTCAGATCTACGGTGGAACCAGTCGTGTGATGTTTGGAGCCTCGGCTGCGTTCTCATGGAATTCTACCTGGGACGTACACTTTTTATGGTATATATACAAACACACACACACACACACACACACACACCTACACAGGTACACACACACTGTCTATGTTCTAAAACATATTCTGTTGTCTCAGACACATGACAGTAAAGAACATCTGGCCATGATGGAGAAAGTTCTGGGTCCGATCCCCCCTCACCTATTAAAACAGACCAGGTAAACACACGCACACACACACACACACACACACACACACACACACACAAACACACACACACACACACACACACCCTCTTTTGTGGTCATACAGGAAGCAGCAGTACGTCCACCAGGGGCGTCTGAACTGGGACCAGCACAGCTCCTCTGACGACTACATTAGGAAACACTGTCAGCCTCTGAAGGTTAGCAGCTCCCGGATCAGCCAAAGGGCCTCCGGGGCCTCCGGGGCCTCCGGGGCCTCCGGGGCAGGGCAGGAATTCAGGGTGCGTGTGTGTGTCCTCGCAGCAGAACATGCAGAGGAGCAGCGAGGAGGAGCGGCAGCTCCTTGACTTGGTGGGCTGCATGCTGGAGTATGACGTCTGCAGGCGGATCACCCTGGAGGAGGCGCTGTGGCACCCGTTCTTCAGCCCACTGAGGGTGCTGCAGAAGCTGAGACGCAGCTAACACACACACACACACACACACACGCACACACACACACGGACACACACACACACACACACACCAGTGGACCAGTTTGTTTCCTCCTGGTGGACTGACTGTGGCTAATGTAAATACTAACAGTCTCAGTTCTGCTGTTTTCATCTTTATCACAAATAAAGTGATTTTGTGCTGTTTTATTGGTGTTATCAGGGTTAGCGTTCTGATCAGCGTCCTTCCAGCCCGTCACTGGTCCTTTCCCAGCAGTCACTTTCACTTCCCCTGGTCTCCTAATGAGCTCGTGTTTTTCACATCTTGAGTGTGTCAGACTAAAGTAAATGCTAGAGATGCTGCTCTCTGTCTCTCCCTCACACACACACACACACACACACACACACACACACACACACACACACACACACAACCTGACATTTATCCAGATTCAGGAAGTGTCCATGACTGATTCATCCTCCAGCTGTAAAATCAGCCGGGGGACAGCCAGATAAGCAGCCAGGCTCTCGGTCAACCGTCCATTGTCAAGCCACTAAATCAGCGTGTAATAAAACAAAGCGAATCAGAGGGGCTTTTTACGACCTGCTCCTGTCGTCTTTCTGTCCTGCTTCGGTTTAAACCAGGCGGCCTAAAAAAGAGACGACAAAAGCAGGCGGAAAGATGAATCAGCCCAGAAGAAAACCCCTAGAAGAGGTTGAGGGCTTCTAAGCGTGTGGGTTAAAGGACGCGGATGGAACGGTCACTCCGTCTGCTGCTCCTCCCTCCTTCCTCTTCCTTTTGGAAGTTTCGCTTGGCCGGCGGTGGCGCCGAAGACCCTCCCGGTGTTCTGGCTGGTATTCGGACCACAGACCGGAAGCGTGACCACGGAAGGAAGGTGGCGTCTTTCTGCAGGCGACATCCTGCATGTGAAGCAGGGGAACATGGCCGCCAGCTGCGCCCGCAACTCCTTCTGCCAGAAGGCGTAAACCAGAGGGTTGATGAGCGAGTTGGACAGTCCCAGGAGCCAAAGGTGATCCTGCAGCACGTTGGTCAGCTTGCAGCCGCTGCACAGCAGCTCCACCATGCCCACCACAAAGAAGGGACACCAGAGCAGCAGCAGGCAGCCCACCAGCACCGCCACCGTCCTCAGCGCTTTGGCGTGGCTCCAGAAGCGGCTCCGCGGCGGCTGCGGGTGCCCGCGGCTCCGTCCGCCCGTCGTCCTGGAGCCGGCTCGCCTGATCAGCCCGATCTGCTTGTGGTGGCCGCAGGCCGTCTTCAGGATGTCCAGGTAGATGTAGACGAACACAGAGAACACCGGGAAGAAGCACATGCAGAAGACCACCATGGACACCCGCCGGATGACGGCGAAAAAGGAGCAGAAGCCGCCATAGCCGGCCGTCTGCAGCGGCGGCACCATGACTGCAGAGAGAGGTTTGGGATGAGTGACTTCAGAGCCAAAAGGAGCCGGTGCTCCGCTCTCACCTGGTAAGAATCCGATGAGCAGGGAGCAGATCCAGAGCAGCAGCAGCGCGCCCGCCGCCGTCGCCTTCCCGGACAGCTGAGAGTACCTCAGGGGCATCTTGATGGCCGCGTAGCGGTCCAGCGAGATGAAGAACATGGACATCATGGAGGCCGTGCAGAGGGACATGACCAAAGCCATCCGCATCAAACAGCGAAATTTCCCCTCGGGAGGGGGGGCCTGCGCTGACCGGAGGGCGCTGTGGAGCTTCTGAGCCTCGCCGTCGACCTTGAAGTCCTCGGTGGCCAGGCCGGTGATGGCCACGCCCACCAGGAAGTCGGCCAGTGCCAGGTTGAGGACGAAGCACCAGCTCTGGCTTCTCTTCTTGAGGAGCATCTTCAGCATGGCGGCCGCCACCAGCAGGTTGGTGGAGATGATGAGGCCCGAGGCGACGCTCAGGATCAGGCCCATCTCCCTGGGCCTGATCTCACCTTCACCCTCATCGTCCACAGGAGCAGCGGTGACGGGAGGATCTGGGTCATCGTGGGCGCTCAGAGGTGACATGCTGGGAGGAAGAACCCTGGCTTTATCCCCTGAGACGGTGCTCCACCTTCATGCTGGCACCACGAGGCCTTCGCTGGCGCTGGAGCGTCCAAAGGTTTTAGGGTAAAACACCAAAACGGGCTCAGAGTCCAGAGCGGTCCAGCCCCCGTCCTCGCTGCCGTCCATAAAAGCATTCTGACGAGTGCAGGGAAACCAGCAGCTTTATCAGCTGGATGCATTGGTCTCCTCCCTCTTTCTCCCTCTCTGGCTCTCTCTTTCTCTCTCTCTCTCTCTCTCTCTCTCACACACACACACACACACCTTCCTCTCCTCAGATAAAAGCGACTGAGGTCTGGAGCGGGAGGGATTCCTGGAAGAATCCCATCTCACCTGCTTCCATCTGCAGCCCGGAGGCTTCAAAAGCAACACACGGAGCCGACTGTTCCTCTGCCTGGTCCTGGAGACGCTCACGGCGAAGGAAAGCTCTTCCAGAAGATGCTTTCTTCAGGCACCTGTGTTTTACCAAATGTTTTTTTAGTAGCGTAAATGATCCATTTGGAGTCTGACCAAGTTCCGGAGCCCTTTCAAAGCTGCTCCCGCCTCCAAACATCCAGACCCGGACACACACACAATGTGGGACTGTTGTTGACCGCCTGCTAGACCTTTCAGGACCTTTCAAAACAACGCGTGGGTCAGCAGTAATTGTGCCGGGCAGCAGCCAGGGAGCCGGCCGACCGTCCAGACCGTCGCTGCCGTCCTGCAGCAGCCACCCCGGACCCGGAGACGGACACTCCCAGGACTGGAAGGCGTGCGTCTGTCAGGCTGGAGATGTCGATAAAGAGGAGGCTGCTGTCCATGCTGCTGTGCTGTGTTTACTGTGTGGCTTCGCTCTTCTGCCTCCATCCGAACCGCCACAACTGCTTCTCCTCTGGAGCTCGGTGAGTCCAGGGTATGTTCCGTTCCAGTTGGAATGAGAGCTCTTCTGTTACGCTCTTCATATTTGTGGAATCATACCGAGGTCCGACTGAACCCAAAGCTCAAACCAAGTTGTTAGCGACTGCTGCTAAGTGTTTCCGTTGGCTCTGGTGTGAACGCACAGGTCAGAAAACTCCGCTGAATCACCCGAGTGGCCTGAACACCTTCTCTCCCTCCCGTCTTTGCCTTTCTCCTCTCCTCTGCCTCTCCCAGGAATCTGGGCTCGGTTTTCCAGCAGATTTACCAGCGTGTGATTCACCTGCTGCACACCACCTGAGCTGTGCAGCTGCTCTGGCTGCTGATGGTGTTCCTTCACGAGGGTGGGGACTGTCTGGAGATGAAGACGCTCACGGTGAAGATGGACGTGAAGGCCTGCGTCCAAACCTGTGCTGTAGCATCAGCAGTAACATTTAATTTTGCATGCTAGCGTGTCTGTGCAGCCTGTGATAAAAAAAAGGAAACTTACTGGATGATTTTGGACTGTGATCGACTGGACCAGCTACAGCTGTCCTGGGGCAGCAAAGTGAGGTGAACTGCAGACATCGCAGGTACCAAAGCGGCCTGACGGGAGCAGGTTCTGCCTGGCTGCTCTGCTGAAATGTAGAAACCTGTGAAATGCAACAAACGCTAACCTGGAATTTGCTTTCGGAAGTGTTGCTCCCTCCCCAACATGTGTCACTGAAAACATTGTAATTAATCACCTTTCCAACTCACAGCAGAAGCTGCAAATATTACAAATCCTCCTACCTAAAATTGTTTAAGAACAGGGGAATCAAAAGTGGGGTAAATGCAGAAATAGTTAGGTGTGTCGTGATATTTTTCATTAACAATGCTCAGCAATGTTTTCACACTTTTTTGTTTGAGAGAATACAGTGTGTCAGTGATATCACCAGGGATTTAAAATGCAGCAGATATTAAAAACACGTTTTTCCATATATTTTCACTTTTACAAAATAAAATGGCTTTCTTAAAAAGGTTTTAGTAAGAGTTATTTGGGCACCAGTGACGGCTGTATTTTTTAGTGACAGGCAAAGCATTATTTTTTTCACAAACTGCTTCCTATGTTTTTTAATATCGTGGCCTTGGAAATATGAGTATTAGTAAGATAAGAACGTTAATATACTCAGTATGTTTACATAAAGACTTTTTAAAGCGCGTTAAACATTCTTGCCTGTGGAGGCAGCATTACGCTATTTGCTGTTTAAAGCGCTAGAACAGAAGAACAGAAGAAGAAAAGGGGCGGGTTCGCTCGCCCTGCTGTGTTTGACATTAACTGACATGGAAAGCTAACAGCGGTTGGGAACTTTTCTGTTCGCGCTTTAGTAAAGTCGAGCTATAGACGTGAAACATGGAAAGCGGATCCGGATAATCTGACATTATTTTTTTTCCAACACCACAGGTATGCGAACTTTAAGTTAAACTTTAGGATAACTACTTTTTCCACGATAAAACACTGCTAATGAGCTGCCTCCCACAAGTGCTAGCCGAGCAACTGTTAGCTTAGCGTGAGCATCATTCGTGCTAAACATAAGCATTTGTGACATAAGTGTAATATGTAAGTACTCATTTTTTATGTTTAAAAAAACTACTCAATATAGTTTTTATAGGTCAGCAAAATGACGGAGGCTTTAAAGTCACATGACATCACAGCGTTAACAAAATTAAATCGAATTCAATTCTCGTGACACTGTTGCTGTCACTGTCCTGTCATTCATTAAATGGCCCGCCCCGGAAAATGCCAGCCAATTGAAACGTTTCAAAGTGTGATTGAGTGCGCTCGCAGCCAATCGTGTCCCGCCGCTGTCGGCGTCGCTGTAGCGGGCGTCTCTTCGGCGCAGTAGGCAGGGATGCTGATGCTGAGGAGCCCCCACGAAGTGTAGCACCGTCGTTTCCCAATGTTTGCCCACATGCTCTGTTGTTTGAGGCCGCAGCATTGTGTTGACCTGTGCCTGGTGGCGCTGCTGTTGTTCCTAGCGCGGCTGCAGCAGGTGGAAGCCGCCGCCGCCGCCGCCGCCGCCGCCGCCGCGGACATGGCCACCCTGAACTGGAAGCCGTTCATCTACGGAGGGATGGCCTCGATTGTCGCAGAATTCGGTAGGCTGCGTGATGCACCACGGCACACAAACCCTCACTGTCATGTACGTGCTGGTTGGACTACATGAATGTTCATTTAAATGATAAAAAAATGCACGATCCCTTCCTGGCTAATGATGCATTTAGCGCAACAAAGCGTTTTGATGCAAATGATAATATAAAATAGACACTTGCAGACACTGCATTTGAATGGAGAAGTGAAAATAAGCTGTTTAGACTCCTCTGAATGGGGCAAAAACAGCTGGAATAAATGTGGACTCCTAAACAGCTTTAAATATGATCACATCTTATTGACTGTGTGACACTTTGTTTAGCATGCTTGTTGTACGCCACCAGTGCAAACTACAAGCAGATTTTGAGATATTTGTTGATTTTTTTTATATTACTTTGTGTGTGTGTGTGTGTGTGTGTGTGTGTGTGTGTGTGTGTGTGAGTGAGCTGTACCTGTTGGCAGATCTGCGATCTCCCTCACAGCCGGTGTTTCTCCACAGGGACGTTTCCCATTGACCTGACCAAGACGCGCCTCCAGGTCCAGGGACAGTCCCAGTACACAGAGGTGCGCTACCGAGGGATGTTCCATGCGCTCTTCAGGATCGGCAAGGAGGAGGGCATCCGGGCGCTCTACTCTGGGTAAGTAACCACATTTAATGACCAACATCTATCCAGTCCAGTAACACTCAAAGACTTTAATATCAGGGACACCTTATAGGAAGGAATTGTTCCAAATGTGTACGTTCCTGTTTGAGGAGAAGGTGTGAATTGGGAGTTTTTTTGGGGGTTATTTTTTATTTCCTGCCATAAAAATGCCTCGTAAACGCGTGTGACCTGTCCTGTCAGGATTTCTCCTGCTTTGCTGAGGCAAGCCTCCTATGGCACCATCAAGATCGGGACCTACAACACTCTGAAGAGGCTGTTTGTCAGCCGCCCAGAGGGTGAGTTCATCTGGAGGCTCGGACCCTGCAGCTGCTTATAGGACCCGATGTTCACGCGAAGCACCAGTCAGGAAGAGCAATACACACCTCTCACTCTGTGCTGGAAAATGTCAGCTGCTTATGATGTTCCTTCCAGGTTCCTTCCATCTGCTTGTTCACTTTTGCCTGAAGACAAGACTTGTCCTCACTTTGAGGCTGCAGAACAGTTATGAATGAGGGTCATTTATTGGGTAGATGCTATGACTAGAATATTCCACAGACCAGCACTGACTGACTGGCAGGAAGTGAAGGAGGGATGTTTTCACTGATTTTTAGGAAATTACTTTTTGCATCAAACGGTCATTTAGACTGAAGGGTGGTGCTGATTCCAGCCACCAGGGGCAGTCTGGCTGTCTCAGCTCCTTACTAACCCTGGAATCAGAGGGGAGTGACTAATTGTTTATTTGAATGCTTTTTTCCTTGTTTCTGCTGATGTCTGTGCTGCTCTGAGCGTCGTTGCTGTGGCCGCTGCTGTGTTTGAATGCTTGTTTCGATGCAGGCTTGGGTTTGTCCCCTGGTCGTGGTGGGACCGTCCCAAGGGCCCAGGACCGCCACAGTAACTGTTGGTCAGATTGATCAGCGATCGCTGTAACTATTGTTCCAAACTCACCTTCCTCTCCGTCCTCCTCCTCCTCCTCCCGACCCAGAGTGGAACCGTCACCCTGGCTTACTAATGACAGCCGCCATCTGCTAACAAACTCTCATCCAGCTGATTCAGTAGAAACTTTGGTTAATTTAATGTTTAAACAACATCTTAATTTATAGATTTGATTTTAATCTGCTTGGAGTGTCGGGTGGGTGGAGCTTAACCCATCAAAGGGACAGATTTAATTAATTAGTCAGTCACAGCAATAAATGTATCAGCAGAAACCAGTAGTGGGCCTTTGTAAGAGCTAAAATGAGAACCCTCCCTGCCTCCATGTGTTTCCTGTCACATCTCGACACTTCTGGCATCTTTTCCTCTGGTTTTTGAGACTTGACTCCATCCATGAGCTGATCCAAGTAACCATGACGACTGCTACAAGTCTGACTGTAGCATGAATTATTTACATCATTATGAATTCAAATCTCTGAAAACAACTCAGATGTCTTCTCTCCCTCTTAACAATCATATGTTCCTTTTAATTGTTACGAGTGTTTTGTTTTTTTAATGAATGGATGAGAAGAAACCGACTGGTCCTGTGAGGTTGTCCTTTTTAACTCATCTGCTTCTCTGGGTCAGAATTAATTGACATTGAAGACTGATGACACACTTAATCCAAATGAGCAATCCAGATCAAAGAGCAGACATGAAAGCTGGTGATGTGATCGCGTCAGACCTGTTTGTGGAGGCGCTGCTGATCTGCTGCTGTTGTCTGCACAGACGAGACGATGGTCATCAACGTGTTCTGTGGCGTGGTGTCTGGAGTCATGTCCTCCTGTATGGCCAACCCCACTGACGTTCTCAAGGTGAGCCCGACGACCTCTGGGTGGGTTTGATCCTCCTGGGGAATCAACAGACGGGGAAGGCCAAACCGGTGCTTTCTGTGTGTGTGTGTGTGTGTGTGTGTGTGTGTGACTTGTTGTTCCAGATCAGGATGCAGGCTCAGGGCAGTTTGCTCCAGGGCAGCATGATGTCCAACTTCATCAACATCTACCAGACGGAGGGGACCAGGGGGCTGTGGAGAGTAAGAGCTGCTCTGGCCCATTTTTACTGGGGTTGTAATTCAGCACCCAGGTGCTGTTGTCAGCAGCGGCCACAGGCGGCGGTGTTTCAGAATGGGTGTAGCTGGTGTTGTCGGCAGTGTGTGACGTTTCCTCCTCCTCCTGCCCGTCAGGGATGCAATTCCCACAGCACAGCGAGCAGCCATAGTTGTGGGGGTGGAACTGCCCGTCTACGACATCACCAAGAAGCACCTGCTTCGCTCGGGCCTGATGGGGGACACAATCCTGACACATTTCATGTAAGCCCCTTGCTTTTACTCTGCGAGGAGTCGTTTGTGCATTCTGGTCCGTTTAGTCGGTGGTTTTTCACCTTTTGAACAACAGATCCAGCTTCACGTGCGGGCTGGCGGGTGCGCTGGCGTCCAACCCCGTGGACGTGGTCCGCACCCGCATGATGAACCAGCGGGTCCTGTCGGGAGGCCCCCTGTACAAGGGAACCCTGGACGGGGTGATGCAGACGTGGAGGAACGAGGGCTTCTTCGCTCTGTATAAGGGCTTCTGGCCCAACTGGCTGCGGCTGGGCCCCTGGAACATCATCGTATCCTTCCACAGCCCCAGCTAGGGCCACAGGTCCGGCAAAGCTAGATAGGAATGTGAGAGCGGAGGTGAGCGCCTGCAGGAAGTCAGGAATCCTGATACTTGACTCACCTTTTCCTGAACGAAGGTCCCAGTTCTTCATCACCTTCGAGCAGCTGAAGAAGCTGCCGTTCTAGCAGCAGCAGAGTCTCCGCTGGTCCCAGTCCGCAGTCTGAGCTTCACGCTTGCTCTTTTATTTATTCGCCTCTTCTTCTGCTCTTCTTTCTCTCTCTGATCTTTAAAGAATTGCACAAATTTGGGAAAAACACTCCACAAAAGCAGTTCTGATCAAAGATGCCAAATATGTGAATTTTTTTTTTTTCATCCTCATTTTTTCCGGCTCTCTGCTGTTATTACGGTTTCTAGCTGCTCGTTAGCTGCTCGTTAGCGGTCTGCTGAAGGACAGATGTCCCACGTGTCCTGATGTCCCCGTGACGTAGGGACACAGGACGGCCTCGGTGCCAAACACCATGTCTTACAGGTTCGGTTTGCAGCTTCTTCTAAAGACCAACAGACCTAAGTAGTTTTTAAACAATTAGCATTTTAAATTCTTCACAGAGGCGCAGTAAAATGACAGCTCTGCTGCTCACTTACTGAACCCTAACCCTACCAGCAGTTTGAAAACAAACGGCTCCCATTTGTCATTTTAAAGATATTTATTTTTCTCGCTGATTTTGCTGATAATTTAACTGTTTGAAAGAACAAAAAAAATCTTGACGTGTGTAACTTTTTAAGTATTTGTGCATAATTAGGTGAAAACAAAGAAAGTCATTTATTTTACCTGCATTAACTTAAGCATGAAAAGCTGCAAAAAGAGAACAAATGTTGGAATTTAGGATCAAGATTGGACTCTGGCGGACGGCTGCTGCTCTCCAGTCAGTCCTGATACTGTGAAAGCTTCCGCTCTGACCTTAGAACATCTGGTTGGAGTCACGTTGAGCGCCCTCTGACCCGGATCCGAGCTCGCTGGCGCTGCCGTTGGCCGGTTGGACCCGTCGGTTCTGATGGCAGAGACGAGCGGTGAGGCGCGTCGGTGAACGCAGCCACTCTCCTTGTGCCTGTTTCTTTGTTGTGCGAATGTAAAGGCTGTTGAGGCTGTTTTATGGCTGGTTTTTCTCCTCTGACTGACTGGAGGTCTGAGGACGAGCGCTACCCATGCACGTTTGGGATTGGCTGTTTTCACTTCGGTGCTCGTTTAGTGTTGTCTGTGATGAGGAGTGAGGAAGACAATGGGGGAACGCGTGTCTACACGCTCAACTTTTTACATTTTCTGTTTTTTTAATTTAAAGTCAGAATACAGAAATGTTATGATCGTAAAACATTTCTATCACTTTGTCA
>CAAE01014535.1:706978-734039 GCA_000180735.1 Tetraodon nigroviridis | reverse complement strand
TGCATGGTTGCTAATTTCATCCTGCTAAGAAATAATAAACAACAAACAAACATAAAAACATCATAAGGGTGTGATTGGTTATCAGGAAAAGCAGACTTAGCTGTTTCTATCAGAATAAAGTCTGGCTATAGTTACTGGATTTATAGAGATATGAATCTTTGGATGCAGTGGATGCACAAGTGCTCAGAAGTGAAGTCGCTTCTGTTTAAAACTGTGCTTAATCTACATTTATCTATCTGGCAGAATCAGGTGCTGCTTAAAGAGTGGTAAATGGGATTGTCTTGATGAAGGTTTCGCAGATCATAAAATAAATCTAATGGGGCCCCGAAAGGTACAGACACTCCTGCAAATGATATGGGAGCAGAGGCAGTGGGCTGTAATGACTAATTGGATTTTAATAATCATTTCATATAGTGGGTGTGCCATTAACCAGCTCTCTGTTTCTGATTATGAGCCTGAGGTTTGCTAATAAAGTACTAACACCCACCACGAAAGCGCTCCAAATTGGTAACAATGCCACGTCACATTAAAACCAAAGTTTCCTGCAGTTCTCAGATTAGTCATTTACTGCAGCGGCTGCCTACCTCGTTCTCGTATTCTTCCAACTCCTCCTCCTCATCCTTATCCTCTTTGCTCGTCTTGAAAGATGGGAGACATGACAATAAGAAGATAGAGACACTGCAGCGCATCATAATTTGTCCTTCGTGGCAGCGACAGGACGACAGAACAGACAAGCGATGAGGAGCCAGCAAGCCAAAGCTGCCATCGATGTAACGAGGAGCACACTGACGCAGTAACAAATGCATGTTTACAGCTTTTAGAACACGAGTTATCGTCAGGTTATTAGGAACGATATAAGCAACAAAGCTGTTATTTCTGCACAAAAAAAGTGTTGTTATTGTCAGGCCCTCAAATTCTGCAGGGTGGGGTTTGTTGTGTTAGTTTTACAGATTAGTCTGAGCCCTGTAGGGACATTTACCAGGCTCTGCCTTTGCCTCTTAGGTCGTCCACTATTTCTGTTGCCCTGGTTAAAAAGTAAGAGAGATAGAAGAAAAGGTTTCTTGTGCATCAGATGCTCATTAATAAAATACTGTCGGTTTAGGGGTGAATAATAAATAATTAAGATATGCAAGTTTGTTTTAAAGATACTAACTACTTTGCATTGCTTATAGCTCACTGATTACCAAAATCTGTAAGTATCTGTAAGTCCCTTCAGTTAAAAAGGATGAGCAACAGGCAACACCGTTTAGCCCCACAGAATTTATGTTTTAAACAATTTAAGACCAGTAAAATCTTTATGGTGTTAATGTGAAGCATATGAGATCCGTATTGCCATCCGGAACAAACCCAGTCACAGGTTTAGACATCTTTGTGCCAGCTTTACCTTCCCACGCTCCCTGTTCTTCTTCTTTTGTTCCTGATGCAAAGAGTCTTTTGGTCTGAGTAAAACAGTCTCCACCAAAATTTCTGGTAACTCTGAAACAGTCTGAGAGCGGTATGAAGAACTTGTTAATGAAAATTATAAAGTTGAATTACTTTAAATCCATATGTTTTAGAGCTAATAACCGTGAGCACGATCGAGAAATCTATGTTGTCCTCACCTCGTGGGTCTGAGTAGAAGTAGAATGGATGACAGTGACGTTAACACCGGAAGATGTTCTGTTTCTGGCTTCAACGGCGACATTCTTTAATCTGGATCTGTTAAATTCAGCTCTCTCAAGCCTCTGCTCTGCACCAACGGTGACTGGAGGCTGTAACATTGGAGCCTCTGTGGTGTAGTCCTTTACACCAGAAGTCACAATGCAGAGGAATATGAAAAGTTAAAGAGATTACAAAAAAGCATTGGATGTATTTTATATATTACTTACAAATGCCACAGGCAGCTGTGTATTTAAATTATAGTCCTCATTTGGGTGCAACTCTGACAGCTGTTGGCTCGTGGAATGAAACTGTTCTGAGCTCTTTGAGACAAAAAAAAAGAATTTCCTTGCATTTTTTAGGAGTTTTGGTATTATTTTATGAAATGAAAGCTACATTTTTTGAAAAGAGATTATAAAAAAGTATGTAGGAAGTATGAGGTGCAGAGTTTTACATACAGTGGGCTCGCTGATGACGTTGGAGGTGTGGGTTTCTGTCCTTCCTATTGTTTTACTCGCTGCGGCAGGCGCTTGAAGTGACTCTTCTGTTCCGTCCTGCAGCAGCCTGTCAATCAAAGCCTTCAGCAAAGACAGCTGAGAGAGTGAAACGGTCTTACTGAGAGGACAAAACAAGAATGCCAATGAACATCCTAAAATATTCATCAGTTGCTCCCAGCTCACCTTTATGCCGTAGGCTTCAAACATCATTTCGATGTCCTGTGGAAGATGGAAATCAAATTGCTAGAAATGTGTGACAGCATTAGATTAGCATGACTGAGGTTTTGCGTACCTTCATCTCTATAGATTTTCCAGGAGATCCAGCATCTCCCTGCAGGTGATATGTGCAGTGAAGAAAAAAATCTATTCCATCTGCATACTTGAATTGATTTTTAGCAGAAGCACTTAATTACCTTATCTCCTTTAAGTCCCATTTCTCCTTTATTTCCCTAAAAATCAGACAAATTAACAGGGACGGAAATACAACATTAAAATGACTCATTAAAAACAAGTTTATCGCCATCCTACCTTAAATCCAGGTGAACCCTATACCAAGAAACATTAAAAAAATAGTTTAAAGTGCATCTACAATGTAAAACATGTAAGCTTGTAACAAAAACATCATAGTCATCAACCAGTGACTCATGTGTAAACATGTGACTCACAGTAGCCCCTGGAGGCCCCATTGGGATTGGAAACGCTTGTCTAATATCCTCAAGAGTGGCGCCCTTAGAAGTAAAGAAAAGTAGAGCTTAGACTGACCTGTTTATTGTTTTACTCTCGCTTGCTTGATCAGTTTCCAGAAAATAACCACACAGTACCTCTGGAGTGACAAGCACCTGTCTGCCAGGCAAGCCTGGGGGACCTGGTTCTCCCTTACTGCCCTGTGGAGAAAGTTAAAGTTGTAAACTTGGAACGCCCCAACACATAAATTGCATTTGTGTGAAACAATTACATTTGGACCTGCCTCCCCCGTTTCACCCTGAAAAGCAAAAAAGGAAATATTTTCATTAGAAATATCTGCAGGAAGAATTTGTTGGCAGCAATGAATTTTACAAAACCTTTTTTCCATTCTCTCCTTTTTGACCTCTTTCACCCTGTGGAAAAAAAACACATTTTTTAACAATTTAGAAATATGAGAAGAAAAAGAAAAGGAAAAAAAAAGCATGCTATACCCAGTGAAAAAGCACAGTGAGGCCAGAACCAGAAAGCTTTTTTGGGATAGGGTCTCTGTGTTACGCTGATAAACTCCAATTCATATATGTGGGCTGAGCATAACATGTACTTAAAACACAGCATGTTTTCACCAGGTAGGTGGAACATATTTGTCCACATACTCCAGAGGTTTTCTTGGAACCCTGACACTGTGCACAACAACATCTACGACATCGCTGTACAGTTTGTCGCTCTCCAAGGTGCTGATTGGCCTGACAACAGGGCGCCACTGACCAATTCAAAAACATGATATCTGAGTGCAAATAATGGGTGTAATTACATTACATTTGCCATTTAATCAATGTTTATGGCTGGGTAAGAAAAAACAAAACAGACATTTGAGCTCATTTTGCACTGAGCAAAGACCTTAGACGTTCCTTACATCCTGTCCTGGCTGGCCTCTCTTCCCATCAATGCCCGGCCTCCCCTGTAGAACATTTGCAATAAATCAACTGGAGTTAGGGACTCGCATTAGCGGCAAAGCTGATCAATCAAGGGTATACTCAGAATGATACTCACTGGAATTCCTGGTAATCCAGGCATTCCAGCAATCCCGAGCCGGCCATGCTCTCCCTTATCCCCCTTCTGCACACACACAAATATACACACAAAAGATGAAATAAGTAGTACTGTAGCTTTCAGTAAAATTCTGTAAAATAATCACCAGCATATGATGGTGAAATCCTCCCATACATCACCGGTATTTGCTCACCTGTCCAGGTTCTCCTTTCTGTCCCTGTTCCCCCTGCATTTATTATAAAACCTCTTGTGAAGAACACTGCGAGTAGCGTATATCACGTTAAAAAGGCTTGGCTAACCTTCATTCCTGGTTTTCCTGGCAAACCATCAAGCCCGTTCCTGACCAGTCCACCCTGAGAAGACTGGCAGTTTCAACACAAACGGCACAAGGAAGACCGTAATAAACACATACACACGGTTTAATGTATACACATACCACAGATGGTCCTGGTTGTCCAGGTTTTCCCTCTGGACCCTGTGGAGAAGAATCTTAATTTGATCAATAACGATCTTTGGCACTTTTATACCAAACAAGTTAGCTCAAAAACGACGACATTTTTGGATGAGTGTGTGATTGGACACTCACTCTCGGTCCAGGCAGACCAGCTTCTCCTTTCTCACCAGGCTCTCCTCGCTCACCCTGAACAAATGACAGGAGTTTACAGCGAAAAATGAGTTCAACGTTAAAAATGAAAGGGGAAATTATTTAGAATTATGTGTTACCTTTATCACTCCAGTCAGAGCGGTGTTTTCTGCCCTAGCCTGGTGGGAAAAGATAAGAAATGGCGAGTTGTGCTGATTACTGTAAGATATCAGCCAACTGGGAACACAGATATTTTCACACTTTTGTTCAGCTCTTTGTTCTTTTGAGGATCCAAGGTCTTTTCAGACGTGAAACACAAATAGTAAAAATAATGATATCAATATTAAAAAAAAGAGGCTTGTTTACTTGAGGTCCTGGAGGTCCAGGTTGTCCCTTTGTACCAAGAGCAGCATGATCACAAGAAACACACAGACACACACACAGAGTTACAATCTTTAACACTGTGAGCAGTGAAGGATGCTAAACATAAAAGCCAAATTTAATTACTAAACATATCAGGAGGGATCATGAAGTCACGCTACAGTTGCAGGTTGTAAATGTGTGACGTGATGAGGAACAGGAAAAGGCTGATCCGAAACAGACACAAAACAGCCACTCAAGCTTGAAACAGATACGTCCGTGAGTAGCAACATACCGGCTCTCCTTTGTCACCTTTCTTTCCATCAGCACCCTGCAGACAATATGTTTAAATTTAGGCTTAAATGTTATATAAGGATATTCATGCTTGCTTATAAATTATTGTCTTCCTGTTGTCTTCATTGTTGAAATAACCTACTTGTGGGCCAGGCTCCCCAGGATTGCCCTTCTCTCCAGGGTTCCCTGGTAGTCCTAGTAGACCCTAAACAGTGTTACAAAATAAGGGAAGGTAGTAGAGAAAGATGTTTCTTTACCATTGTGCCAGAACCTGCCTGTGTCTTCTCTAACTATATGTGTGTGTGTGTGTCAGATTATTTGTTGATTTCCCCCACTCTCACCTAATCACAACTGGCTCTAATCTGGCTCTTTTTACCTTCTTGGGTATAAACTGCTTCGCCCCTCCTATTAGATTTGCATTGCTGCCTGAAATAAATTGGTTATTGTGGACCTAAACAGCTGTGAATGTTGCATATATGGGAGTAACATGTCTTTATTCTCAAAAAATATATTATAAAACAAAAATAATGTACAATCTGAGATTAAGAACACGCATCTATTCATTTTAGTATAAGAAAAATATTATATACTCTGGTTCCTCTTTCACCAGGCTGTCCAGGCAGTCCTTGTTCACCCTGTCAAACATTATAATCAGTTAAACTTAGAACGTAAGAATGTATGTTATTTAGTCAGACTAATACTGAGACTAATTGGACAAAGTCATCATAGATAATCTACCTTAATTCCTTGGTCTCCTTTAATTCCATCTGCTCCCTGCAAAGAATTTTATCAGTTTCTGTTTATTTTATATGTTCAAAGGATATCATGAGCTTTATTTGGCTCTTTATTTTTCTGAATAAACCCCTAAAAAATACACTTGGGTTTCCCCTTAAAAATAACCCATTGCTGTAACATCCACTGAGGATTTACTTACATCTTTACCTCTTAATCCTGGTTCTCCAGGATTTCCTGGTAAACCAGGACTCCCTTTGTCACCTTTAGCACCGTCCTGACCCTGGACACACACGTCTGCATTAGTGAAGTAAAAGATGCAGTGGGGGCTTCACTAAGCTTAATTTTTAAAATTTTTACGTTTGTTCCTGGTTTTCCAGACAGGCCAACATTTCCCTGTAAATTACAAAAATGCAACATAGAGAAGAATAATAGCATGTGATTTACGCAGCTAAACTCTAAGTGTTTAATGGGTTTTCACCCTTTCTCCATTTTCTCCTTTTGGTCCTAGTTGTCCTGGAATTCCATAACCAGGGCTGCCCTGAAAAGGAAATCAATATTGCAAATATTTTTAGTGCAAAAAAAATCATAACAACAACAAACCTCTCCATTGTTAACCTTTTCTCCCTTGTCTCCTTGTTCTCCTTTAAATCCCTTGGGTCCTGTAGCCCCGACTGGACCAACATCTCCCTATTTAAGACATTAAACCTTAATTTAATTTTAACATGTTGCAGACTTTCCATCACATGTTAAAAGCTGTTCATCTGTGTGTCAAATGAGGATCCATGTACAGGCGTTAGTTTGGTGACAGGCTTGTGTTAAAGATGAGAGATAAAATAACTGTAAATCTCTAATTTATAGATCCGTAAAACTTACCCTGGCACCCTTTTTTCCTGCTTGGCCGAGTATCTGTTGTGAAGGAAAAACGCTATAGTATGATGCTGAGAACAGGGAGATGTATTTCTTTTAAATGAGTACAAGCAGTTTCTTACACCCTTGGCTGGGTCCCCAGGGGGTCCTCTCGGACCTATATCGCCTTTTAACCCCAAAGGTCCTGTCAAACCCTGAAAAATTCGAGGAAAACTCAGATATTTCTGGATTTTGGCTGACGTGTAAAACGTGTTTAACGTATGTTTAGGAGTTTATCTTGAATGAAACGCACAGTGGGTCCTGGCGGTCCTGGTGGTCCTGGTGGTCCCATCACCCCTCGTTCACCCTACAGAAAACAAATACACTTGTGGGACTGATAAGAAAAATTCCAGTTTGGCAACAGTGGAAAAAAAGTGGCTTCATCGCCCACCTTGTCCCCCTGCTCTCCCGTCAGTCCCTTCTTTCCCTGCAGGGAATAATAAAAACACCATTATTGTTGCAGGACATTTTTGCTAGCAGGTGAATATAAAGTAGTTTGCTAGTGCCCACCCTTGGACCAACGATTCCTGGGATTCCTTGTTCGCCATGATCCCCCTTAAAAAAAAACCAAAAAAACAGTTTTTTCTTTTTCCCTCCACATTGCAAACTTGATATTTAAATGTATTTGTGTTTGTCACCTTTGGGCCAACTGGTCCCATTAGGCCAATATTTCCCTGCAACACAGGAGTTTAAAAAGCTGACTACAACTTAATTTCTTCTGAGTGTTTTTAAATTTAATGGTAATGGACTTTATATTTAATTTCCAGACAGTTGTTTTTTTTCACCTTCTCTCCTGGTTCCCCAGGAAGACCTGGAACACCTCGAATGCCAATGGCGTTTTCCCCCTGCAAAACAAATTTAATTTGACTCGACTCGTTTTAAAAATCATGTATTTTCAGGAGAATGTTCAGATAAATCAACACAGATTCCCAGATTAGGAGTACTTTTACCTTTTCTCCTTTCGGACCAGGTAAACCTGGGACGCCGTCAATGCCGATGGGACCGGGCAAACCTGCAATACCCTGCACACGTTCGCATGTGCGAGTGTGCGAGGAAGTAAGAGGGCGGGTTCAACACTGATTAATCTTGGATTTTTGTGACTGTATGCTTACATCTCTCCCCATCTCTCCTTTGTCTCCTTTCACACCTGGCTTTCCTCGCAAACCCTTTAAAACACATCAAACACAACATCAGATGAAACAGGTTTAACGGGCACCAGAGGAAAGATTGATATACACACTTTTTCACCAGGGTCTCCAGAATCTCCCTGCAAAAGTAGAAGCACTGAAGTCATTTCATTCATGCTGAGTATTCTCATCTGGATGTCTCCGATAGCCTGTTTATTATTCACACTAACATCATCATCAGTTAGTATGTGTAATACCTTTACAGATAATCCAGGTAACCCTGGTGGTCCTGACAGGCCCGGTAGGCCTGGAGGTCCATCGGCCCCTGGGACACCAGGCAGCCCCTGTGGACCCTGAAACATACAATAATTAACCTCAGCTTATTTATTTATGAGAAAGACTAATCATATTTTTTCAGACTCACTGGTGGTCCCTGCTCTCCTTTTCGCCCGGGAACAAAATTTGCACCTGGGCTGGCTATAACGTATCCAGGTTCTCCCTGAGTGGAAACACACGAGAAGAGAGAAACATCAACTTAAAATCTTAATATCTATGCAGAAATGGGTCGGAATGAAAACACACATTAAACATACTCGCTCTCCTCTCTGCCCTTTTGCACCTGGGAGTCCCGATGGCCCCTAAAGTGGAGAAAGTGTTTAAGTATAATGTAAAAAATCCAGAAATAATTAGCAATTCTCCAATATACTGTCTTAATTTGCTATTGAAGACCCGGGAATTTAAACTTATATCTGTTTCATATCTGGAGTTTTGAGAGATTTAAATTGCTTAGATGAACTTAAACAAGACTAGATAAATTATATTGGGAAGAGCTTGAGAGACATAACCGAGACTCCCAAGCTTGTACTTGTACTTGTGAGGATACCAAAGCATTTCTTACCACATCGCCTGGAGTGCCGGGAAGGCCCTGAAACAAAACATTTTCTGATTGAACTTGAAGTGTAATAGGTTTTAACCACATCAGATTGAGATTTATATGTTTAGGAACTCAGTTACCCGCTGGCCACCAGGACCTGGAGGTCCAGTTCTCCCTGGTCGCCCTGGCAACCCAGGGACACCATCTGTTCCAGGAGGACCCTGATATATTCAAGCATTACATTTGGTGCTTAAAAATTAAATCACAGGTAAAAAAAAAAACAACACTTAGACACAGTAGCAGAAGGTTTATGAGAAAAGATACAAAAGAAATGAAAAACTATTGACAACAGGCTGATAAATCTGATTTATGGGTGTGTAACAGCCATGTTAGTATTTACTGCACAAACAAGATTCTACTGAAAAAAACTGCATCTATGCACTTACTCTTTCTCCTGGTTGTCCTTTAAAGGACTCGAAAGGATCATACTGCCCAGCATTTTGCCTAAATTTCTAAAAAAAAAAAAAAAAACCAAAAAACAATTGATTATTAACACTAACTAAAGGAGGATGAATATGTGTAAAAACGTGATAAAACATACCAGACTTCCGAGACCTAACCCGTCTCCCTGATGGTAAAAGGACCACAAATTAATAAACACATTTTTCAATTACTGCAGACTTAAAAACTTGTCTAAACTTACCCTTTCTCCTTTTTGGCCCTGTAGAAGCAAGATCGCATAACTTGAGTCACTCTAAATATTGGTATTTGTCTCTATTTTGCTAACGATTTGTTTGCTCTCAGTGTGACTGGTGAGTCATGCTGGAACCCACCTTCACACACTGGGACGGACACGGGCCCTGAGGCTGGAGCAGCTCGTCTGGGTTTTCAGTGGGGGTGTCCAACTGAGTGGACTGAAAGTGTGAAATGAGGGGGAAGGGACTCGTTAATGACTGGACAGGCATGTCGTGACACAAGGCACATCATGACGGCTGTTATTTCACGCCGCTGCTCTGATATGAGGCGGAAGACATCTGCGCTTAAAAAGTGATATCCTAGTTAGATGCTGCATTCACTTCATTAACCTCACCTAAAAACCTAAATCCTATGGTAAACACCTCTATATTACGATTAAAACCTTTTTTTGTCTTGCCTCATCGTGCTCTTTGAATTCAGAGAGGAGTTCCTCGCTGCAGAGGCTACTGACGAAGTCTCTCTCGATGGACGGGAAGTCGTCAAAGGTCGGTGAGTAGAAGATGTTTGTGTAGCTGGTGGGTGCAGCCATTCTTTTCAGCTCCTCGATATCAGCGTTAGAAACTCCGACTGCCAGGATACTGACTCCTGGAATAAAAACACCAAGCCACGAGTGAAGTGATGCTAAGATATATGAGGTTAAAAAAAAAAAGACAACAGACCGAGAGCACGTGCAATTCTTGAAGGTGGAACCACGTTATCCTGGGCCTTGCCATCCGTGATCAGGACCAGAACATGAGCGGCATCTGGCCGCATTCCAAGGGACTCCTGGAACACTTCTTCCACAACAAAGCTGATGCCTTTTCCTGTGGAAAGAAAGGAATTAATATGCAGGTTGGAAATCTCGAAGATAAGGTTTGTATTTGGCAAGGCGGAGTGCACAAAGGCAAAGAAGCACGTGCCACGCGCCTGTTCGGGTGTTGCCTCCCACATAGCGCAGTCCTCGGAGCGCCCTGAGCATGGCGTTTCTGTCCTTAAAGTCATTCAGACGGAATTCGATTCGGGGATCGTCGCTGTAATGAACCACTGCAAACTAAGAGGGGATTAATGGAGAAAATACTTTTCATCATCAGTCATGAACGGTAGCTAAGCTATGGCTTTATATTTACTATAATCCTCATAGATAAAGCATATTTATGTTTTTATGTACATTTATATGTTACAGCTCAGGAGCTGAGGTAATCCCAACACACACATGCCTACAGTTCTGGCCGCATCATCACGGTTTGTCAACTTAGCAGCAATTCTTATTCAAAATCATTTCCATGCAGTCTCTGGTTGACTTTAAAATACAGATAAGCCCTCAGGAGTACTTATTCATATTTAATGCGTCATGTGTAGCTGTGAAACTGCACAAGTTGCTATGCAGAAAACACAGGTATGTTACCCTGCAGAGACATTCTGCTTGATTTACTCCAGGAGTTATTCTTTTGTTGTTTAATGTAGGACAAACCCAGAGCCTCCTGGTGTGTGCTTCCAGGATCGTCTCGGATTTGTTGAAAACAGCAGCACCTACCCACGACTTACAGAGTCTCATGCTCTACGGTTTGAGCTACCCAGGCACAGCTGAGCTTGATCTATCTACAAATTCACCCACGACAAGATGGAAAAATGATGACGACAACTTCCGGGTTACAAACCTGCGTGGTCTGAGGCCCAACGGCAGGAAAGTAAGCGGCTACACGGAATATGAAGTCTTTTATCCTAATAAAGTTGTTTGGGCCGATGCTGGAGGATTCATCAACCAGGAACACGATGTCTGCCTTGTTCCGGCCACACACTGAGGAAACACAACCATCACTCCTCATTTGACAAATCCGATGAAGAAATACTCTCTGATGCGTCTAATGCAGCTAATGCTGTATAATCTCTCTGCACCGATCATAGAACAGAAGCCCACATACCTGCTCTTTGTGCAGCTGTTGTAGCTGTCACTCCGGATGTGGTGGATCGACCTGACGTCTCCCCTCCTCTGGCCTGAGTGACCCGTAGCTGACTCTCAGGCTTCTCTGTTGGCCTGGATTTGGTGGCCGGCGCTGTGCTCGTATGCTCAGTGGTCGAGGCGACGGTGGGAGCGACATGAGGGGTCACAGTGGCTGGCACAGACAGGACCGTCACCACTGGAGAATCCTGTCCTTCTGGGACATAGAAGTGATGTGACAAACGTCTCCCGTTGTCTTTGAGGAAATATTGATATCCTAAACGCCGCAAAGACTAGCTCGCCAATGAGCTTCATGTCATTTAATTCGTAATGTCTTACCTATTTTTCGATACACTGTGCTGATAGGACCTTCTACGTCTTCATACAGGGGTCTAATGGTAAATATATAAGTCCTTTCATGCAGCAAATCAGCGACTTTAAGAGAGCTGAAGCTAGGGCCCAGTTTCTGTGATTTCGTTTCCAACACTAGAAAATAAAAAAAGCCTCTTATTGTCTGTAAGCGTCCACCTCATTCCCTACCACATCAGTCCTACTGCAAGTTCTAACAAGTGGTTATCGTTTCTCTGACCTGAGATGTGCCTCCAGGTGAGGAGGTATCCCGACGCGTCAGCCACGCGTGTCCAGCTCAGCACAACGCTGCTCTCTGTGCTGCTCAGTGCTGCAAAGTCCTGCACTCTGGGGAGATCCACTGAAACAGAGTGGGAGATGTGTAAAATTGAGTTTTTAGTGTTAAAATATTTAAAGAACCATGATGTGGTTGGAAAAAAGATAAACTAGACATATGAACTCACAGGTGCGTGCAGGGACCAGCACCGGGTTTCCCTCCCTCTGGCCCACGATGGCAGAAATCTGGACCCTGTAAGCTGAGCTCTCTCGCAGTTTGCTAATAGTGAAGCTGTTTGAAGCTGCAGACAATACACTGAACTTCTGGTCACCTCCTAAAGCAGGAAAAGAGATGATGTGCAGAAAGAATGGATTAAAATTGTTGCCCAGTGTTTGTGAATAACAATGACACGTAAGCTTCCACACCCGGGAAGGGGATCCAGGAGACTTTGTATCCAGATGCTCCTGGTGTGTGCTTCCAGGTGAAGGAGATTGAGTTGATTCCAACATCCACAACCTTCACCTCCTTCACTCTTGGGACGGGTCCAAAGTCTGAGGCAGCAGCTGGAATGTACCACAAGATAGAATTATTTTACAACAGAAGGGAAATTATGAGCTAAATGTGCTGACTTGAAACCAGGAATCTATTGTTTGTCAGGGGACTGTATTTGGAATATGCAAAAAGAATTCCAACAAGGTGATAGCAACCGAAGTGACACAAATTGTTATTGATTGTGACAAGAATGAAAAGACCAAAATACATCACTTCCAAGTCAGACAGACGAAACGAGGAGGCGATGACACCATGGCTTAAGGCTGTATTCATGTAAGCATAAATCATGTCTAACTGATCAATCTTGCTTGTACCTGTAAGCTGAGATAAGGAGGATTCTGGTCCCTCTGAGTTGCTGTAAACTGCATGGATTGTGATGTCATAGGCAGACTTTGGGGTCAGGTTCCCGATTCGATGGGAGAAAACGCTGCTGTCCAGGTAGACGGACTGAGGTTTGCCATCGCCTGGAAAAAGTCCAGTCTGATTAAGAGTTGCAAATAACTATTTTCATTTTATGAGTCATGCGCAGAATTTCAAGGCCCAAAAAAATAATAAATGCAAATTTAAGGGCAATATTATACCAGTTTTCCAAGACAGCTTGTACTGAGCTGCTCCAACAACAGGACTCCACTCAACAGCTATGGAGCTGCTGGTGTAAGACGTCACCTTGAAGTTGGACACAAAGCCCAACGGAGCTGAAAAAAGAAATAGTGAAGATATTTATCACGGTAAATCCCTTAGGGACATTTTGATTAAAATTCTTTAACATAGAGATGTCTGAAAACCTTGTGTTTGCTGACATTTAGTGGGTAAATCTTTCAAGCTGCTGCAGTGGAGGAAAAGACCACCTTTTGAGTGTTCATTAGTATTTGTATTTGAATTATTTATCATAAATAATAATTAATATGATGCATTTATTGTATGTTACAATACATATCACTGTATATCTAATGATGAAGTGGTTGTAAATGCAGAGTAATGTCCTTAAGCCTCAAATGAATAGTCTTTTTTTCTGTAGCTTGTGGGTTGGGACTTTCTTTGTGTCTGACAGAAGTCAGTACTTTTGCTCACAGGTTTTGAAGGTTGCAGAGACGCCAGGTCCCACCACAGATCCGAACAGCACGTAGAGGGTCAGGACATACTCTGTGTCATGGGTCGCATTCTTTATTCGGAACTCTGTTGTGCTGCCATTCAAAGCCAGCTGCCTGGGTCGGTCACGACCAGCAAACTCTGAGACAAAACCGATTGAGATTCACAGGATGGTCACATCTTTTTTCATCTTATTATTATTATTATTTTTTTTTTTATTTGAAAGGCTTCAGTGTTGTTGACCCACCCGAGGTGGGTCCCCAGGCCAGTCTGTATCCTGTAGCTCCTGGAACACTGTTCCAGGAGACGAGAGCTGCACTGGTGCTCACAGAAGACACCTTTAAAGTCTGCACTGCACTGCTTTCCACTGACACGCAAACAGAGACATTACACTTTAAACTCTAAATAGTCATATGTACTTATTTGCATTTCTGCACATTTTTTACATGTCTTGATTTTGGCAGCGGTGATGGACCCCTCTGTGTCTCCAAAGATGGGGTTAATGGTAACGGTGTACTCGGTGCCTGAGCTGAGGCCCTGGATCATGTAGAAGCTGAATGTATCACCCAGGTTTATGTTTTCTATGTGTCCATCTAGAAGGAAAAAGTGTGGGCAGATAACTTATAAATTATAAAGCTGTTTTGGCTTCATTTTTCCCTTCCTTACAAGAGTAAGTGCAAAATTGGAGTAGGGTAGACAACAGTACCTGGGGACTGCCATGTCAGCCGGTATCCTGAGGCACCTCGAACTGAGGCCCACCTTGCCTGGACTGTGTCTGTGGTGGCATTCTGGACCAGGAGCTTACTAACTGGTACGAGCTTTACTGTATCACACCATATATGCACATATTTATAAACGTACACACAAACAAAAGTGAGTTTATACCACCCTCTTGTGGAAATATTGTGATACTACACTTGGCATGGGCGTCCTTAAAGTTTTGCATTTTAATTAACTAAAAAGTTTAAAAGTGAGCAAAATGTAATTTATTATTGAATAAAGTGTGTTTGTGCCTCTAAAAAATCAATAAAATAGCAATCAATGGGCAAAATACTCACGTGTCTTGGCCACTAATGAAACGGGTTGATTTGGTCCTTGGGGATAATCAGCAGAAATACTGACAGTGTATTCCTTATCCTCCTCTAGATTCCCAATAACATGAGAGGAGGTGTCTCCGGGAAGCAGTTGCTCATAAATAAATCCTGGCCGGTCAGCTGCAGCACAAAAATATTTCATAAATCCAAAACAGATTTTGCAAATGTCCCATTTTTTCTGTGCTTGATAAAATGAATTAGGTTATCAAATAATAACTGCATCGTTTAGGCATACACACATTTTGGGATGAGGATCTTGAAACCATTAATTTTCCCTGGGGGAGGCGTCCAGCCCAGACGCAGAGAGAACAGACCCTCCTCAATGACACGGAAATTTGAAACCTGAGGCAAAGGTGCTGAAAGACAAAGCCGTGATGCTCAGGTGCACAGGTGAGCACAGGAGGAACTGTAAGTCAGTAAATGTCCAACACCCACTTGTCTGCACCGTGATGGTTGCAGAGTCTCCGATTAAACCGGGGTAGACGGCGTAGACACTGAGGGAGTATTCAGTTCTGGGACTCAGGTCTGTCACCACGGTTGTGCTCACCTCTGCTTTAAGCTCCATCTGTTAAACAAAGAAGCAGAACTCAATTAAATGCTGATTCTAAGAGTTACCAGTTAACAAACGATGCTGTCAGCAGAACCCTGTGTTAGAAACAGGAATTTTAGGCAGTTGTGTGACTCTGATTCTCCTACTCTCCTAGAGCACCGTGTTGGCATTTCCATGTGGACCTACAGACACATGATGCAGATATTCCATAGAGAAACTGGAGTCTGCACCTCCTGCAGAACGGAGGATTTTGGACATTGTTCTGCTTGTTGCTGCACCTGAGTGCTCTGTTTTCACCACAGTTCAATCGGATGTTTAACGGAACTGAAGCTAAATGTCGTGCCTGGTTTTCCTTGCTAGGTAAAGCTCAAAGAATCAGCACAAAGGACAAGAAGGCGCATGAAAACACAAAACTTTCATTGGCAGGGACTATCTGAGCGCACATGTTCTCCTCTAGAGGTGGGAACAGATGCGTCACAGATGCAGCCCTCAATTTTCGCTGATTATCTCTTAGTCTAATCTCCCTCTGCATTCGCAATCACACTTTAAACTCCGGAAGCAGCATTTACTTTGACAAAACAACCGCAACAGCAAAAACAAGTGATTGTCTTCTGTGACAGGCTGAATTGCAACGCTGACACACCAGAAGTTGATGGCTGCCATGTGAAGAATTTCGATTCCTTTTCTCGATGACATCTCCTTAGTGTCACGGTGCTTGTGTGTGGGACCCGACCTGTCTCTGCTGGAGGTGCAGGGGGTGTCCCTGGGAGGTGAGAGGGGTGACAACGAGCCCATATCCTCTGACGTCACTGGTGGCATGGCTCCAGGTCAGTCTGAGGGAACTGTGGGCCAACTCGCTAACCTGCAGGTCTCGGGGGCCCACCACTGGCACTTTGACTACAGGCACACACAGACACAAATACTTCAGAGAAAGAAAGTGTCAGTATCAGTGACTGATGTGCAGTAAAAGTGTACAAAGTTAAGAAATAACTGTCTACATGAGCAGAAAACAAAAGTCTGCTTTAGCTATTCTGCCTTCGCCCTGCGTGCCTTGTTTATCCACTCACCCGTCGGTGACATTTTCACAGGACGCGGCGGTTCAGAGGCAGTGACGCACACTCTGCGGGACAGTCTGGCCAGAAGGTTTTCAAGGGCAGAGTAGTCGGCGCCCAGTAACAGATGCTCCTCACGTGGCTCTGACACCATCCTCCTCAGCTCGGATGCATCAGCCCCCCCAACCCCTGCTCAGTGCATGCAGACAGAAGACATGAGGAGAGGAGCGGTAGAAAGCAGGTAAGTCAGGCAAGAAATACATTTCAAATCCAATATTTATAAGTCTGTAGAGTGAATTTTTCCCCACGACTAGGGGGCGATCTTGTACTGAGCCAGCTCCAGGATGCAGCCATCCAGTGTCAGACTTTCTCACACAACAGGAGCTGAAACTCCCAGCTAACCCTGTGTGATCGGATGGCAGTTACAACGACATTTAGAGGAGAGCTGAGGTAAAAAAACACCAAGGTGCACGTGATTCTGGGGTGTTTCTTGTGACCAGATGATTTTGATGAACGAGGGGGGCAGATTTCAGCGCCAGAGGTGAAGATGGGGACAGTGAATCGCCTTGTGAAAAATGGTTGCAATTAGAAAAACCATTGGCTAATGAGCAGTAATTATTGTACAGCTCCGAGCTGAGAGCAAGGAGTTTGTTCATGCAAATCAGGAGGAGAAAGAGCTTACGGATAAAAGTAAAAATCAGCTTGTATTCATGAGCAGGGATATTCAGGGGGGGGAAAACCTGCTTATTCAACTCACAATATCAGAAATGTTACTTTTATATAAACAGCACAGCAAGAAAATTAACCACTCACTTATTCTTACATACAAAGATGGTAGATATTGTTCTGCCTGCATGAGTGCTTCCACACACTCAGAAACAACAATTTTGTGCACGCTCGCAAACACACTTGCCAAATCCAATGAATTCAAATAACCAGGACATGAATTTCTAACTGCAAATACTGCAGATAAGCCAGAGGTGCTTGGATAAAAATCGAAGGGCCCGCTGCAGTGGGGATGTCAATGGAATTCACAATACTCTGCTCTACACTTACCGACTGCAAAGAGGGAAATCCCACTGTCAGCCACCAGCCTGGCTGCAGCATCCACCGGGTCGTCCGAGCGTCCGTTTGTGATCAAAACGGCAATCTAAGTCAATAAAAGGACGTCATGGCACAAGTGGAAACATTTGACTTAAAAACCAACATTTAAATTGGGAAAACCTGACAGAAACATCATAGTTTCAGTCATGAGTGGAGAAGACCTTTTAAGTGGAATTCAAGGATGCTCGCTTACAGATAATCTGCCTATTAGGGGAAATTGATTTGTTCATTAAAATTTTATCCCTCAGTCAATCAAGAAGTGGGCTGCCTACAGCAACAGTATAGAGCTGCAGCTTTTACTCATGAGCTCTGTTCAATATTGTTCAATATTGCAGCCCAAATCCTCCGTACGCCATCTTCCCACCTCAAGGGCGCTGTTGCACGATGATCTGCAAGCGCACAGATGTGGAGGTGACAGCAATTCTAACCACTCACGCCTCAGGGTCTGATCTCTGGAGCGGAGCTGCTGGACTGCGTTTGGATGTTTGACAAGCGATTACAGCACGAGGTTAATTAAGATCTTACTGGCTATAATTACAGATTCTTGCTGTTTGAGTTTCATGAAAAACGTCTAAACCTGTGCATGGCTCAGTTGGCGGTAACTGCTCCTGTATCGTGTCAAAAGGGCATTTTAAAGTTTTTTTTCACCCCACCTTAATTCACATTTATCATACTGTCAGTTTTCACTTCCAGCATAATGTCAGACTGTTTATTCAGAGCCCAACTGATGGTTTTCCATTTGTGTTTGAGGCGTTTGTGATACGCTACAGACAGACTTCTGACGGGTTCTCCTGACCAGGACCAGAACATGTTGCAGACACGTGGAGCCCAGCTTAACAGTCTTTGAAAAATAGGTGTAATCTTAATTAATTGTACTTTTATTCTGTCAGTTCTCCCTTTTTTTGTCACAGTCACCTCCCCCTTCCCTCGGTACCTTTGGGCCATGGTCTCGTCTAATGACAGGGCTGAACACATGCTGGACCAGAAACGTGAGGGCGTCCCCGATCCTCCTGGATCGCCCCTCGTAGGGCAGATCTCTGATGGCTCTCAAGACCTCTTCTTGTGAGCTGTAGTCTGTCAAAGCGATCCTCATTCTGTGGGGATTGGGGGAATTCCGCCATTTTCCATCAGTTTTAAGGAACCTTACCAGGTCCGCTTTTCTTGATTAAAGACTTACTTTGGGACATCCCCAAAAACGGTGACTCCAAAGCGGACCCCCTCAGTTCCCACCACACTGTCCTTGAAACTGGTGATGATGGCGGAAATGAAGTCCTTGACATGGGAAAAGCTGTTCTGGCCCACGCTCCATGACTCATCCACCAGGAAAACAATGTCTGCCTGCACCACAGTCCTGCATGCTGAGAGCGAGAGAGAGAGAAAGAGAGAGAATAAATCCTAATTAAATCCTTTTATTCTCATGCTAACCACCAGATAGCAGTCTTGCTCTACTGTGGCTCATTTACTGTCCAACACGTGGCCAGGGAATTGCACAAATCCCCTGAATTTTTAATGAGACACAAGTGAGTTGAGGAGACTATTAGTATTCTGAGCACTCAGACGAAAAAACTTTAGTACAGCAATGGGGAGGGACGCTTGGAATATTAACGTAAACACACCCAAAATGAGTGTCGGTCCAAACGTTCCCTTCTAACATTATGATCTGATGGGAAATTCAGGGTTTAAAGGCCAGGCACAGGTTGGAAAACGCCCCTAGCATTGATTAAAGACGTGAGCTCACAAGTATGTGCATATATTAGCTCTGGATGGGAGCTGCAGCAACTTTTTCCTTGTTTAACGCACATTTCAGCTAAAACCGGGAAGAAAGAGGCTAAATTACGCTGGTTAGGTTAAGCCACACTAAGATATGATGTAGAAACATCAGCTGGTACCTTCAGGCTGTGCAGCGGTGCTCTGATAGAAGAACGAAAGTGACATTAAAAACATCCACACACAGGAGTGACCCATGCTCTTCCTCCTCTCCCAGCTGCTCCTCCTCTCAGCTCTTCTCTCTGCTCTTCCCCTTCCTGGATCCCAGTCTGCAGTCAACACTTCCAGTTCTCCTCACTTGGTCTCTAAAAATAAAAAAAATGAAGTAGGACAAAGTCATTCAAACTAATAACCAGTCAGTAGAGAAAATTGCAGAAGCTGACGCAGTCACACCGATGAAAACTCTGCACTTGCAATGTGTTTTCATCTTAACATAATCTTATTTTGCCCATTATTGATTGTGTGATCATTAAATCGCTTACACTGAGTCTGCGTGACGCATCTGTCACTGTGTGCCTACATTTACAGGCCAGTTCTCTCTGTAATCCATTTTGTAACAGTTTCAAATGACAACATAGTAATAAAAGCATCAAGCTGGCTTTTAAACCTTCAAATTTAAAGCCTATTAAAGGCAGTTACTGGGAAATCAAAACATTATGGACACACATGGACATTAACACTTGTTATGGCTCTCGTAGAGTGCTGGGTTTGTTTTACAACCAGGCACCAAAATACCACAAACCAATCGATAAGTTCTTACTGTCGATCAATGGAGAAAATATTTGCTCTGAATAATTTTGCATTTTCCCCGTTAATAAATCCAGGAGAAGTTCATTTCGTTGTCAGGGACAGAGGCCACAGGCAGGAGGCACTTGTTTCTCTCCTGCAGCGTCCTTCCAGGGTGAAAAACAAGGAGCTCAGCTCTCACTTCTTGTCTCATATATCTTTATTCCAACTAAACAGTTATTACTAAAGGAGATAAATGCATCTGTTTTATGATGCCCCACCAGCGGACCTCGTGCACCTGCCTCACACAATTACTGTAAGCGCTCCCCACACCAGCCTCCTCAGCTAAACTACTCACATTTGTAACGAAAGGAAGCGTCTGACAGTAGAACTAATTGCTTCTGGTTTGTGTAATTAGAAAAATATGTAGCTCCGAGGCACATCTACAGAGAGGCGGTGTTGCTCTTTGGGTTTTTTGTACTTATTACTTCTTATGTTCGAGTGCGAGGGAGGATTCTCATGAGGGAAAAAGAAATTAACATTTTCAACCTGCCCACTGTTCTACCGCACAGTGATGCGAGTTCATGACTCATGCCAACACAAGGACTTTAAATTTCTTCATTTAAAAATAAATATCTATGGCTGCTGTTATTGTGGTTTTTGGCTGGTTCCCTCTCTTTCCATCCTTACTCTGAAGAGTAACATTATTGAAATACAAGTTCTACCTTTTGAAAAGAAAATTTTCCTTCTTTCACTGCTGCACATGCTTGTTTAAGACGCGTTTGCTCACCAAATATGACATTTTTCAGACAACAGCTACAGCCATTTTATTCCGAATAGGGTTGAGTTTAATTTAATGCTGAGATGCTGCACAAAAGACAAAAAAAGCAGATAAAAATGGTTGGTAGCTCTAAAAATGACCATGTATTGTACAGAAAATGAAATTTAAAGGAAAAGAAATTATTTTTCAAATAGATATAAAAATATTAATTTAACTTATGACTGGTTTCATTTTAGAACCATTTTATTATCTAATGAAAGTTTTGTCTAGATCAGCTCCACTGCAGATACTCTGTTGGAACCACTGTTGTACTACTGTAATCTATGTAGGAGTAAAAAAACGTATCATGAGAGTAAATGTAATGTTCAAGGATTTAAAGGAAAAAAAAAAACTTTTCTTCTTTCTTGACAGACAGAAAGCTGAAAGAGATTAGCCCCAAGGCTACAGCTCCTCGCTTTGGCACAATAAAACCGTGACAGCAAGATTGTCTCTTTGAAGGGTGGCAGCTGCCTACTGGTTTATTATCTCCCGCTGAGACTGGAAGGTGATATTTAAAGGTAAGCTAAGTATGACACTATGCTGTAATCAAGGCAACCCAGTGGCGAATCACACTGCTGGATGGCCCCTCCAAACTCCGCTCAAGGGTCTCACAGCCAAAAATGTCTTGAGGTATTCAAATTTTAAACCACGTTTTCAAACATCCGTTTTTAGGTGAGCAAAACTAATGGTGAGACAGAGGATATGCAACACTTCAATCAGCTCCAACTTACTGGCAAAGGGATCATTGACAGCTGATCCCATTTGAAACCAGTAAACCCACCTCAGAGAGTCACACGTTTAGCACATTGACTGTGGTGTCAGAAATGGTTCGGTGCTTTCAAACACTCAGAGTGATCCCACAGAGCCTGAGCTGAAACCATCTGTTCTTTACAGGCAGGACTCAAGCACAACGCACAGCCTGCTGATGTATAGTAAACCTGTTCTGTCAATCAGGCTATCAAATAATATAGAGTTTAACTTGAGAAGGGTTCAAATGGGTCGATCACCGCGGAATCTAGCACACCGCACCGCCTGGTCCTCTCAGATCGACTGGTTTACAACCCCAGAAGAAAGTTAGTTTTGGCAGGGCTTGAACCTGAATGTATCACAGCTCAAATATTCTCCTCTTCACATACCAGCGCTGATCTGAGATCTGCCTCTGCATGTAACCTCCGGAGAAGACGAACCTGTGCTCTGATGAATGACGGAGCTCGCCGTAGTATTTGTCCTCTGGCGAGGGTTCTAGTTTCGTCAAAGACAAGTTGACACTCCAGTTTAAAGGAATCATTGTCTTTTGCTTTTGTCCAATTGGGTCATAAATATCTTTAGGAAAACATATAATACCATTAGTACATATTTAGGAAAGTGATCATAATCACACTAAGGGAAGCTAAACAGCTATTATGTGTTCCTCGCCTCATGCATGGACGAAACGACAGTTAAAAATAACAAGGCAATTAGCTGAATGAGTCACTGCCTGGTGTTGAGGATGTGGAAAATGTGCTAATCACTGCATTATCCTGAACATGGTTTTTATATTATTTGAATTACTTTTGTGTGTCTCACACAGAAGTTGTTGACCAGGACCAATCACACACATGAGAGATTTGGCATGTTTCACAGTTTGAGAAAACAATATTAAAAATATTCAATTCCAAAACCTCTCAGGATTAAGTGCATGCACATATAGTGTGTTAAAGGTAGTTAAATTAAGTGAAAGAAATATGTGAGCATTACCTCAAACATTTGGGTAAAGTCTAGAATCATAATCCTAAACACACAGACAACAGGCCTGTGATGATCTTTTGGTAAAGAAAGCCTTCATCACCACTGAGAACACCCGCTCTTCCTGCGTCTGTGTGTATTCTGGCTGAGTTGATGCTTTTACCACCATTCTGCAGGGTTGAATAATGTGACAAAACCAGCCTCAGTGTCCCGCACCCCCCGTCCCTATAGTCATTTTCTCTCCCTCACACACACACATGCGTATGTTCACACCTCGTGCACCCCGCAAGTATGTCTGTGCGTCAGCTTTTTTTACATAATGCCATTTTTCACTCCAACAGTTCGCAGGATAGATTATTCCCCATAGGTGGGAAATGGGTCCGTGCAAAATAACGCCGGCTGCCTGGGAAGGGCAGCGTCTGATAGTCTCAGGCTTTGGTGCAGTAACTTTCAGATGTGCGTCTGCACGGTGCTGCCTTTAAATCATTTTGCATTTACCTGGAGGTCGACAACAATAAGGCTGATTCTTAATGACTTAAGGTCTGCCTTTACCTGTTCTTGCATTGCTGATCCCCTTAAACCAATAAAAGTAGATCAACTGCTGTGTAACTGTAATAATCTTAACAAAAGCAGAACCATTTACAAAGTTCAGAAGGGTTCTGAACCAGGCCCGCGTGTCTCTGACTTACCACTGCAGACAAGAGCACCATTATCTTCCAAATCCAGGCCACCTCTTGACTGTCAATGTGGGGAAAAACACCCCCGAAACTACAGGTAACAACTTTCATCCGAGTCAGCGGGAGTGCAGGGCTGGTGTTGTCTCCCTGTTAGGACAGATAACCTTCCGGATGGTAAATGAGAATCAGCTTGTGTGTGTCTAAGTAAGAGGGGAGGGGTGAGTGAGTGAGTGTGTGTGTGTACCTGAGAAGTTTGGGAAGAAGGCTGTGGCGTTGAGGGGTTTGAAGCGGCTGTAACCTGTTGAGCAGAAAGGTGGGGGTTATGAATGAGCACTGACCTCTGCAGGAATGCATTACTACTGTTCTACTCTGCAGGGAGGCAGAGACACACACACACACACACACACACACACACACACGGCCATCACTGGAACACAGCAGAGCCAACCGGCGGAGCAAAATAATCTGGAATCTGTGACATTTTTTCCTACCATTCCAAATTACTCAGTGTTTGTATTGGTGGGTGACTTTTGCAAAAGTCTCAGAAGCTGCTGCTGCTACGAACCACTGGCACGATTAAAACGACTCGAGCGAACCGTAAAAGAGAAAGAAAAGACAATAAACCTATCATGTTTTACAAGTCTCTCTCCTTGTGTGTGTTATGTGTGTGTGCGTACACTGAAGGGCATTGGGTCATCTTTAATGGTGGAACCCAGGAATGTGGCGACCACTTTAATTGGGTTTAGCCAGCTGTCAGCGTTGACATGCTGTAATTCAAACACACATAAACATGCTTGAAAACATGCAAATGGTTCCAATCGGCCAACTATAGGTTCACAAATGGTTAGACCAGTAGGTAGCCCGGTACATTATTTATCACTCTATCCAGTGTCTGACAGGATGTGCTGCTTCTCTGACTGATGCAACTTCTTTTTTCTAGATCAGTTCACTTCATACTTCCAATTTCATTTTGATCTTTCTTTTTTTTACAATAGACAAACTTCAAGAGCAGCGGGCTCGTGCTAAAAGGAGCCTGCTGATACTATCTCTACCACAGTAAGATCTTAAGCTGCCCCCATTCAGCTCTTTCCTGGCTGCGTCCCACCATGGCTGAATGAGCCCAAGTAGCTTTCAGCGACAGTGATTAGACATAAAAGGTGTTGGGGACCTGTGGAGGGCTTATTCAGACAGGGAAGATTAACAGGTCTTGTCTCCACTAATTGCACTCCCCAGTCGCGAAAGGTGCTGCTGCAAAAGTTTGATTAAATTGCTTTTGTGTCAAAGAAGTGAAAAAGGTGAAGAAGGAGGAGGGAAAACAAACAAAAGTAAATGAGGGGAGCCGACAGCCCCGGAGAAATATCAGCCAAAGCGTTTGGACCGTTGTGTTTAGCAGATCAAAATCCATCCTGGTAATATTATTTTTTATAAAAAATGAATCATTGTTTAAATGCTTTATTCTATATACATGGTTGTGAAGGTCATATCACTTCTGTAAGTACTGGTGCTGATGCTCAGGAGGTAAAAGTGAGTCTAATTAGCTCTTAATATTCCGTTTGGATGAGCCTGGCTATTTCCCATTCATGCCTCGTGGCAGCTTTTTCAAAGAGCTTCTACTTCTAATTTGATGACATAAAGATTTAATGCATTTGTGCAATCTTAATTTCTCCTCCTCGTTCCTTCGCGCTCGGCTGCCTCCATCACCGAGGCGACGGGAATCGAACATTACTTTTCCCGCTGGTTGTAAGGCACGCTGTTAATTGTGCGATTTCTCAAAAGTCACTTTGATTATGTAAATCGAAGTTTTCAGTTGACATTCAGAAATGATTACTTCTTTACGCTGTTCTGTATAATTGGTGGATATATGGCAGTAATGGAGGCGTCGGTGTGACCGCAGGAAAG
Organism: Tetraodon nigroviridis; assembly: GCA_000180735.1. Lineage (NCBI taxonomy): Eukaryota > Metazoa > Chordata > Actinopteri > Tetraodontiformes > Tetraodontidae > Tetraodon > Tetraodon nigroviridis. The sequence continues at coordinate 708,937 of CAAE01014535.1, read as the reverse complement.
ACGGACGGGTGTCGAATTTGATCAGAGTTTCCCATCAGGGAGCTGGGCAGTGTTTTTGTGGCCGCAGGCTAATGCAGCTAACTGCTCGGAGCGGCCATGCAGACACACAAGATGACACACACCATTGTGTTTTCAAAAAACCCCTGATGTCCCATCCACAGTTGAGCTGTCATGGCAACGGGAGAAAACATGATTGAGGGGCTTGTTCCTGGAGAGGAGCTGCAGCACAGCGGACAACTGAGAGGCAGCAGAAGTCTGGGCTGAAGGAATTAGTCATGAGAGTGTGTAAAATGACCACTCTGAAGCCAAAGTAATGAACAACACCAGCACAATCACAGTCACAACAGTCACACAACCATGCAGGAACTGGATGTAACTGAACAAAAGTGTCGAAAATGTAAAAAACTTTGAAAAATCCAGGGGAAATATGTACTTTATGTGATAGGAGGCAGTAGAATAAGTCTGAAAAGAAGGGATGGGGCCATTTCTTCAGTCTGAATCTTCACAGAATACGGTTGAGAAGCAAGACATAGAAATTTTGCTATGTGCTTGATTTCATCGTACCCTAAATTTATTGGAATTTTTGTCTGGGTTGCTGACTTGCCTGCTGGCTCCTTTCATTTGGCAGACTCACCAATGAGCTGCAAAACACAAACAACAAAGGGTTTAATCCAGGTGTTCTGTCAAATGACCTTGCTTGGTTAATGGATGCCTTTTAGACCAAATGCTGCCAATTAAATCTGACCTGAGAACTGACAGCGTGCTGTGGTGAATGCCAAGAACATCCCCTTAGGCAGCTCACAAGCGGAATTCAGTATTCATCATTTGTGTGCTCAAAGGCAGACATAAAGAGAAAAGTTGATCCTAGGGTCAGCTGGTCACACCGATCCCTGGAAAGACACACAACATTTGCCCAAATCAGGGACAATGAATAAGTTTGCTGGGAGACTCACAATTCTCTGCTTTTTCTGCTCATCTGAGCCTAATCCTGCTTTACGAGCAAAGCAGAATGGGATTTTACCCAGTTTGCAGAGAGCAAGCGTGAGGAAAGTATGCAGTTCGCTTAGGTGTGCAGTCATATAAAAACTGGGACGAAGCAATTGTACAAGGAAAACATCCCAAAGAAAAACACTTGCATGTCCGATGCATAATATCTATGTTTGCAGCTACAAGGAACATGCATTATGTCATATGTCTAATGCAATTTATGGCTTTCCCGCCCACTGTTGCAACAAATTGAGCCAAAACGTAAGTGCAGTCAGGCCTTTTTAACAACTTACTTCTATTTTAGATTTGAAAAGAATTTGCAATTTACCGGTAGAAGGTTTTAAACCGTGTTGAGTATTAATGTGAAATGTAAGCCTAAATGTAGGTACTGAACTCTTGGCTCAGCCTTGGCTAAATCTAGTTATTCCCAGCTTCGCATTCAATTTCTTCCAGGAGGACAAAGAGAATATCTCCTAAAATCCTGAGTGTGAGATCAGCAGGTGTTTGGCAGACACCTGGTTTGGCAGACATTAGCCGGGACAGCCTCATCTCCCAAACCGGAGACATTTTCCCTTTATCAGTCAGGCAGTAAACTCCATGGAATGTGTCATTCTGTTTTGTATAACACTGCATGTCTAAGAGATCACACACACACACACACACACAGGCAGAGACATGTCTGCTGGGAGCAGGTCACTGGAGCGCTGCAGCAGCAGTATGCTAGATGAAATGAAATGAGTAAGCGGGCTTTGGAACACAAAAGCAAATGTTTTCATAGAAAAAAATTACAAAACTTTTTTTTTTTTGGGTGTTTTGTTTGTTTTGCTGCTAAATGAACAACAGCACTGTGGAGAGGAAAGTGAAAACACTGCAGAATAATTCACAACTTTTTGTCCTCCACATTTTTCTGCAGAGACGTTGGCCCTTGAGTGCCTTTGACAGTGGTTTTGGAGGAAACAGAAGCTGCTTCTG
>CAAE01014535.1:685885-703864 GCA_000180735.1 Tetraodon nigroviridis | reverse complement strand
GCAGCGTAGTCAGACAACAACGTCAACTGGTTATAGAGCGATTAAAATAAGGCCCACATACAAGCACAAGCCTGCGCCTTGTATAATACTTCTCTGTGAAAGATTTCATGCTTTTTTTTAGGCCTGTGCCTGTGCCCTGCTCAATCCAGAGCATTGTTCTGAGTACAGGCTGCAGGGAAAGTTAGACGCCAGGGGCCCAGAAAAGACAGTCAAAGAATTATGACAGGGTTGCAACATCTGTTGCCTGAGCAGAGGACAGAGAGTGATGGATGACCAGGTGTTTTCCGGGTGTGTGTGGAAACTGCATGTTCCTTAGGTGCACCTGTGGTTGGTGAAACTAGGGACTAGGGTCATTTTTTTCTTTTTTTAAATGTAACAATAAACAGAAACAACTGTTTATTTAACATTCTACTCTAGTTATTATTGCATGGTGATTCCTGTGTATGTGCTTAAATCATTGTGAAATATAGACATTTAGCCAGAATTAGGGCAGACCTCCGCCTATGATTATTTACATTCTCACAGTCATCACCTGTCATGTCACAGGGAAAGTGTTGACAGGACAAACGCTGGTTTTATGCTAGATCACCAGGTTCTTCTAAAGCTAATCCTTTTGGATTAGGAGACACCTGAGGCACCGTTGGGGTTTTACGCCCGGTGCGGATTGGTGGCAGGACGGACTTGGCTTTAGATGCTGAACGCCTGCCAGTGGGTGCGGAGGGGGTAGCCACAACTAGCTGATCAGTGTCTGGATCTGGGGCATCAGGAGACTGGGATTTTCCTACAAACAGATGAGCACATTTTCAGAATGAATAAACATGTATGAAGTGAAGTAAGTTTTAAAATTTACCTTTGAGTGCTTCCAGGGTGTGTCTGAGGACAGCCATGTCTAAGGGGTTCACAGTACTAGACAAGGCTCTGGCTGAACTGGGAACAGACGGAGGGGGAGTGGCACGAGATTCATCTGTGCTGCTCACAGGCACGAGAAAAGGAAACACACACACACACACACACACACACACACACCAAGTGAGTACGGTAATTTATTTGTATCTCTGAAGCTAATATGCATGCAAGCACCAACTAAAACAAGACTTTCTGTTGCATTCTGGGACTGAAACAGTCAAGTGGAGACAGATCCTGATGAAGAACCATAAATAGATGTCAGGAACCCGGGAGAGATTCTGAAGCCCTAAGTAATGGTAGAAAAACACACTGGTGGAATTTGTCTCCCAGCCAGTGATAATGCGACTTGTGGCTTCTTAGCATGTTCCACACGTCTGGAGAAACATGGCCTCCTAGAGCCCAAAGGCAAATCTGACTGAACATGAACTTTGCGGGGATCCCAACATCTATTTTTGGCAAATATTAAAATAATTTAATGATTATACATATATGGCCAAGATCTGCACCAGGTATTAGAGAACAAAAGCAGGTCTAAAAAGCAAGTGAAATGTTACACAACAATGAGTAATTTATGATATTTCTCTTCACCTTTCTTCCATAAAAATGGTTTATATTGTGGAGTTTCTCACCTGGCGTTCTCAAAAGGATCATGACTGTGCAGCGTGGCGGATGGAGAAGGCCTGAGGTAAACAGAGTTGCACAAAATTCAATTGCCCTTTTTTCTGAGCATAAATCATTTGAGAAAGCAATATTATACTCAGCTCTGGTGTTGTTATAAACAGAGACAGAATATTTTCTATACTAAAAGGAACAAACCATTATGTACACTTCCCATCTGAAACGGGCAATGGACACTATTACAGGGGGGCTGTAACCATGGAACATTTGTTGGCAAATTATTGATTTAAAGTGTAAGTGGAATATTAGGTACTGGATAGCTGAAAGGCCAAGATGACCAGCATGCAGCTAAAATCCTCAGCAGGACTACGTAAACATTGCGAATATTTGTTCCTAATTGTTCCTTTCAGGAAAATACAAAAAGTCTTTGGTTTGTCTTTGGCTCTGTTTTTAGAAGTGGAGGATTTGTGCTGGGTGATTGAGGCACCTGCCACTTCACCTTTAAGGTCAAAAACTAGCTCCAAACAAACCACCAGAAGCCAGTTAGGTCAAGTGCTCCTATTAAAGCAATTTGGACCAACTGAGGGCAGCCACTTGAAATCAGGAAGTGGAGTGCAAACAAGTGCCTGCTGCTTCTAATGAACCTGGTGAGGAGCTGGCTGTAGACTCCTGGACTCTTTCCTACTATTGCCTGTCTCACTTGCTGCTCGTGGCGACGGATGGAAGCGAGCTCCTGCAGACCAGAAAAGAGGAGACAGAAACAGTGAGGTGAAGATGAAGTGATGAGGTGAAATCTCCTCATTCAGTCTAGGCATCAGTGGAACCTTTATATAGATTTTATGTTTTACTGACTCACAACGGGGATTTTCTCAAGGCTGAGCTCTACCTGGCTTCTGGTAAAATAGCTTCTGTAGCTCAGATTTGATGGATTAAAAGCTGAAGGAGGGTGTGGCGTGAGGGCACCCATGTCTGGACCAGATCGAGGCGAAAGTGGGTTCTGCTCAGACTCTTGGTCTAAAAAAAGGTCATAGTATAACGTGCAACATATTTGAGCTTTAAAGATTAGAAAAAGGCATGTATGAGGGGTTCGGTGAATAAATACGGACCTGAGGAGGTGTTGCTGGGAGAGGTTTTGTTGTTTTTCTCTGGTTCTTCTTGCTGCTTGATTTTCAGGTACTCATTCATCACCTGCCTCAGCTTCTGGTAGGCTTCCCCCAAGTCATCTTAACACAGAGACACACACACACACACACACACACACACACACACAGACAAATCAGGTTACGGGTGGGGCCAATGCATCTCTCATCAAACACTAATGAATCATAGATATGAGGATGATGACCTCAGTGTAATGAGGTGCTAGCTACCAGTGCATAAAAGTGATGAGGTTCCACTCTGCCTGTGTGTTCATCTCATTAAGGAAACACCGAACATGTCTGAGTGCGTTCATGAAGAGATGATAAACACTGATTGTAGAGACCGCGACTGTTTAGGCGACTAATGTAGCTCTCCACCTGGGTGGGGATGAGTAGGATGTATCGAGGCTGAAAGTAGCTCTTCTTCAGACTGAGCACACCCTGGAATAACACAGTTTATAGTTCTGTAAGAAAGAGCAGGTTGGATTATTTCAGCTTTACCTACTTTTCCTGCAGACAAACCTCGAGCTCCATATGCACGCAGCACGCCAGCCCTTCTCTGGCCACATCCTCCACAGCGTCTCTGCTCAGGCCGTACATGTGACCCCCATACTCAACAGTCTGGATAAATTTACCCTAAAATGGGAACAACAAACCATTTTAGAGCAGCACTTCTTCTGTAGCTGGACAGACAAAAACAAATCCTACATGTCTTCCCAAGATTGTTGGCTGTTCATCTGATAGCTTCTGATTTAGCTGTATAGTCGAAAGAAGATTGTTCTCGTATAGGTCTGCAATCATACGCAGCAAATTTAGCTAAACTGTGTTGGGTTTTTTTTGCATGGTCTGAATGACCCTAATTTCTGAAATGTAATAGTTTATTTCATTTAAATAGCAATCAGAAAGGAAAAAGTATAATTGAGATTCACAAGTAGAACCAGAATCAATAAACAGTACAACAAAACCTTTTAATCCATCTCAAGTCTGTCAGCTGTCCTCTTTTTTGGCTGCATACAGAAGAGCAAATAAAAAAACTCATTTACAGCAAGTTCCTGTATTTTAAATAGAGCTATTTTATCATTACTTCCATACATTAGGCCTGCGGAGGTCACAAAGGGATATAAACTCTCATGACCCTTATTTTCCCCCTCAAATTTCCAAACATCAATTTCACCACAATACCAGCCTGAAATGCTTTTCAAGCAAAATTACACAGCAGGTGTTCCTTTTATTTACAACTCTGTACGGAGCAAAATAAGCACCAAGGACTGCTGATTAAGGCTAATTTTGTGACAGAACAGCTAGCTCGAGAGGTGGTGATTACGCTGATATTGAAAAGCAGCCCTGATGACAGAAAGGGACGTGCGAGGTCAGACCATGAAGAGGAAGCACAATTGACCAGGAGAGGCCCTCCAGGTTGTGTTAGGGACACAATGGGATGAAAGCATCAAAGCCCTTGATGTGCAATTCGCTGTGACCCAGACCTCTCTCACGGCCGATCTTTTTTTATACCATCTTTAGCTCGACACAAAGAATCATAAAAAGAACATATGATTTTGACACCTCTGTCCTAACCGCCTAAAACGACATTAGGGTTTTAATTGAGCTCCGTTCCTGCGGGTTTAATGTTCCAGGAGACGCCATGATGAGTGAAAACTAACCACTCCTCTGAATACTCAATTAAAACCATTCATTTGCTAAATGAAACACTGGCAGGTAAAAGACAAATCAACCCAGCCAAGTTGAATTAATAAATGTAATAGCTCATCTCAATATTGTTAGTGAGTGAACACAATTAGCAATTTTAGGGAGCCTTTAAGGTATATAGAAAAAGGAATAGCTTTTGGTGAATATCAGTCTTTTGTTATGATTTATGATGTTACTGGAAGTAAGAATATTTTGGCTGCAAGTCAGAAAAGGGCTAGGAAAGTGACTAAGTCCTCTTACATCTGAATATGGTCTTTGAGTGCAGCTGATTATTGGAAATATTGATTTATTGTTCTCTCAGACTCCAGGATAATGAAGGACCTTTGCTGCCCAACTCCTTTTTTCTGAGAACTGTAGGGATATTCCCGAACCCACGGCTACGAGGAATCAATTAGGACTGGTGGACTGGAGGATGGCGACTGGCCAAAAGGCAGATCCAATATTTGAGAATAAAGACGAGAATATCTATCAGTTTGGTCTGAGCACAGGACTTTTTCCATTTACACCTGAGGTCAAAAGAGCTGAACAAAAGACTAACTCACCATGGGAATCATGTTCCGAAACTCCTCCTGGTTGATGAAATGGTAATCAACACCATTCTCCTCACCATAGTAGGGCCCCCTTGTGGTGTGACAGATTCTGTGGACACAAACATGTGTGCAAATAAATGTAGAAATTCCAGTTGGGGGGGTGCCTGAAACATATGTCAATCCTAAAATATAGATGTTGAACTGACCCATAGGCAAAGAATTCACACAGATCCTGGCACAGTCTGTGGGTCAGCTCTCTCTTCCCACAGCCTTGGGGACCAGTCAGAACCAGCATCGGATACGGAGAGTCTGCGCAAGGCAGAGTGCTCCTCGGAAACACACACACACACACACACACATACACAGTGAATTGATTTTAGGTAAATATATATTTCACAGGTATGTTTTCTCTTACTACATTACACCAGCGAGTCATTGACATTAGTGAAAGCCACTCCAGTCACTGTCGATAGGAGCCTTGTGGGCTGTGTGGATGCGCTCTAATGCTAAATTGACTCTAGAGGCAGAATTCAATTTGCTGATGATCGATGTTTTCAAAAAGGTGCTGACGCATGAGCTCGTTTTCTTTTTTATAAAGCGAGAAGGTAAAAGCACAGTGGAGAAAGGCTACTCTTGCCTAAAAACAACAATTCTAATGCTTTTTTGATAAATTATATTTGTTCCAACCTGTCATAGAGCACCTGGGGTTGCATCATCTGATAGATCAGGTGAGTCATGTGATCCCTGGCAGCCACCAGCTCCATAGGAGGGTCATACGTGTTTAATGATGACACCTTCAATTCGGGGTTAGTTCCACATATTTTACACACATATCAAATAAAAAGACATTCATTTTCCCTTGAATTTGTTTTGTAAAAATGACTGTAAATGTACCTTTTCTTCAGCTGTGACAGTTTCTTCATCCAGCATAGTTAGATGTTGGAGAAGGAAGACAACTTCCAGTCTGTAATCAGGTTGCTCCTAACAGGAACATGCATGTCATAAAACACATGTTAAAGGTATAATAAAAGCATTGCATGCACACAGTTGTGATGGTTTACTGGATTACTTGCACAGGGTTTCCTCTCAGTTTCAGGTCCCACAACAGGTAGAGATCATGAATGTGTTTGCACTCCTGGATGTCACCGATCTAAAACAAGCACAAAGTGATTCCCCGGAGTTCTCCTGTGTGTGCAAAACTCATGAATGTTGCAGGCTGACATCTGTGGGGTTTCTGAAGGACTGTCGGATCAGTACCAAGTTTCTCTCCAGGTTGATGCTGCACAAGAGGCGGAGATTCTGAAGGCCAGACAGACTGCTGATTCTATTTGAAGACAGGTCGAGAACTTGCAGACTCCGAAGGTTCTCCAACCCTTCAATCACCTTCAGCTGGTTCCCACTCTTGATTCACAGAGGAAAGAGGACAGATTTAAAGCGGCAAGGACATGATACTCATGAATATGCATGCACGCATAAGGAGTTCTACTTCATACACAGTCACTGATTTCTGCTCATAAATATTAAAGGTGCCATGGTCGCTCTGTGGGGTGCATGCACTTCGTCTCCGCAGTGCTGAGTTGAGTGACAGGCCTGCCTCTACCTGCTAAACCCTGACAGGTGAGGACTGACAGCCCAACAGATGTTGAGGCGCTAACACAGCGCACCAACCGAGCAAACAACCGGACCTGAGCTCTCCACCCTTGTCAGGGTCCCCAGGCTGCTGCTAACGCTATTCCACCGACTAAAGTTGTTATCAAGCTGTCTGGCCAAAGCTCACCCAGCTCTTGCCAAGCATGCTGCCTGGCAGAGGGCTGCTGTCAGTGGGGGAGGGTGGCGGCGCTGGTCCCATGAAGGCCTAGGTCAGTGCTGTGATGGGCTGTGAAACAGGCTGCCTGACAGTTGCGTGCTGTTTAGGGAGGCAGCATGTGTGAGAGAGGGGTCGGGGATGGGATTAGATGGACGCTGGATGGACAAGGTGTGAGTGCCTGGCGGTCGAGCTCACTCAAACATTGGCCGCTGGTCCCAAAGCAAAGTCACAGATGGGCAGAGACAGCGAGAGCAGTGACAACAAGGTAGCGGCGACACAGGTGCAACCCCCCCGATAAGCGTGAATAGACCCGCTTTTGGACCATATGGTGATCCAACATTAGACTGACGCGTCGCCGCAGATAAAAAGAGACGTGAGGAAAAATTCACAAGGAGACACATCTTCAGTGTGTGTGTGTATGAGTGCCTGTGAGTAAATGTGCGACAAAAAAACAGTTTTGACAGCGATAGAGGCGAACCTACAAGGCAGAGGTGTGTAAGAGGCAGACTGTCCAGGCCACTGATCCGAGAGATCTTGTTGTGTGCCAGATTAAGATGAGCGAGCATGCAGCAGTGCTCAAGACCACCGATCTCACCCAAACTGTTGTCTGATAGTGGGCAAGTTTAGGAAAACACACAGGCATTCATTATTTTTATTAAAAAATAAATCAAATGACTCACCTCTCATACAGAACCAGAGAAGACTGATGCACTCATCTAGACATAGAAAGGATACGCGCAAGGTCGAGTTTTCGCAGACAACAAAACGCAGACAAATCCTTCATTTTTGTCATGTGATTATGGGAAAGATTAACCTCCTGGGGAAAAAAAGAATGGCAGTAAGTAAACTCATCAGTTTTCACATCGCCTCACCTAAGAGATTCCCTGGCTGAATCCATGAAGCACAGGAAAGCTTTTTAAATCTGTGAAAGTTCAGTGTCATTCAAGGGCAGTTAATGCCTTGTAAGCATATTCAGAGTGACTACAGATGGGCGGTGTAAATCCAAGCCATCATGAGGGAATAGCACAGAAAAGAAGACAAGTGTGGACCTATTCTGTCAGTTCAAGGTCTCGCGTTACCTTGAGATTCTGGGGTGGCTGGAAACCAAAAAAGTCGGAGATTTGATTGTGTGAAGCATCCAGGATAATGAGAAGCGGCATCTGGCTGATGCAGGACAAATCTAAAATTTATATAGGTTACAGCAATTATTATTAGGACGGATAACAGGAACGGGAATGGCTGAACGATCAGGTCACCTTTGATTTTATTCTGTGGCACTTCCAGCTTTTGAAGATGAGCATAATCGCATAAAACGGAGATGTCCTTGAGATTTTTATTCTGTGACAGGGAAACACACACACGCAATGCCTAAAATTTTAAATGCAAAGACGCAAGCGTGAATAAAGACATGCTGCAGAGTCAATGTGATGCGCTTCAGGAGTGTGTGTGTGTGTGTGTGTGTGTGTGTATGGAAGTGTCTTACCACCAGAGATAAGCTGTGGTAGGTGTGTTTCAGCCCAGTACCACAATGTTCCAGGCTGGACAAGCAGCTGGAGACCATCTCAGTCGTTAAAACACCATCTTTCTGCAGACATAAGTATATACACACAACGCAGACATACGTCAGAGCAAATACATGCATCACTTTGGTTAATGCGCTACTACTTTCCCCCCTTTTCTCCAAGTTTTTACATATCTAATGCTAATAGTTTCCAGATATTACGCACTTTACTGGTGATAAAGTGTTTCTTTGAAAGTAGCGTGATACAAAATACGCCTAGCAAACGCGTACTTTGGTTGTTCCGGCTTACCTTCGTCTCCATGTTTCCTTGATTCTCGCCGCTGTCTAAAACCGGGGGGCAACAGCTTGAAGACGGCGGGGGAAAGTTTTGCACGACAGCCAAAGTTTCAGCACAAGTGGCTCATAAAACAATTTACAATCAGTCGAGAAGTATTTTTAGAAAAGGACGCAAATTTCATTAGCGACTGTCGGCGTTTGGCAAGCTAGTCAACAATAAAGTTAGCATGGTTGTTACTAAGCAACCGGTGGCTGATGAAAGGAATTATGGGTGACGTAGTTTAGACGCTCATTTGAGGGCAAAAAGGTGTATACATGTTGCCGTGATTTTTTTTGAAGACCTGTAGTTAAAAAGAGCTATTTTCAACATTGCCCTCTGTCTTCAAGTGTAATGTTCAGCACTCAAGTGTTTCATTGTTTGAAAAACACCTGTCATACTATTTATAAAACGTTTTATAGCAGTTACGTCAAAATGGCTGCTTTTAAACGTGTGGAGCAGATGTTCATACCTGCATTAGGCTTCCTGAGGGGAAAATACAATCTCACTTGAGGCATAAGCATAAAGGGAAATGTATTTATTTTACTCAAGATGTTGCTTGATACTCACATGGATCAAAGTTTTTACATTTTGCAGTAAATAATACGCAAAATGAAGACTAATTAGCAGAATATATGTATACCAGTGAAGTATATATCATGTTGGATTTGACACATAAAAATTGATTTTAATTTAATGGAATAAAAATGAATTCGAAAATTAGAACCAGTCCAAACTGACAGCAACTATATAAAAGGACAAACGGAATTTAGCAGCCAGAGATATTATACAATTCTAGGCTGGAGGAATCTTCAGGGACCACGCCAAATTGGCAGCAGGCAGAGGATGTGGCCACTTTCACAGTCTAATCTAGCATCTGTTATTGCAGACCGAATCAGCGGGCCCCTGGGGCTGCAGAAAGGGGAGAGATGGAGGTGTAATTGAGAACTGCAGTTTAGATCTAACAGGAAAATGAGATGGGGGCCAAGTTTGGGTGAGGGTCCCCGACGTTGGCCTGAAGTCATGGCAAGCTGGGGACAGTTGAGCGTTTAAGTGCTTCTCTTCTTTAGCTCTTAAAATGGGAAAGGAAGCAGATTGGATGTGAGTGTGGGAGTGAATAGGGTGTTCTGCTGCGCCTCCATCCGAGAGGCTCCAGAACCTGCGTGAACCCAATTAGGAAACGAGCTAGGAACAAGCAAAAACTAATCGCAAACATTATAAGAGGAAGAGCACACCGGGAAAGATGAAATAAAGTGTTGTGAAAGCATATTTGTCGGCCTAATTCTTTAATGATGAGTCATTACTCTTTCAAACAATCCAAATATTTGACACCCACAGGACAGATTTGAGGGAGGAGGCACACACACTCTTATTTCCACCCTGTGGATTCAGTTCTGTTTTCTCATCACACTGTGGTTATCTTCTTGTCCTTGGAAGCCTGTTTAATTGCCGCCTGCTCGCAGATGATCTCCTTCAGCCTCTGCAGACGGATGTTTTGCGTGCTCTGCTCTCCACGCCGGTCTGGCTGCGATGGAGCAGCGACAGGGCGTTGATGTACTCCAACTCGGTGTAGCGAACGCCCTGGTCCACCACCAGATTCAGCAGCTCATCGGCAGTATTGTACAACATCTCATAGTACTGCCTAAGAGAGAGAGAGAAAGAAGAATTCCAGGAAACCGGAGTTAACAATAACAAGGCAGGAATAATAACCAGTGCAGGAAACAGGAGGGAAACAACAAAGGAAAAAAAACACAAAAGTCAAACTACTGTTGCTGTCAAGCCCAATTTACTAAAAAGCACTTCAAGCGCCTCAGTCTGCCACCACCGGGAGCTGAAAGCACAGAAGAAACATTCAGCAGCTACCGACACAAAGTGAGTTAATGAAATGTTGTTGACAAAGCCGCAAGAGGTTTGTGGAATTAATAGCTCTTTCATCAGAACCTGCGGGAACTATGGACCATTCCAGAGAGAACACACTAACGTGGAAAGATCCACAGACGGCAGTGAGATGACACACGCCTGTCACAGGTGACCAAAACCTCAGGCGTGCCACAGTTAATGTGTGCTTTCATGTCAGTAAAAAAACTGAAATGAAACACTGATATTAGCTCGGCAGCTAAGATTCTAAGCTAACGTCAGCCGCTGTCATTTGGGAGGGCGGGAAACTCCAGGCGACAAAGACTAACGACTGGAAGGACGAGTCAGGAATCGGGGTGAATAATATCCGTTTTCAGGCCTTTCTTTTACAAATAATGACCTTGGCTGACGGAGCATTTGCATTCACACCTGCTCTCTCTCACACGCTCTTTATTTCTCTCCAAGGTCTTGTTCGTTTTTCCATCTCTAAGCTCATTTCACGGAAAAGCTTGTCAATATTGATGAGGGTCGCGTTGGCTCGCTCTTTAACCGCGGGCGAGACGGAAGGGAAAAATTCATGACCGTTCATCATAAACGGTGCTGTGAACCTCGGTGTGTGTGTGTGTGTGTGTGTGTGTGTGTGTGTGTGTGTGTGTGTGTGTGTGTGCTCTGTGTGAAGGATGCTGTCTTTACGTCTTTAACTGCTTTTACCTCTTTGCAGCAAAACATAATCTGGAAAAAAAACAAAAACATTGATGTTCCATTTCCAAGATTGCACGTTTTCTGGACACCTGAGGCAAGTCAACTCATTATACGACTAAAACAAAAAAATATCAAAATCATGAAAGCACAATAATACACATAATGACAAGGACAAATTAAAATGAAGCAGCTTTAAATACTTTGACCTCCGTGGCTACAGTGATGTGCTCTGTGTTTTTGAGCTAGGACAGGCTGTGAATATTATACAAAAACATCAAGAACCTCACTTTAAAAGCTGAGAAAAGTAAGCGTGACAAAGTTCTCCCCAAGTTTTTGCATTTATACAATCGGTCTGACAGACAAGTTTCAAATCTCAGCTGCTTCTTTTAATTAAGGAAGCCCATCTGGTAGACGAGAAAATTATGCACATGGAGGGAAATGAACAACAACCCTGACTGCTGAATGCTGAAATGATGTATCTGCGACTACTGTGGCGATCACTGAATGCGGTTACGATATTCCTCTACAGTCTGGGGGAACAGCGGAGGCAGCTGGAAAGGAAACCAGAAGAAAGGTATACGCTAAAGGGAGCATAAGGGTGGGATCAGCCCAGCATGGGGAGGAGTGGGTCCTGCCACAGACCCAAGCCTTCGAGTCCAAAGTAACTAGGTGAAGTTACTTTCACATAAATGGGAGAATCTGGTAAATCAAAGAAAAAAAAAACAATCTAAATTGTTTTTTTGATGCAGCACCTGACATCAGGACACAAAATATGCATTTGTAAGGCTGTGTGTGTCTGTGTATGTGTCTGTGTGTGCATGGATGCATGTTGTGTGGACAGCTGGCATATTAGAGTGTCTGTTTTTGTATGTGTCTGAGTGATGTATGTTAGCTTGCGCTGTAAACACTTTTAAACAGTTCATTACCCGAGCAGTCGGAAAGCCATTTGCAAAACAGCGTAAGGGACTGTTAATAAGATTAAAATCTCCCAGCAACCCACCGTGGAGAAAGAAGCCCTCAGTGACACACAATGACACGCAAAGGCGCCAACGCATCTTTTCATTCCTTCGAGATGGGAGAGAGTTAATGAAACCTGGGTGTTGTTGTTCACAAAGCCAGAACGAGAATTGTTTTGGTCCCTGCCTTTAACTCTTTGTTTATGCTGCTCGTTCTCTCTGTCTCCTCACAAACACACACACACACACACACACACACAAGGAGAGACACACAGAATCAGGCTAATTTGACCAGTTTCCACCCGCTTGTGCCAAAAGCTCCATCTGTAAGAGCAGTGCTTCAGTAACCAATGAGTGTGGGTGTCAACAGGCCTCCCTGGTGAGATTTCATTACATTTTAACTAGCCACCTTTCCCTTTCAATGTATTCAAAGAGCAACAAACAGATTCACGATGCATGGCTGCAGGGCTGCAGTCGCACGTATAAGTCGGTAGCATGACAGCGAGGAAGTGAGTGAGGGCAAAGACAAAGACGGATAAAAAGCCCGAATCAGCACTATCTTTCCTCCCCTCATTTCCGGCACGAACAATATTAAAGCCATTACACGCTGCCTCTGTCAGCATGTTTGGAACAACACATTAGTTACTGAGGGAGGGAAGAGGAGGGGGAGGAAGAGGCTGGCAGAGAAGATGAACCACTCCATCAACTGGAACCAAGACTTGTTGCTGCAGTGATAAATATGAGGTTACCGATTACAGCAGTGGAGCACCTTTTCCTTATTATACAGACTTTTAACTTAAAAAAGTCTGCTAACCAGGCACGCATAGCGTCGTGAAGGATGACGGGATGACAGGAAGTGGTGCATCATCTACCTTTATTTTAAGGTCAGCCACTTTCCGCTCTGCTTACAGGAAAAACATCTTTTCCACGTCCCGCTCTGACTGCAGTGCCTCTGGAAAACTCATATTCCCTCCGGAATTGCGGTGCTGCTATTAAAAGCAGCAGGTTTAACCCTGGCCAGTCTTAGCTGGAGCGCGGCTTAAAACCAGGCTTCTGAAAGGGTTTTAAAAGGAATAAAAAGTCATTACACAAATGGATAAGAGCAGCTTTGTCATGAACAGTCCCAGTCTTAATGTCCTGCTGCCATTTCCAGCATCCCTGCATCTCTCCGTCTCCAAAGCCGTACAGTTGTCTCTCCTCGAGTAATGAGCAAAGGTCTGCAGGGACACCGAGACAAAAGCTTCATCAGCAGAGACCAGCCGCATCGTGCTGAGCGACACCCCACAAGCAGCTACCAAACACACCCGGGCTTCATTAGCAGAGAGCAGCATCATCATAAACACACACACACACACACACACAGTGGACACAGTGGACAGACGTGCTCCAGCAGAGCCGGAGCATGTCCCCGCAGACGGAAGGAGGAGAGAATAAGAATTCAACAGAGGCTGTGCAGGTGGTTGGGCGGTAGCGAAGAAATAAAACAGCCACGGAAAGCTTAAGAAAAAAGGGACTGTGGAGCGAGAGAAGAGAGAGATAAAGGGGAAGACACGAGGTGACAGGAAAGGGAAGCGGAAGCTGAGCGAAGTGACAGCGTCGTAAAAGCTGGGCCTAAACACAAACACTTTTATCTGGTGACACCCACTACCTCCTGACACAGCCGTCAACTGTACTTATTACCACACTTTCTGCCGACACACCGGTCCGTCACCTCCGTACACACACATTCAGTAAACAAAACCAAAGACGTTTTTTTTTTTTTTGCCAACGGGCGCGTACCACCTTCTAATAGAAAGGAGGCTGCACAGGTTGGCACAACATTCGATTCTTGTTCACACTCAGGCGTGGTGTTTGCTGCTAGTAACGGACAGGTGGATGCGTTTGGCAGAACGCTGGAGCATCTCTGTAAAAGCTCTTATTTCTTCAGCTTCACAATCAATCAATTATGAAGCTTACCTATTCAGAAATGAGCACGAAGCTAATCAAAACAGAAATTTAGCAGCAGGAGCCAAGACTCCTGCTGTGGAAAGAAAAAAAAAAAAAAAATCAATGTTGTATAGAGCCAAAATTAAAATAGCTGGTGTTTTGAAAATGAAACATTCAAGGTTGTTTGCGGCAAATAATGTGAGAGTATTTCAAATGCCTATTAAAACCAACACACTCAGATCTCTAAGTGACATAAGAAGTAAAATTTGCTCATGATTTTCACATCTACAATTGTCAGGTTCAGTCTTCCCTGTTGTGAGGCGCAGAAACGCACACGCGCACCACACACAGCTCTGCAGCCACTGACGTGCTTCTGAACAGATGGTGTGTGTCTGTGTGTTGTCAGATTTTAGGTATGCGTTCGTGTGTTTGACCTTTATTCACAAACACTGGTGCCAAAAGTCTGGCTGAGACACAATAGACCACCGCAGGATGGTGCCATACAAACACATGAGCTCACACCAGTAGGCTCAAGGTAACGTTAGAATGGTTGGAAAACGCTGTGCTACAGCTGCAGGGGGAAATGGCGAGCGCCAGCAGGTGGCACTGCTTCCCTACTCTTCTTTGGGATGCGGAGGGAGGCTGTGGTGGCGTCAGTGCGCAGGAGTTCTGCAGTGCTGTTACCAGGGTGCTCCTTAGATCAATGATTATTCCTGTGTCCTTGTTCAGGTCTTTCTTAAACCCCTATTTCCTATACGGGAACACTAAGAGTACGTTGATGCCTGCTTTTGTCACGCAAGCCAAACAAAAGCCAGAACACAACCATGAATATTCACTTTTGCTACAAATGCATAATTTCATCGGTATTTCTGCTCGGTTGTGGTTTCATCCAGGCTGGAGGGTCACCTCTGTGCACAGGTGTGTGTGCTGCAGACTCCATGAATATTTACACCCTCGGCATGAATATGGTGATTTAAAAAAAACACTGATTTGGTTGGCCGAGTTTCAGGGCAAGAGCGTCATGCTTTCCCAAGATTCGGTGATGACTTGAAATCGGAATGCCATCTATCTGTAAACAATACGGCCTGCAATTCCCAATCAGACCACCCACGCCTTGCAATCAGAAGGAATGGAAAAAAGCTTCAGAGCCATCGCTGGCATTTCTTTCTGCCTGATCAAGAGTGACAGGGGGTAGGAATAACATACTAATCAATGGTCTGATACACCCAGTCTAGTCCAGGTCATTACAATTGACTTCCGTTTGCTTGTTTTCCTGGTTCACGCCACTGTGTTATCTGTGCAAATGTCCAAACAGAGAGTGCACAGACAGAACCAGTCACCTCCAACATGACATCTCTGCAAACATTTCAAGCAGCTAATTAAACTCTGGACATTGTGTTACATGTGGTAGCCGACATGTTTGAACACCCTCCCTCTCACAGTCTCTCCCATCAAAGACACCAGTTTATGGAAGAGATGAAATATCATACTATAAACCCTAAATGAATGCTTCATTCTGCCCTGGAAAATCTATGCAAATGTAAAAAAAAAAAAAAAAAACATGAATGACACAGCTCTATAAAAACATATTTACTGATTGGCCAGAAATATACATTCGGAAAAGTTGTTTTTTAGGCCTGGGAACGCAGGTCACATCTGCCCATACTTGCGTGCCTGGAGCAAGTTCAGAGCAGTATCTTAATTGTTTTTGCCTGCAGAACTGCATTCAGTTTACAGTTATGTTACACAGATGATGTGCCCTGTATGTGTTGGAATGCAGCTTTGTGAATTGCAAATAAATCCATGCTCCGATTGTAGGGTGGTGACAGCTTTCACAGGCAGAGATTTGTCTGTCTATTTATTGGTCATGACACTCAGAAAGGTCTCCAGGAGAGGGAGTCTGCTGCTGCTGCTGCTGGCCAATTACTGGGCTTCTGGTTCGGGAGAACCTATTAGTGCTGGGCTGTGGCTTTGGAAAATGTGAAGAGACCTTTACCTGGCGAAATCAAGGTCCGCCTCCCTGGACATGGTGATGTTGGTCAGGTTCTGCTGCAGGACAAATATGTTCCGACACATCTTCTTGATACCAGACTCGCTGATCCTCTTGAAGTACTGCGCTCCATTTATAAGAATACAGGAGATAAGATGTCCCAGGCCTAGTGTGAGGGAACAGAAGAGGGTGAAGTTAGTCTCTCAGAACATCACCACAGAATAGAATACTGGCGCTCCCATGCTGACCTTCAAAGATGTACTGGAACTTGTGCTGCTGCAGAGCGGCCCCCATCACTTCCTCTATGGCCGAGATGTCTTTGTTGAGTTTGACCACCAGCGGGTCGTAATCCATGCTCTCCACGTTAGCCACGATGGCGTAGTTGCCTTGCTTCGTCAGTGGGATCAGGTAGTGGAAGCAGTGCACCCTGGACGGAAGCAGATGCAAGACAGAAAGGAGAACATCAAACAAAGGCAGATTTCTCCTGGACGTCTGTCAGCTAAAGGGAAAACTGTCGGCGGAGCCAAGACGACAACAACAAGACAACGCATATTATGGCAATGAGAAGTGTTTTTGTATAACAGTGTGTTTTCCCTTGTCTTCTGAGTTGGATATTCACAGTTATCAATCCTCTGCTCAAGGCATCTCAGAGTGTGTATTAACACACACAATCCCTGCTTCTGTGTGTATCTTTCATTAAAATGATATCCTTCAAAGAAAATTGATAAGTAAGGTTCTTGGCCATCCATTGCAGATCCAGTCATGTATAAAGGTTCTTTCTCTTTTGGTAAAATTTCATTTTGCTTTAATTCCTCCACACTCAATAAACTATCAGTACTCAGCAGTTCCAGAAAAAGGGGCAGCGCCAACAACTGCACCACCTTTCCAAAGCCTCCATCCTCTTCTCCATCCCTTCATTCAATTGTTTTTCACACTTTGCTACTGTGTGACCCCACCTTAACCCTTAGTGGCACTTGAACCCCCACCCCATTTTCCTCACAATCCCTTCATTCCTTCTTGCTCTCTTCCTCATGGCTTCATTTAGCTGGTACCACCATCAGGGGAAATTCACTAGATGGGAAGAGTCAATGGACTGTAGCGGCAAGACATCAGCCTCAGGGAGGCTTTTCTACTGAAATCATAAACAATATTGCATAAGCTACACAATAGCCTGCAGGAAAGGAGGGAGAAAGGGATGATGGAAGACTATTAATGTTTGTGTATTCGGGTTGGGGGTATATATTGTGGTAAACAAATTGTGATAGTGTCTCCGAAAATAGTAAAGTATACATTTCTTAATTTATGTATTTATGGTAGAAGTGTGATACCATCCATGAGACGTATGATCAACAAATCATATCTACTTCGAACCTGTCCCTGTTACACAACTGGAAACAGAAGTGATGTGAAAGGCTGAGACAGTGTGCTTGTCCTCTGCGTACCTGACTTCCAGGTGTAGAACCAGGAGGCAGCGGTCTGCAATGTCCTGGAAGCCCCTTGACAGGTCATTCAAGGTCTGGAGAATTTGCTCTCTGCTTCTTTCACTCTCGGCAATCGCCTGGCTGTCTGCTGAGCACAGAGTTGCACCTAAACAGGTACAACGGAGCACAGGACCGGGTTAACGTGGAGGACAAAATTACTCGAGAGAGTGTAATTAACGAGAGGAACCTTTCCTAGCTCAGGAAAGTAAGGAATGGAACTACAATATTTGGATTGGACCTTGATCTCTGACCGAGCTATCAATATTCCTGTGACCTTTTTGTGCCGACACAAAATGTTCTGTTCTCCCAAGGTGATGTCACATGACCCTGACAACTGGAAATGACACTAGCTGATGGAGTACACACAAAGGAAAGCCATTAGCTCCACGCCACGCTCATCCTGAGTCTTTCAGCTTGGTCCTGTATTTTCTTTGCATGGCTTGTGCTGAGACAGCAGGGGCATGTGTCAGGACTCTGTATTGTACACCACACAACAGCCCTGCGTGTCTTTCCAGCACACGGCGG
>CAAE01014535.1:675283-685503 GCA_000180735.1 Tetraodon nigroviridis | reverse complement strand
GTACACACACACACACACACACACACACACACACACACACACACACACAAATACACGTACGCACACATATGTGAAATGTGAGAGGGAAAACAAGTTGAAACAGGATGTAAAATTTGTCTTCCCCAAATGTGACAAATACTTTTGACTGATCTCCAGTGGAACAGAGGGACATCGATTTCCAGGCAGGGACACGCCCCTGAGCTGCACCCTGACAGGCGCAAACACGGTGGGAATGCGATGCAGACTGCAGCGGCTGTTGGCTGTTGGTCCCACTGACTGTTCTGTGCTCCATCCTCCACTGGTTGTCCAACGTTTCTCCTCCTGCTCTTGTGGAATATATGTGCTCCTAAGATGTCTGCAGATGCAGCATGTGCAGGCAGATGGCTCCAGATTAGTGGGAAGAAGTTTCTGTTAACACTGATCTGGACCAGCACAGATGTTCAGAGAGAGAGACCTAGAAATCTGTGGCAACCACATTCCAAGAGTGGCAGCGTTTAGATATCGCTGGCCTACAACAGCATATATCACCATTAAATGTAAAAAAAAAAAAAAAAAAGCACTTTAATGCATCAAACCAGAGTGTCAAAAAAGCTATATTTTCATGACCCGATTTCTAGTTAATTCAACTCCTAATGACATGAAACACTTTCAGCTTAGACAAACAGGGCAAGAAGTTAGGCCGTCGTCTCCAATCAGGAAAGTAAACACAGCCATTACTGATGTGCCAGTTGTGTGCCAGCTGCTAATAGGGTGTCCATGGTCACGCGGAGATAAAGGCTGCGGCCTGTAACTCTTTGTTTAAAGGTTCTGTGTGCTTTGTGAACGTATGTGCATGTATTACTTCTAGGATCTGACTTGCTAACTAAGCATCTCCAGGAAAACTCTTGATGAGTTGTGAGTGGGTGGGGCTGCAGGTGCTTTATCCAGTAGCAGGCACTGGTCCTTTGACTAAAGCACGTTCTCAGCTTGAGGAATCCTTAAGTTTTAAGCCTTAATGTGACGCTGGCATAAGATTCAGTGATCAGTCAAACTTAGTGGTAAAAAAAGTGCCGTTTATTTTACCTGAAGATAGTTACTAGGCAACAGGGTTTTCTTCTTTTTTTTTGGTCTTAAATGTCTGATTTTAGGAAATGCAGACATATTTTATCCAGGCAAAACCCTCCGGTTTGTCACAGCTCACTGTAGACGACAATGCGCACTGGCTGGTTGATAATGGTAAATACTAAAAGCTTGCAAAACATTAATAATAAATCTAATGAAACGTATAACTGTCTGACACAGACGATTAGGCTCTTAGTGCTTTTCTCTTTTCCAGGTTGTGTGTGCAGGAGGGTCCGCTCCCTCCACTGCCTGTGGGCATCGTGGGCAGAAGCGGATCCAGACAAATGTGTGCAAAAAGTAACTTTAAGGCATCTCTACTTAAACTCCCTCACTTTGGCAGCAGAAAGAGGAAAAAAGGCTCGCTGAGGCACCCACTGCTGGCAGCCTCCCTGGGGGGTGTCTATGAAACAAACCCGCGCACACAAATAAAAAAAGGGATTCCTGTCACCCTCCGCCCCCCCTGCCTCTGCTGCTTTGATGATGCGAGGGAGGCAGCACAGCATGGGGGGCCCCATTAGAGTCAGGGACAGAAGGGAGAAAGGAGACGACTCATTGGTCCAGAGTGACAACTTTCTGCCTCTTTTTTCCTTTTTATGCTGATCACATGTGAATATGTCTGTGTTCTTCAAGAATCCATTTCTGTGTATGTGTGTGTCCATCCAATTCTTTTCAACGTATCTGTAATAGATGACCAGAAAGTGATGGTCGGTGAAGATGGAAACCACTTTACATACTTACGTGCAAATACATACATGAAGAGTTTATGTTATAGCAAACTCGGTCTTGCACCATACGACCTGCACTTATGCCATCAAGGAAATTAATTCAATTGTCTATTCAACTGAAAAATAATGACACTAAATAACTGATAAAATGTGATGTGTTTTGCAAATGTGGAACAAGATCCCCTCCTCCTCAACAGAAAAGAGATATAAAAAAGATAAGCAAAAGACAGCATCCTGCAGGGATGGTGTGATGAATGATTCATAAATGACTGACGAGGAGTGGAGAGGAGTTATTAATTATTTTGATGCCTCTGGTAAAGAATGAACATCGTGCATACGGGGATGTGAACCTGTGTCCAGAGAGAAAGCAGCAGATATTAAATATGGGGATGAGATTGAAATATTTTGATATCCAAAGACATGCAAACTGTGTTATGGTCTGATACGGCAACAAAGAATCTCCACATGCTCGCCCTGAGGGATAGAAAAAAAGATTATTTCACACAGAACCATCGTCTCACACTGCAAATTGTCCTGGAAGCCTGTGAAGTGAATAAGAATCTAGCCTTTGTCAGCTTGCCTTCCTAAATGGAGGTTTGCTGAAGGGTACTGGCTGTGGCAAAGGTTAAAAAAGAGAATTCTACAAACAGTTCACATGAGCAACCACGGAGAGAAGGAGGAATGTGTTCCCAAGAGGAGAGCACATGCTTATTTTATAAAGCCAACAGCACAGGCTGAAATCAACACAAACATGCTGGTAGGAAGCAGGAACTCCAGCAAAGATGGTGCTTCACTCCTGTACAGGGTTTCTACGGCAGGATCTGAGAGCTGGACACAAAGGCAAATATTAAAAATTCATATATACACACTCACACCACAGGCTGACACTGGCATTGCCCGGCAGACTTGAGTTATTGAGTAAATATGACCAGTCAGACCACTTCAATAAACAGACGCGGGGCAAACAATGCAAAAAGTTGATGATGGATTGAGATTCAGCACCACGAGGAAGGGGAGGGGGTCAAATTGTTATCTTTCTCATCACAGAAATGTGTTCCACGAAACATACAGGAGAGATCAATCCCACAGGGGGGTGACGACAGCGCGGATCACACAGGCACGCTGAACGGAGAGAAAAAAACAGGTTCTGAGCATCAGGAAGACAAGGCTAAAAGAAATAGAGAAATAAAGCTGACATGAAAAGAAAAAATGAAACACAAAAGTAAAAATGAGAGGGAGAGAGAAGGCACGAATGGAAAGAAGCAAAAGGAGGGAGAGGAAAATGAGTTGTTCATACCTGACTGCTTGTGTAATATAAAATCCAATTTGGAGAGGCATAGACTTGAGGCGGGGGGGTTAGAGGACGAGATAAGGTAAGGTCCCTTTTCCCAGCCACAGCCTTGTCTCATCTTAAAAATTCATGCTTATGTACACACACACATGCACGAGCTCACACCCAAACTGGCACACGTAGTCCGTCATCAGCTCAGCAAACACTAAATAATGAACAATGCGGAAGCTGTCCCGGCATGATAAGTGAGTGCCCTATCCTTCCCATTAGTGCCACCCGACAGAATTAATGATAATTATGTCACGTCCCTTCCCAACTTTTATTGAATTCTTATCTATGAATAAACGAAGAAAGCCGGTGTCAGAGTGAGAGGCAAGTTTAGAAAGAGATAGGGAAGTCGAGCCCAAATCAGAATATTCTCAATTATTTTATGTCCAAAAGAAGAGTTGTGATATGGAACAGCAAAAAGTTCAATGAGCAATCACAGCTCTGAAGTTAGAGAGTTGTGACAATGACTGATAAGGATGGAGGCCCTCTCCATCCCTCTAGGAAAGGTGCATAATTCACCAGAGCTCTGCCTAAGGACCAAGACGCTGCAATGAACACAGCCGAGACTCTCCAGAGTGCTGCAGCACAATAATCTACAGCCACATGAAACAAAAATGTGTTGACTACTGCAGCTTCTGACATGGTTAAACTCCCTCTTTTATAACACAAAGCCTGCAGTATTCAGTCAGACGAGCTCTCTGAAGATTAATGCCCACCGCCTGAACTACACCTTGATGATGGTAAGAAAAAGAAGGTGGTAACAGGGACGATGTCAAAAACATGTTCTGGATTTTGACCAGTGATTTATGATTCAAAGGGGATGTCAGCGCAGGCAACCTAATGAGCCACAGGTTTAATGAGCACCAAAGCTAAGGACGGGAAAACTTTACACACATCTAACCGATGCTCTGTGTAATGCACCCACAAATGTTTCTAATCTTGACTCTGATCAATTACTGACCACAACTGTTGTAATACTACTCTAAATCTATGTAAATAATTGTATTGCTTTGCTTTGTAGTGATCTCTGGTTGCAGTTGTACACTGTTTAATTATTATTAATTACCCACTGTGTCATAATCACAAACAATATTATTTTCTGATATGGCCCCAGAAACAGTCACATATAAACCGGGTTATGGAAACCAAATATTCAGAGATGAGCATCAATTCAAACTTTTATCCCAGACTGTGATCCTGAGCAATTCTTATTATTCCCGGGTGTCCTCAAAGCAAAGATGCACTTACTGGAAGTTTGGGGCAGGGTAGCAAAGAATGTCTTGAGGCGAGCAGCAAGCCACTCCATGCTCTCGTGAAGATTGGCCAGGGCCTTCAGGTCACTGACGTCACGCAGGATCTCATTCTGCGGGATCAATTTGTCTCCCAAGTTGCCCGTGAGCACTTCCGACTCCTTTGCAAAAGCTGCCCTGAATAATGTAGAAAGTCAGTGCAATTAGATGGAAGTCAATAATATGGTGTAATTATCTAAATGTTGGATTAATGACTGGCCTCCATAACTTATATAAGCCTATTACTATATTTACAATGATGATGGACTGACAGACAGCTATGGCCTTTACAATAATGTCAAGTAGTGTAAAACACATAAAATAAAAACAATAAATGAGAAGAAATAAACAGAAAGAACATTGCACATACAGCTAAAAAGACAGAGGCAACTTCCCTGCAGGATGCTGTCTCTTATGCTAAAAACACATTTCAAACTAATCTTTGAACAACAATAGGTTGAAAAAATACCCACATTTTTTCTCCACTCAAATTACAGAACGTGGCTTATTAATAAACCTCAAAACATTAACGTTGCCAGTCGTGAAGACACTAATCCCCCTTTCATAGTGATGAAAACATCTATGGCTTTTAAATCAAACAGCTCGTTCTTTTGCCATCTCAGAGGGTGTGTGTGTGTGTGTGTGAGAGAGAAAAAGAGAGGGAGAGAACAGGAGTCTAAGGGAGCGAGAGAGAGTGCACACAACAGATTGACTTTCTTTGGCCACATAACCAATTTATTTATTTACTTCGCTATTCCGCTCCGATGAACTTCAGTGTTCCCAGAAGAGTGCGTACATTCTAAGGCAATTTTGATAAGAAACCCCTTCCAACTCCAACTGCCTACATCTGTTCTTGGTACTTTGCTCATTTTGGTCTTCATTTAGTATTACATTGTAAATTTCTTGAGATGAATAAAGTACATAAAGTAAAGTAAAGTACATAACATAACATAACATATCTATCTATCTATCTATCTATCTATCTATCTATCTATCTATCTATCTATCTATCTATCTATCTATCTATCTATCTATCTATCTATCTATCTATCCATCTATTAACTGGGAGCAGGTATCTTCCCTCACTCATATACATTTCCTGTCATCCTCCCTCAATTGATATTACTTCTCCCACTGTGCAGATATGGAAATGCATCATAGATATTTTTTTATTTCCATAAAATCTTTAAACTGGATGGAAATGTTTTCCCAGAAACGCATACCGAGTAAAGTCCTCTTCGTCCTCTCTCTTCTGCCGCGTCTGCCGAGGCTGAGTCATATTTGCCCAGTTGGGGAGGGACTGCAGGAGCCGACTGATGTCCTCGTCTTTAGACCAGGAAGCGCTGATAGTGAGCTTCTCATCACACTGAACGACGGTCCTGAGAACACACCAACACACATATTATCATGCAGACAAAACCATTACAGTGCTTTAAAATAATTCTGCTCAATTTAAGGTGCAAAGCAGAGACACAGGAATATTATTTTTAATATCAGATATCAGAGTTGTCGTAAGACCTAACAGAATGGTTTTCCAGCATATTTTTACTTTACTTGAGTATGAGTTTTGCATTCTTAACCACTGCTAAATGGGGTGCTGGAGAGGTATCCAATGGTGAAGGGTTCTTTCACTTGATGCTAAAATGTAGAAATAAAAGAATCAGCATGGTCTGGATTAACCCTCTCCAGATGCAGAACACACGTTCCAAATTTCATGGTAATGTACCCAAAGGTTGCTAAGATGGAGCTGTGTTGCTAGGAATTAGTGTAATAATTAAAGTCAGCCAGATTTGAGCATTATCACTCAAATTCAGGTGGTGACATATAAAATAGTGTAACAGCTGCCCTGATTTGGTGCGAAGAGAAATCATAGCAGACAACCATGCATTTGCTTTGTGTTCATGTGTCTGCATTTAGTGCTTGTTTTTATAATTTATGTCAGTCGAACACCCGGTTCAAGCAGTGTACAGCCTTTTCTCATCTATGCGTACACATAGGAACAAAAAACACACAGCACACAACAGCGAATGCAGCTATTCCTCGTACACCGCTACCAGCCTTGTCTTTGACCGCAGGGAGTCCAAAACTGACCCCAGGCAAAGTCCAGATGGAGACGCCACAGTATGCCACGCCTTGCCTGCATCTCCTGGCCAATTATTCACCCCTCTCTCATCCTCACATTTTCTCTTGCCTCCCCTTTACTTGGCCAGGTGTTACAACCAGGGGGTGCAGATGGATAGCCTTTCACAGCGATGGTGAGCATGTTCATCTGAGTTTCTGTCTATTAAACCCAATTTTCAGTTTGCATTTTAGGCAGATTTTCTTTATTAGAAAGATATACTGTTGTAAAGGAGAAAGGAAAGGGTTTGCCGAGACCAGCATATTTCATGCTCAGTCAGCTGATTCTTTCAGTTGTTTCCTTGATGCATCTACACATACTGGCTGTAAAACTGTATTTTTTTGTTACACAGCCTGGCTTCATCAAGTCGATCATAACACCCACCCACACATCACAGATTATAGCACTTTGTTACCTGTAGGCTGTGTTGCAAATGTCCTTGTACTCTTTTAGCTTATCACAGACCATCTCCAGGAACTGGTTGGAGTAGGCACTCAGGTCCTGCATCAGGTTCATCAGGTCCTGGATGGACTTCTCCACAACCACTGTGCTCTGCAGGCAAAAGTAACAGGAGGCCATTGACCGAACAACTTCATTCACAGCTCAACGGGAATAATGGCACATGTACACAAAGCAAACATGGTTTTCCTGGAATGGGCTCAAATGATGAGTGTTGATGAGGAATCCCAAATCTGAACAGTCTCAACATGCCAGGCTACTCGCACGTAAGCCCGGTACTGTGTGCATATACGGTATTTCTGGTGATTTTGAACCTCAGTGTTGCGGGTTTCAGGGACTCCAAGTGAGAGTATGAGCATTTGTCACAGTGCACGCGTCACCAGGAGCCACTGCAGCGCTGTGACAGCAGCCATTACAGATTAGCCACTCCTGCGTGACTAATAGCTGGCCCAGGAACAGCGCAGAGGCTTCATATCTCCAGACGCACCCACACATACGCACAATGTGCGAACTGTCTGAAAGCACACCTTTGAGCAATACCGAAGCTGGTAAATGAGATTACAATTCAGCACGTTCCCGTTTGCTGGCACCCAGCACTTTAACAATCTATCCTCCATCTTCAGTATCAGTGATATTGCTATTAGACCGGCTGCAGTCACTCCGCAGCACACTTCAGCTGTTGAGGTAGACACGCTGTGGAAAGTAAATATTCAGCGCAAATATCCCCTGAGAGGAATGTTAAAAAACATAATTTATGCTCATGATTTGCAGATGCTTAACGTTCATATCACTGTTCCTCCAAAGTAAACTTGGTACGAAGGTTCATTGTTTAACTGTGAAATAGAAAAATTAATAGCTTTTCCGGTGATAGTGAAATGCAAATGATCTGTGGAAGCTGCAACTAAATAAGGTAGAATATGCTGGCAACAACGCTGGGGCTTACGTTTTATTGTTCCTTAACACATCTGAGACAACCAAACATTTTTCTTCAGACTAGTAAATATGCATTTATCTTTGACACCATAAACAACAGACCTAGCTCTTAGAAGTAAAAAGTTAGCCCCAGCATTGTGCTTATTAGTCATTTTAAGTGTAATGAGTGAGTAAAATGGTTTGTGTATAAAATATTTCTATTCTTTTTTTAAATCAGTTGCAGCTGTAGGGGGCAGTAGTGATTGTGACTTATCATCAAATATGGAGGGACCCCCAATGCTAAAGAATGACATTAATATTAATAGCTCTTTCTGTGTATCAGTTACCCCCTGCTCACTCATTCTGTCGCAGCCAGGGAAGCGTGCACACATGCGCACACACACCCGCTCCACTGAGGGGAGTAATGATCCATAGCAGCGCTCGTGCCCATGGAGTGCTAACCAAGGCCTCGTCCCTGCCAAGGGAGCACACTTTACTGTCCATGCCTGACTCCCTGTCAGCCTGCCAGGGTATGAAAAAAACCAAACACATGGGCCCTGCAGGAGGGTTAGCTCGATGTGCAGCAGCTATCACAGCAGTTAGCTGCCACAATGGTAAACAACAACACAGACAGGCTGGCAACATGAAATGCCAGGCAGGGCGCTGCTGCTGCTGCAGAGGGCCGTGTCATTACATCAATTCCTATTAATTACCAATAATGAGTGTATCGGGTCGTGTGGTACCACCAAGTTTGGTTTATGTTTGAATACAGTAGAAGGAAAAAAATCAAGAAAAATTGTATAGATTTTTATATATTTTATAAGTGTCTTTCTGTTGTTGCTTCCCAGGCCAGAGAGCAGAAGAGCAGGCCAAGCCAGCGAATGGAAAAGAGTAAACATTGTATGCTTGATCCATTACTCCTGCTCTAACAAATGCTCGTGCACTCAGCTCCCTTGTTTAATTCTGCTCATTTAACACAGCCATTTGTCTCAGGCACAGAAATCATTAAAAAGTAATCAAGGGACCGGCTGAGAAAGGGAGTGCTGAGAGTGTTGGGGGGAGTGTGTTCTGTGGTGTTTCCTCTGTTTTAGCTGACCATTACACAGGAAGCAGCATCCTCGAGGGAGGCTTCCCTGCTTATGTCTATTTTACCCACCCTAATGTGTTCGATGCTTAAAAAGTCAACGTATTGTTTGATTATTGGAAAAACACCATTATCCTTATTGCAAATCTAGTTAACAATATTGTGTTATCCTTGAAACTGAGCTTTGCCTGTGCTCTTACACCCTTTCAGTGTAAAAGCAGAGTCATCAAGGCAAGATTAGAGTGGCTCGCTGCAAATGGGGCAGAGAAATTTACTGGGGTAGACCACTGTGGCAAAGACTAAAATGAAGGCCAGAGTCACACTGGTTTAATGGCAGTAACAAACCTTTGCTAGCAGCTTACAGTGCGATCAGCCAAAAAAAAAAATGTTAATGGATGCACATTGCTCCAGAAAGCTTCCTGAGTTTCCACTAAAAGTGGTGGCTTCCTTTGGTTGAGTGAGTAAAAAGCAGAGTGCAGGAACATGACTAATACGGCGCAAAATGCTCTGAGACTGCAGGGATACTTTCTATTTACCCAAGCACTCAATTTGCTAAATGCTAGTAATGACTTCCAAACAACTGAAACAAAGATCCCACTTTCCCATTAAAACAGCAGCGTGATAGTGTTTCCCCCCGTGCTCTTTGCCGTTTCAATCACAAGCTGACCCCAGGCCAGTGACTTGTGTAATGTCCGTAGGTGCCACTGACGTGTGACAGCGGGTTACCAAAATATTACACGTTTAGCGGTGCATTACCGCGGCTGCCCACGCCCACGCCAAGAAGAACACAGGCAGTCATACCCCCGCCCCCCAGTCCCCCCAGTCCCCCCAGTCCCCAAGCGTGTCCCAGACAAGCACACAGGCTGTCCCTCCTCTGCGTAAAGGGGGAGCTGGACACAAAGAGGGACAACATCTTGACAGATCATTCATCAAAGTCAGAATCGAGCCATAGATCTCCTGACGCGTACCGGATGGCCATCGCACTTGTGCTTGTTCAACCGCTGCACACGCGTGTGCATGTGCATGTGCACGGGAACAGGTTCATATTAAAGTTTGCTTAAGCTCTGATGTCTCACAAGTATGTTTTTCTTTTTGACTGAAGTGTGCAGAATAAAGAATAAAAATAAATAGAACAATAAAAATATATGTCGCCGTCAAGACGCTAAACAGAGTAATTAAGAGAACATTATCA
>CAAE01014535.1:552596-572293 GCA_000180735.1 Tetraodon nigroviridis | reverse complement strand
TTCATGCTGTAGCTAAGCATTTCAGTTAAGAACACAGTTTAATTGCAGAGGCTATTAACAGAATAGGTAATATTAACGCATCCAAGCAATCGTGGGTGTAGCACATTTCTGACACATACATGTAACTCAAGAAGTGCAGCATCCCTCCCCATCCATGTTCCATCTGTTTTCTTGATAAGAAGCCATTAGGCTCCATAGTAATGTTGGGAAAGTGGATGAGGAGCCTGCAGGAGGTGGGGCAAGAATGGGCCCTATCTCCGAGCTCTCCTCCAGGGAGGCTAGGCTAATTGTGTTAGCTAGTCATTAGCCCGCGCTAACGCTGGGATCATTGTCTCCCTCAGAAATGCTGGAAACTGATTAGTGCAGACCACTCGGGGTTTAGCGCTGGACTTGTGGAAGCCAAAGCTCTGACTTCCCCAAATCACATTACAGGCAAAAAAGGAAAGCTCTCGAATAACATTAGCACCAAATGACAGTGCTAACTGCATGTGAACGGCGAGCTACCCCACTGATAGTCATGTGACACTGGCCTGTGCATGGACAGCAGTGATTGGTTGATTGAATTACTGGAGGTGCATTAGTGGGGCTGTGACTGGGATACAAATGTGGAAAAGTCGAAAAGAGTGCGTGTGCATGCACCCTAATGAAATGGCGGCAAGGTCTGGTGTTACATGACGAGTGCAAGGCTGCCTCGCACGGACCACAGCAGAGGGTTAACTGGGTTAAGCAGAGAGTTTGGCTCCATTTTGTTTACATGTACAGGATGAGTCTATGCATCACAATACATATAGGAATATTTTATTGTTTGTAAAAAAAACAACATGCAAGATTTTTCTCAACTCTGCCTTTTATGATAAAGACCTTACAATGATAAGATCTGACCTATATTAATTGTAAAAGGAAATGTTTTTTTCTTCTCCCTCACACTTTTGAAAACAACCAGGAAGAAACCAGACATCATATCTATATTTAATTAAATTCATATTTTTCATGGTATTGTAAGGTTGTTATAAAGTGTGAGATGGCATCTTCTTCTTGGAATGTCTTCATTTCCCCACTCCTGCTCATGTTATTACACAGTTATGAGAGTGATAGTACTCCAGAGATAAGGAATGACCTTCAGCTACCAGTCAGTAGAAGGGTGGAACCAAAGTGTTGTTGCTGTCAAGACCTCCAACACTTTTTGTGCTTTTGCTGGGTAGAATTAGCACTGTTAGCTGGCTTGAGTTAATAGTTGTTGTGACGTCTGGGTGCTGCAGCACTGACTTTAATACTTTTCTAGTTAGGGAATTTGAGAACTAAGCATCAAAGTGATATCAGTAATTATGCCCAGCATGGGAAATACCTACTGGCACAGGTTTGTGAGTATGAGCTGGATCATAGTGTTTTAGTAGGCAAATCCAGGACTTACAGGTGAATTGACTACTGTGTGAGTCTTTTAAATGTGACTGCTAAAAATACAACAGGTTTGCCTGGTTTATACCTTATCATAGTGGCAGACACAGCGGTGAACACTGTCATTTGGAAACGAGTAGCAGAAGGTTGTTTGCTATCTATCGTACAGCCTGGTTATTTCCCTTTGCAATATCGGCACAAATACATTAAAGTCGACAGAAGGATACTCATGGGAGGACGAAACATGCAATATTGGAATGTGCATGTATGTTGTTGTTGTTGTGCAGGACAGCTGTTCCCTGTTGTTTTGCCCCCTAGAGAATAATGGAATTTCCCCTGAACATATCTTATTTCAGTAATCTCTTTAGATCCCATACATACAGAGCCAATGCATGTATTGATTATTCCCCTGTGTCTTACTCTTTTAATTTTTAGCATCATTTCACTCCATTTATAATAAGAAAGTACCACAACACTGAGCACACATTCATTTACAGACACATAAATTCTGTGGATGTAACTTGTATCTGATGACATAACACGGTTGTATGTTTGATAAACTGTGTAGCAGTAAAGTCTTTTTTCACCTTCCTCTTGAAGCCAACTGAAGATAAGATTTTCCTGTCACCTCCTGCCTCTGATTAATGTCCTGCTAGCTTTACCACCAGTTTTTTATTTTTAAATTAAAGTCAGATGCATTTTTATGTTGTCCGGTGTGCAATGTCTGTGACCTTTACTGCCCTGTGTACATGTAAGAGCACACGCATGTTTGCGTTTGTATATGAAGCTGAAAGAATTTGAGCGCACACGTGTCTGGAAAAATAGAGCAGAGCTTTAGTTGAAGTTAGAGTTGACAGTCATGGAAGCGAATGATAGATGGGTGATTACGCAAAAGGGTAAGATGGGAATGAAAGAATGATGACACATTCCTGAGCCTCCTGTCACTGCTAACCTTTGATTTGGCTTCCTTTGTTGAAGCTGGACGCTGTTTGGCCAAGGTTTGTGCAGAAATGGGATGTGAAACTGAAAGAGGTTTTCTATTCGTTTACTTTTAGACTTAAATGTATAACAGCCTTTTGTAGACCATGTTCCACCTGTATATGTTCTTTTTTCAATCATCATTTAATTGGCCTGTCAACAAAATATCAGTTTAGCCTGTCCTTTCTGTTTTAGCCATGTTTTTCCCTTCTTAGGCTGCACCTTTTTCCTGCATGGTTCTGTTCTTGGATTACGGTAACTTCTTTTTTATTCACGCTGTGGTTAAAGTAAATGCACTTGATTTGTTTCTGAGCAAGGTGGAGTGACAAGATGTGAAGAAATACTTAAATCAGGGTTTTATCTTACTTAATTATTCATTTTGACATTCCCCCTCCTTACACACACCCCCTTTTGAATGGGACAACATGTTTTTTGTCACGGCAATTGTTCATATACATTCCAGATAAATGCCTCATTTATTAATTGACAGTAATAAACTATGCAGTATTAACAGGTAGAGTCTAAAAAAAAGTGCATTTGCTGCTTTACAAGCACGCAACAGGTACACAAACCATATGGTTTTCACTAATTTAGCAATTATTCTATATTTTGTGGTTATCTATTGCTGCTACTGGACCTGTGATTGGCTGATATTTTTAACTCCTCCTATGCCCTTCTTTGAAGCTGGCGAGGTTTACTCCCCATGGAAGCTGCCTTGTTCTACCCTATATACCCTGTATACATTATACACGTGCCTTCTGAATATTCTTTTAATGGCAGTCATGTGAAACCAAATGTAAAACAATACAACTAAGACCCTGCAGGAGGGGTTTTGTCAGATCCAGTACTTTATATATGCTGTATGGTTCCAGCATAAAGGCAGGAAGTACATGCCACAGAAGTGTTTTCCTGTAAGCCAAAGTCTGGGTCCCAACAGCGTTTTAAACTCTCACTTAGACAAGGGTTCTGTAGCTAGGCAACACCACCAGCACAAGGACAAGATTGTGGTCAGCAGAGAACACAGGAGTCAATAATGCTTTAAGAGTTTTTCTTTCAGCCTTAAGAGCTTGGTTGCGAACAGTACAGCCCTTCCCAGAGACCTGGATACAGCATCTACACACCTGACCTTGCAGTGCAGATCAGCATTTAGAGACCTGGCTACACTGGAAACTCTCACACATCAGTACTCACACATGCATCGCATATGTCCCAGGGTCAGGAAGGACATCCATTTTTTTCCCCTCTCAACCATTTATCTTCTTTGTTTGAACTGAAATTCCTCTAATTGGCTCCATCTTGAACGTATTTTCTGTCTGTCTTCCTTTTCCTCTGTCTCATTCTGGTTCAATCTCTCATCTGTGCTGATGGATTTCACTGCGGGGGTCACTCGGTTCTCCTTTTAAAAAGCAGCGTGAGTGAAATGCATCTCATTTTTCTCCTTAACTGGATCATTTGTATTTATTTACCTCCCATTGCTACTGACGCCTGCCTTAACTAGAGAGAACGTGAAGGCTTTTTGAGGGGGAACTGGCATCCACCCTTTAACCCTATTAACCCTTAAGTGGGACCAAATGATGATAAATAGACAATGTGGTGATTTGGAACTCAATCTAATGGCAGGCGAAAGTGATCCATACTCTTAGTGGTGCTGCAGCTTGTGGGCGTGTTGTCAAAAAAAAAAAAAAAATCCAGGCATTGTCTTAAATAAAAACTTTCAACCAAATGCGGCAAACAAATTACTTCTATCTTTTCTTGGTCAAGTGCTTTTTAATGATAATGGGATCAAGTCCATTAGGCGAGTCTTGCGATGGAAAAACAAATTGTTATTCTCTGACATGGGGTTGCAAAAAACAAAAGAACTTTCAGAAAATTGATGATGTGCAGCAAATCCAAGAACCAGTGTGGCAGCTTGAGTGCAAGAAAACATTAATCTTCATACAGAAATAGTCTTAGCCGAGCAGGGAAATATACTGAGGCAGCTTTCTCAAAAGCAAAAAAAAAAAAAAAAAAAAAAAAAGGATTTGAATCCCCCTCTGGTGGTAGGCTGCAGGAAAGGCATAAGCGCTCCCTGTTGTTTCTGGCTGTGTTTATCCAGGACCTGAACCTTCACTGCTCATCTCACTCGTGTTAATGTCAGAAGAAGAAAGCAATGTTGCTGTTACTGCAGACGGAGTGAAAACTTTAACAACATTCCCCTGGAGCTGGTTTATGCAATCGATACATCCTATTACAGAAGATGGTTTAATGCCGCTCTGCTGGAATGGGCGGCGCCCATTTATTTATTTATTTTCTATACGCCTGTGTGTCGCTTTCGACATTTTTTTCCCTCTGTTTCTCCATCTTCATTTTGCTTGTAAAGCATCTTAAATTTTGACAAATGAGCATTCTCGTCGTCAGATGCGTTTTACTCCTTGTTCAACACCTGAAGCATGTTGCATCCCCGTCAAAGGTCTATAAATGTCATCTTTGTGCACGTTTTATGTGGCCGCCGTACATTAGCGTATGTTGGTTTAAAGCTTAGTCTTCTGGCATAACGGGTTCATATTTTATTAAAATCCTGGCATCCATCTTGAATATGCCCGCCAGTTTGGGGTCAATATGTTCTGTGAAGAATGCAGCTGTAGCAATAAAGCCACTCTAATACGTCCCCTCCGTGAAAATATGCCGACACGAGTGGCACTACGCTTGGAAAAATGGCCAGTATGAAATGATATAGGGACACCTTGAGGAAGGAGACGGACAGTGAGAGGCAGCGAGCAGGTAATCCGTTCTGCTTTATTACATGTTAAATGGGACACGGTCACCTCCTCTCCACCTCGTTCTCTGCTCTCTCCCGAAGAAAAACTTTAGAAAGGAAGCCAGCAAAGGGCTGCAGGACTGGTTTTTGAATGGTCTTCCTCAGTTTCTTTGCCTCTTTATAAATATTCCTCTTTTTCACAACTTTTACTCCTTTTCTTACTTTCAAAAACTGTCCATCTCTGTCCTCAGTTCTCTTTTAGAGCATTCGTCTCTATACTTTCCCTTCTCATCCCTCCCATTTTTTCCTATCTTATTTCATTTATTTTCTTTGTGATTTATGATCAGAGGAGAGAGGAAAAAAGAAGTATAGCAAACTGACTCCTCCTGTTCATGCCTATCAGTGCATCAAGACTGTTCAGATCTGCTGTCTTTCTCTCTGTCTCTCTCTCTCTCTGTCTCTCTCTCTCTCTCTCTCTGTCTCTGTCTCTCTCTCTCTCTCTCTCTCTCTCTGTCCTCGACTGAGTATGCATGTATTGCGGTGGATAAGGTGTTGTTATGGAGACCTTTTGCTACCACTGATGCCACGAGGCGAGACCTTTATATGACTTTTTAGATTTACTGTCTCTGGGGTGCAGCAGCATCGTGCACATCCACACAAATGTTGCCTATAAAAACTGACTTCTCAGTCGAAGTCTATATTTGTTTCAGCCACATGGGACTTGATTAAATATCCCATGGCCCTGTGGGATTTGACAGGGGAATGGAGAGAAGACAGAGAATGTGAACTGAAGCAGAGCGAGGCACTGAAAGAGGCTGAACATCAAGAAGGGCAATCAGAAGGCTTGTCCCCAGGTCCTTTCAGAGTAAGAGTCATGTACTATTGTTTATTATCAGAACAAAAGAAAACTAATACAAACCAGCCAGAATTCATTGGAGGTAAAGGGAATTGTTAAACCTCTTTCGTTTTGTCCATGGAACCCAAAGGACTGATAAAAAAATTTGACTGATCCTTAAATTACCAAGGATTAGTCATGCAAAGGTGTTGAAAGTGTATTATTGCTAAATAAATAGCTTCTGAAGTGTAAAACACAAGTGGTTATATAAAGAAGTTGACAACCTGGCCTACCACAAGAGATAAACAAGGTCCTATTTTCTTTCCATTTAGGGCTTAGTTTTGATTTTTATATTTTTCATACCCAAGTTTCATACATCAAATGTCAAAAAATGGTAATACAGTCGTCATTAGGGCTAATCGTTTTATATCTGCTCACCTTGGTGCATAGCTCTAAAGCTGCTATTGCAAATGTCATGAAGGCACAAAATGTAAATGGAGGCCGAGGCGGGAGGTCTTTTCCTCGTGGTCTTGCTGCTTGTTCCTCGCTCGATGGCAGGAACTTAATGATAATCTTAATGATAGATGATACAGGATGCAGCATGCAGCCACAGTGTGTGTGTGTGTGTGTGTGTGTGTGTGTGTGTGTGTGTGTGTGTGTGTGACAGTGTTATTGTCTCCAGGAACAACTCCCCCACAGCCCCTTCCTCCTAGACAGAATCAGAGAGCAAGCAGAAATAAAAGTACCACCGTCTAGTTCCTCATCAAGGAATGCTCTTCTTTCTCTCTATTGTCGCCTTCTCTCCCTCCCTCCACTCCTTTCCTCTGTCCTCCTCTTTCTCGCTCTAACGCCATTACCGGTGATAAACACGGTGGTTTGTATCAGCAGGATGCACCTGGCATTAACGAGAAAGCTTAAGAAAGTAATTAGTGGGTGTCTGTGGCTCACCCTGTCCCTCTAGATGCCCATAGGCGGTGTAATAAATGAGTGCCAGGATCTATAGGCAGAGAATGCCAGCAATTTCTGCTAGCGCTGCTGTCATCGTTCAATACCCAGACGCAGAGCGATGGCCTTGTCACACCTTCTAGCAAATGACTGAATTTCTTCCCTAGTGGATCCACAATTGCAGAACCTTTCCACAACTGACAGCAGAACGCTAAAATGGGGGCTCAAAATCCTGAGGCCTGCATTTGTATCAAGCTAATAAACAAATCGAAACTTGTTAAGAATAATGTGCTTTTGAGACTTTTGCCCACAGAGGCCTGTCTGGCTGTGCACCAGACTCCAGATGTGGCTGAATGTTACTACCAGTGGTGCAGGGTAACATGTAAGGGCTGTGTTGGTGATGCATAGCAAGATGACTTCAACTGAATAAATACCAATATCAATCTATCGTCTTGTCCTCGCCGTGATACTTCTGTTTTTCTCTGTCCTCTGCGAGACTACAAAGCACGCCTTGTTAAGCCATTTTAATCTATTACCTTGCTAGTATTTAAGTGTTAATATTGAGCCACTTTTTGAATATTTCTCACCTCAAATTGGCCTAAATTGTGGTATTTTATTGTCATCGATTAAGCATATTGATTGATGACACGGTCGTTGAAGGGGCCGAAGGATTAGGGTGCAGACCGTGTTCACCAGACATTTTCAAACAAATCTGATCATGTAGTGATGCACAAACACGTACCGTCTTGTCTGCTCTGGAGTAATGCTACATTTCTTCCTGGGTAATGACCCGTGCCACCTCTCCCAGGCTTTGTATCCGAGGGGGGCGTAATTTCTCACTCCAGGGGGCAAATCAAACATCTGATTTTGACTACAGGGGCTCAGCTTCACCCTCTGAATTCCTCTGAGATCACCAGAATTGCTGATGGGCAAAATCTTTTTCACAGTGTTGCGATGCTTTTAGTGAAGCAGATGGAGTGTTCTGAGCACTGGTGTGAACAAAACGATGACACTACCATTAGCATAATAGCCCTAGCATGTGCTTATGTCATCAGTATAGATTTTAATGGCCTGTGTCAAGAGGAAGACAGAAGCAGTTATCATTGAGCAAGGCATCTGGACTGGTGGTACACCGCACTACTTTGATTTGGAAATGCTAACCCTGTTACACTTCTAATGTAGCGGTCCCATTTAAATGCACTAAAGTTTAGCGTAGCATCTGCCACTCAGACTGCTAGCATCTGCACAGCACAACAGCAAGGGCATCAGCGCTAAAACTAAAGCGCTCTGCAAGGACCCTTTCTGTTCTACACCCAGGCCTGCTAGCCTCCACAGAACTCCTCCACCTTTTGGATGCTTGAAGATTGCATGTAGTGTGTAGACCAGTCCAGAATGATTGCTTACCAGTATGTAAATGGCTGACACACTCAGGGAGGGTGCATCAATACTCGGGTTCACTGGGGCTCAGAAGAGTGATCGATGCTCTGTTTCGTGAGGCCTTTTAAAAGTGTATTTAGTGGTCAAACACAAGGAGTAATTTGCCAGGAAGGTATTCTTTGCTTGCCGGTAATTTCACTCCGACTATAATGACCACCATCATCATCATCATCATCATCAACATCATCACATGATAACAAGTAGGGTTTTTTTCTACATACCTTTTTCTTCTCACTGCATTACACATTGATTTTTAAAGCAACTTCTCAATCATCCCCCATGGCATTGCCATTCTTCTTTCCTTTTTTTCTGAGGATGGAGCAGTGGTTGGAAGCATTAGTTGACACCTCTCGCGCGTGTTAAGAAAACCCTCTGGCTGCCCTGTCGATATGTTGGTAGTGCACTGGTCAGCATGGTCACTTGCGCGCAGCAGGATGCCCAGGCTGCAGAATTGACCTTTGACTCTGCTTGCAGCAGATACAGCATTGGTAACTCATGCTTTGGGTGTTCTGTACCAATATTTCAGAGATATTCCACACCTAAGTTAGATGCATATACCTGATCTAAATTTTTTTGGAAAATAAATTTGAAAACCGATTCTCCAGAATTCGATCAATTTACACAATCTGTTTATTTTCCATCTAAAACTTTTGAGATGAAATTGTTGGCCCTGGATGCTGAGTTGGTCTTTTTTTCCTTATGCCTTTGAAAAGATAAATCAGATGCTGAATACTTCAAAAAAATCCCATATCGTGACGGCTCTATACTCTGCATTGCACATTTTAATGCAGTCGCTTCTATCGAGTCTCTATTTCTACACTTTCATCCTCACCAATGCCCTTCCTGTGGCTTTCAACCTTTTTATTTCCACCACATTTTCCCCATTTGCACACTTCTTTCTCTGCCCTTCTCTCCCCTGCAGGCGGTATGATATTCATCCCGTGTGTGCAGACCTGCAGGGCCAGATCCTCACCTGCTACAAAGACAACGTTGGAAAGACCCTGAACTGCTCCAGCATTGCGGCGCTTTACCTCCAGTGTGTCAACAATGCGAAACAGGTGGGTGCTGCGCATCTACTTACATGACTGCGATGAATATTAGGCATACACTTGAAGCGGAATATTTAAATCATGGATAATCATGCCTTTTTTTTCTTTTTCTTCTTTAAAGAATTAATGCGAGCATGCGCCACACGGACAGATCTGTAAGTTTTAGCAGCTCGTGGCGGCCGTAGCGTAGCCTCCTCCCCGCATGTTCTAAAGTGTCTCATTCCACATTTAGGTGTCCTGTAGCTGCCACAGAAATGTTCCTCTCTTTCTAAATGAGTTAGAACATAGCCTTGCTGCACATACGCACCAGCGTAGATGTAGTGTGTGTGCACTGGCTCCATGCTTTTAGCCTGGAGACTCTCATTTCCCCTCAGCTACTGGCGCCGGGATGAAGTTAGTCCAAACCTTACAGACTATTTCCATAATGCCCAGTGACGCAGGCCTTCCCCTCCACTCTACCTCCTTGTGTGTGCTTTATTGTAATAAAAGCGAGATGGCAGCAGCTTCAGCTTTACCGATGTGCTGTCAGGAGCCTCCGTGCACGGCCGAGTGTTAATGTCTCTTTGCCCTTTGTCTTTAGCAGCCACACGCTGCATGGTTATAGTCGTGTCACTCTGGGTAAGATTAACTGGACTCCCCCACTCTCACGTTGCAGCATGGAACAGCCATCACCCCCAACAAGGCCAGATTTACATTCATAGAGCTTTTTTTTATTAGATTTCTTTTATTTCTTTTTGATTTTATTGCTTTGTCGGAAACAAAGGGGCCTAAGTTTTGCGCCTCTCTCGGGTTTCAGTATTGCATTTGAAAAATTCTGTAAGCTAGACAGCATGTAAATTTCCAATGTTTTATTCATCACGTGCACGTGTGCAGCCACGTTTAAGAAAACTACCTGTGGCCTTGTCAGGATTCAGCGATGGCGCCTCCGCAGTCTGCATGCTGTTATGATGTTGTAAATTGTTTGCAAGCAAGCCTGCGACGATATGCTAATCCGTGTTTATCGTCCCGCGGCAATCACACACACTCCTGTTCGTCGTCGGTGCTTATCTGCCTAAGACTTGCTTTTAAAGTCATTAGGTGTGAGGGGGGGAAAGGCAGTTATGTGATAAGGCTTTGAAGGAATAATATGTGGAATTACACAGATGACAAATGGGGGAATGTAAGAAGTGGGATTGATCTGAGCTGATGAAGCCCACGATTGTGGTGTTTACGTAGCTTTATCAAAGCCAGGCAGGAAACAGCACAGAGGACGAATGTCACAGGTCTTTGACCTCCAAAGGTGAGGAGAGCCACATCCCCCTCCTCAATGGTGCCCTTCTTTATTCGCCCCCTCACGGCTGATAAACATCTCCTCAAATCTTTGTTTGGCAGTATTACCCTCTCGACTGAAGGCTGTCACCTCACGGGCGTTTTGGGCTGCCTGCTCTTTGTCACTGATAATTACACACCTGCTGATAACACGAGGACCCACTTTCAGTGTCTTTCTGGGGCCTCTGTGTCCGTCCATCCCTCCTCGTCCCCTCTATCCACCATTTACGTCATAGTTCCATTGCATTCAGCACTGAACAGATAGGCAGCAGTGCAAAGGTAGGCAAAATGCCGATAAAGTCTTTTTTCTTCTCCATCTTTAAAAAAGAGCTTATCATTGAGCCCCATCTCTCTATCCAGTCCTCGCCACCTCATTCCATATTCTTCCCGCATGGCCGCCTCTTTCTCGTTATCTTTTTCTTCTCTTCATCTTTTGGACTGACCCTTCCTTCTGCTTTCCCTCTCTAAAGGACAGGCCAGAACGCGTTTGTGCTGGTAATGTTATTTTCATCAGATTGATAACGGTCAAATCATCTCTTGAAAAGTCCTCTTTGTTTCTGGTAGATTTAAAAGTGTCTTATTGTTTTGTTTGTGTTCCTTCATCAGTTGCGGTGTAATTTTCTCCGCATCCTTATCATGCACAGATGAACCACTTGCAGGATCGTTGCAGGATCTTTAGCCTCAGAATGGCTGTAAAGCTGGTGAGAAGGGAGGAGTGTCTTTCCTTTCTTTGCATCCCTTGTTTCTCCTCTGAGGCGGTTTTTGTCCAGTGGCACCGGCTGCACTAGAGCGGCTCTGCGCGTATGGAGGAGAAGTGGTGGGGATTTGTGGTTGCACTTATCTCTAACATGGAATCCGCTGCCCTCGGGTCTCAATCACTCCATCCTCCCTCCCTTTAATGTGACTCCAGACTTCCCTCTCTCTCCTTACTGACCTGACTTACTTTGGCTATAAGATTTTTGCTGTCCCTTTATTACAGTTCTCTCTTTTTTTCATCCGCAGAATAAATTAAGGACGGGGGGATAAGGAGGAGAGAGGAAGAAAGCAGAGCAGCGGTGATGCTTCACCGTGGGATTACGTATCAACTGACAGACACTGCAGACTGGCGTGGAGGACATGAAGAATGAGTCAGCACCAGAAAACCCAACTTCCAACCCTGTGGAGAACAACGAGGACCAGAGCTCCAAACCCAGGGAGGGATCACACTCCTTCCTGTCCATTTTTCACCTTTCCCACTTTTCGTATTTGTTGTTTTTGTGAACCTTTAGAAAGTCCTCTGGAGCGGCAGTGAGGTTCGACCGGTTCGTTAAACCCTGAGCTTGGCTGCTGACCAGAGTAAGCCATCTTTCTCACCAACTACAATCTCGATTCTTAGGTCCGTGTCCCCCTCCTAACGCACCGTCCTCCACATGTACACATCTGTCTGTTTTGTTGACTTTTTGTTTGAGGTTATGTTGTTAATGTAACTGTGTCGAGTGTCCCACACCAACACTTGTGACAATCTCTGATCAGAAGCAATAAAAGATGAAACAATGCGGCACCCAACTTTTGTTGAACTTTCTTCCATAAATATTCAGCGGGCTTCCTCTCCAGGGTGTGCAGATGTGTGCGTTTTATGCTAATTGCAGCCAGTATTCTACATCTTTCACGGATTCGCAGCCCTGGTGTTGTCACGGTGACATTTGGAAGAACTAAATGAATGAACCCAGGAGATGCAGATGCACCGTGCTGTAATATTGCTGCTTCTTGCTCATTCCTCAGCTCCTGCACCTCCTCCTTGTGGCCTCTTCATCATTTATGTTTCCCCCCCTCAGACTCCAGGAAAGCACTGCTCTTTTCTGTGTGGTGGACATTAGAGGGACACAGTCCTGGTCCTGTGTGTGTGTGTTTGTGTGTGTGCAAGCATGTAATTTGTGGTGACTAATCCCCTTCTGCCTGTCTGTCAGTCAGCTGTCCTTTCGCTTTTTGACTCTTGCCGTCTCGATTGGTTGAGGAGTTAGCTTCTATTATGCAGCACGTGTGTGTAAGTGTGTGTTGGGGATAATGGGTGTGGAGTTCATGGCAGGTGTTCTTCCACAGGCGCATGGGGGCATCCTTCTTTCACTAGTTTTTCCAGTCTGTGCCTCCTCTCACCCACCGTAAGTGATTTTACGGTAAAATGCCAGTAATGAGATTAGATCCTCTTCTTTATAGCTAAAGCTTGATTAAAGAGTCATTTTTCCGGGTGCCCACCACTAGGGGCATGCTTCTGGACAGTCACCCTCTCCAGCTGCACCCCTGGTCTTTTTCTCATGACTCCTCTCGTGCTGAAACGCTCTGCGACTTCCTCAGTTTTTCTGACTGTGTGCGCTCACAGCAACACAATTATCCAGATGAAAGCATCTACTGTGAAACTGTCAGTCCAGTGTGCAACCAAACCTGGTGTTTGTAACCGTGACTTGCAGTAAAAGTGCAAAAGGAGCACATAAACTTGCTTTGACACCAAATAAACCAAGATTGACACACTCGGCTCTTTTACACTCGTTTCAGTTTGCCGTTAGATTGAATCCTTTGCTCAATTTGCAAGTATTTTATGGGGGTTTTAATTAACTTCTGCTGCTGGCCTGCTGTTTCAGCTGTTATTTATATTAGCTGCAGCCACTGTGGCTTTTCTGTCTTTGCATAGAGAGCGAGACGCTGCCCTTGATTCCAGTCCTTGTATTGGACTTAGAGATTAGGATAAAGCTACTATTTCATTTCTGTGCTTTTATTTTCCATATTGTGTGTTCTCCTAAGAAGCTGACTCTAAAAAAGATGGCTACCAAGCAATGCACCACCACGATGACTAATCACATTTGATTTAATGACCTGCCTGGAGGAGGAAGAAAAGATTTTCCTTTAAAGATTTCCCCACGTTCCCCGGCAGCTTTTATCCTCCTGTGTGCTTTTCAGTATCTCCCCACCATCCCTACCCTTGTGCTTGCATTTATTTTGTTCTTTTGTTAGCTCTCCCTTTGCTCTTTCCTTACTCTTCTCCCACATTTCTTTCACTTTCTATCTCATCCAAGATAAGCAATGGGCCGGCAGCCCGAGGGGCGGATCTGTTGGCGTTGATTGGCTCTCCTTGCCTCGCCAATGAGGTGTGAAGCGTCCGCCACGCTGCTGTGGCTCTTCTCTGAGGGCCACGCTTGCCTTTTGTATGTTCACACACACACATTCACACAGA
Source organism: Tetraodon nigroviridis (assembly GCA_000180735.1). Taxonomy (NCBI): domain Eukaryota; kingdom Metazoa; phylum Chordata; class Actinopteri; order Tetraodontiformes; family Tetraodontidae; genus Tetraodon; species Tetraodon nigroviridis. The sequence goes on along the minus strand of CAAE01014535.1, from coordinate 558,404 downwards.
CACGGGTTTAAAACAACGTGAATCAAACAGAGAAAACCCGTAACAAATTTGTGCACCGACTCAAATTAAGAACACAACAGAGAACAGAGCGACGTGCTTCTGGACACGACGTTCTGTTCGGACTTTAGAGAGAGTGAAGACATATGCGCACACATAGATGTGTCTTGGCTGCCATGATGCCAGTGGGGCCTGAAGATGAGAGTAGACCGTGATCCACTCTATTCTAGTAATGGGCAGGCAGATGGCAGGCTGCTCTGTAGCCTCTGCTTAGGCTGATGGCTCTATTCATCAGGCGGCTCGGCCTCCCTGCAGCCCTGCGTCAGGCCGCCATTTATCGAGCTCGCTTCTCCCCAACACGCCCCTTTGCTATTCTCTCATGCTGTTATTTATTTGTCTTTTCATTTTAGTTCGCACGTCTTCTCTTCTCTGTGCCCGGTCCATCTGCTTACCAATATAAACAGCTGGTTCATTTCAGCTAGAAGCTGTGAAGCTGAGGGGTGTGGGACATTGTCGGCGGGTTTATTTGGCCATTTAAATACTTTCTCCTTCGACTTCACAGCGCTCTTTGTCAAAACCTGCATGTATAGCCCGTTTCTATACTTTGGGAAGGAAACTAGACAAGAACCAGCCAGCAGCTGTTTATCTTGGCTAACTGAGCATAAATGCTGCTAACGGGTCAACGCTTGGAAGGCTTTGTCCAGAGATGTTTCTTGGCAGGGACCAAGAACTTCTGTCCTGGTCTGTGGATGTCACAGCGAGGACAAAGCTGCACGCTTGCAGCACTAACACACTGCATGTGCTCATGGGAGCCGCAGCATTGTGTTTATATTCTTTAAATTCCTTAAAGCCTTGCCTTCTGGAAATAGTTTAGGATTGTTGTAAAATCCTACAGGATATCCGGGCATTTTAGTCCAAGATGCAGTTCCAGAGGGATGGAATATTATACGCTGCTTTGTGAAGCAGGTTGTGTTTCCTTGTGTCTATTACAGGAGTCTGGGAGATGTGGCCAGAAGGTCGCTATAGGACAGGAATATCTAAAAGCTTTAATCACAGACAAATAAACTATAGGACACAAAGAGAGCAAAAGAACTCGCCAGGGTATGATGAAAGGAAAAGGAGTAATGGTCCCATATTTATCAGAGGCTAAGATGGTCTGATTCAGAGCCGTTGGTTTGTGTGCACTTGCTACATAAGTACCAAAGTACTTATTCTACAAACATGAAGACATTTTGGGGGAAATGGGGACATTTCAGTGGCTCCTCCCAACTTCAAAAGCCTTTTTGGGAGTCAAAACTTGGTTTTATGGTTGAGGTGAGAATTAGAGTTAGGGTCAGAGGGTTGGCTGGGATGGTTGGGGTGAGGGGCTGGGCTGGCTAATACATCACAGGGGTGTGTGTGTGTGTGTGTGTGTGTAGGGAGATGGAAGCAGGCAGAAGCTTGGCTTTGACTCTCCCTGCAGAGAAAAAGTGAGCACTGGTAATGAGGCCCTGTGCTGCTGTGATGAGGAGACAGTGGGAACACCACAGGAGGAGGATGACCTTGAAGACCCTGACTGCCCAAGCACACACACATGCGCGTACTGTACACAGGCAAATTGGAATTTAGAGCCACGGTGCTGGGATGGTTTTTATTGTTGCACTGACAACAGAAATTCAAGGCTGCGGTCTATTTAAAAGAATTCTTTCTATCTGGTTATACCATGATAGCTCCCCTGCAAGAGAAAGAGAAAAAGCCTCCCAAAAGGCACAATAAAACGGAGGCTCAAGTTTTAATGGGAGCCAAGTTAACAGATGGCAGGACTAAAGTGTGTCTCTGTTCCTTAGCTTGACATTTCACCGCCATTCTTTTTCTTCTTGTGCTCTTTTCAAGAACTCTAACAACATGAATTACTCAAAGCCTGAACTGCAGGACAGCGAGATAGCTGCTGGCTGGTGGAATTTGAACCTCAGGAACAGTATCAATTTTAAAGTTTCAAAACAAGAATCATAAACAATAGCACCGCGTGCATTTTTGACTCAATAGATCTGACTAAAAGCCGTATGAAGGACTGACTGTTCAGTTGTTGTACAATGTTAGAATCATTTGACTCCGCCACAAGGCAATGGCTACTAAACCTGTTACATGGCCCTGCATAAGCCTATCCACCCATGACCTGCCAGTTTAGACTAATCCCCGCAAGTGTAAAAAATGTTTTATCATCCTTCAGAAGAGGATTTAAATTACTTTAGACTTACAACTTGGCTCCCCTGCAATGTGACGTGCAGCTGGTGCCTGGAGCAATTCTGCTGCTAATTTCTTTTGCAACCCTGATGTGCTTGGATGTCCGCAGCTAGTTTATACACCCTTGTATTGTACATTTACACCCGATGTGTGGCCAGAAGTGTGTTTAGAGAGGGCTCTTTATTGTCCTGTGAGATGCTTTAGTACATTAACAAAAAACACATAAGCAAGGTTAAACATAAGCACCTTTCCACAAAACATGACTAGAGAGACAGAAAAGATGCATTTTCAGCACACACACACACACACACAGAGACTTTGTCTATATTACGTAAATGCCTGGAGGGCAAAAATGAGATCCACACACGCCGACAGACGAGCTGACGTGCTTTGTGCTCAAGAGCACGTTGTACCCAGCGTCTGTGTAAATGTGCCTGGAGGCGTTAGTAACACAGACACACACTTAAATCTGATTATCTTTATTTGATGTCGGTGACGAGGTCATATTGGCATGGATGACATCATCACCAGCATCACACACACACACACACACACACACAAACATCACTGTGTAACCCAGGGGGACAGTCACACATGGTCAACCTTCGGTCCATCTGTGCAATCTGGAGTACTGCATTTTGGCTGTGTGTGTGTATGTGTGCGTGTGTGTGTAGGTGTGTGTGTGTTGGTGTCTTTAATTGCGGTCGAGTTGTGACTCTATGGTTTCCATATTTACAGCTTTGGTCCTGCATCTTCCTCTCAGACGCTCCCTCCTTCAAAGTGGCTGACATGTGCGGCTTTAACTACAATGTAGCGCTTATTTTATCAAGCTCACTTTCCACGTTTATTTCTGTGTAAGTGAGCGAGCGATGCACGCCTTCTCCCGCCGCAGCTCCCCCATCAGGCCTCGCACGATGGCTCTTGAGCCCAGCACAGCAGCCTGACTGGCGGCTAATCAAAGGTCCTCTCGCCGCGCAAAGACTGATGGCCTAATTAGAACTGCTAATGTTAATCACACTTAAATATTTATAAGGAGGAATTCTTTTGTTTGGAATTGACCTTTCTCTGGAGCTCATTAACACGGTTATTATTGCTGTTGGTGTTGTGCTTTTGCTTTCAAACATGGCCGCTGCACTGGCCCCCCAGGGGGCTGTTATTGATTTTGATAGAGCAGACACGCTGCTGCGGTGATGCTCTGTGTGGATGACATTGGCTTATCAGCTCTAGGAGTTTAGCCCTGCAGGTGTGTGTGTGTGTGTGTGTGTGTGTGTGGGTGTGTGGATTTGGGGACGCCTCACGGGATGATGAGTAAATCTTATCAATGCGGCAAGTTTAGGTGGCAGTGAAGTTAATGGAAACGGAGCCATAAACAATAAAGGGTCTTCCTGGGCTCACGTCAGGACTGAATTTAAATGATATTTCTTCCACGCGTGCTGAACCAGACCAATTTTTCTGACCTAAACCGTCCACAGTTGCCCAGCGCCGGAGGGAAGGCGTTTCATTAGGATGTAGGGGAGATGGCGCAGCGCTTGTGGGTTAATTGCGGAGGACATTGAGGATAGCAGCTCCAGCGTTGCCCCATCAGAGCTGATGCAGCTTCCATTAGCAGAACTCAGCGTCGCAAGTTAAAATGTTCTTTTTCAGGTACCAGAACCTTATACTAATTACATGTGCTCGCAGGTAATAAACACCTTGTGCTCCGAGCATAAATTATTGTTGTATGGGGTTTTAATGAAAACCATTAATCAGTCTCTGTTTTTCTTTTAATTGAATTTTGAAGGAGTGGGCACCTGCAGAGTTTTTCTTTTTTTCATAGCGGCATCAAATTGCCAGTTATTTATTCCCAGAGTTTATTACATGAGTATTGAGTGAGGCACTCATCCACCAAACTATTTATTCTTTGAGTGTGTTTGCTGATCATGTGTGGGAAGGATGAGTGCTACAAACCTGAAGTAATCTGATTACAGCATGTATACATACACTGATGAGTTTTACTTAAAAAAAAATAAGATTATAGCTGATTACATCTTATCATTATCCTACCATTTGTAAAAGTAAATAGTAATCTGATTACACGGCAACAGATCTTGTAATCTGATAGAATTGTTTCAGGAAATTATATATTTTAATCTGACTGCATCATGAGGTGAGGTGGTGTGTGGCCAAAGTTGTAAATATTCTAATCTTCCTATAGAAATAATCTAAAGAGGCAGTAAATGCCTGGGTCAGTTTTGGAAGCTAGCTAATGAAGCAGTGTTCCCTCCATACTGAGCTGCTCCATCTGTTCTCTCCCCTTTGATATGCTGATGTTTCATATAAGCCACCAAATTGAATCTGCCATATGTGTGTCCTCACAAACATCGCCTTGTGTGTGCAGGAATGCCCCCTTGGAGCCTCACGCTGGTGCTGCAGTGTGTGCTGTCAGGTTTAGTTGTCAGGGTGCTAAGAGGCAGTCGTCATGACAATAACACACCCACTGAAAAGTGCACATCATAATTTTACCCTCAGTAATTTGATACCTGGAAGGATAAGCACAGTATCTCTGCTGAGCTTGGTGCCGTGCACGTTTTTTTGTCTCAGTGGGTTACAGTCTGCTCTTGCAACTGTAAAAGACAGCCAGAAGCAAGGCTTTAACTTTTTACTTATTCCTGCTTATTGGAAAAAAAGGCTGGAGTGAATGAACAGCTGATTTCTGTCTTTCTTGTGAGGTGAGAGCCATAATCGCCCGGTCTGAGATGTGTGTTTGTGCGTGAGAGGAAAGGCTTGGTGAATAAACCGCTGCTGGATTGAAAGCAGCCACTCTGCCTCAGCTCTGTAATCACTAAATGTCATTTTGGGGGGCGACAGTAAGCACTTGGAACCACCTACGTCTTTCACAATCAGACCGATGAATAAAAGATTGTTTTATTGAGTTTTGAGTGCCCGTGTTCGGAATTCTAAAGTTAAGGATGTGGAGCGAAGCCCAAAACGGAGCAGAAGGCCAAGCCAGCGACTGCTGTCACCTGTCCTCATGCTTCACCCACGCCAGCAGCACTGAGAAGCAGACTGTCTCCGCCTCTGAGACCGACCAGCAGGAACAGGTGCCGAAGTATTTTCAATCTCGAGTTGTCTTTTTGATGCTTCAGAGGCCTGAGCCAGACTGTTTTTTCCCCTTCTTTTTTTTGTCCCTTTTTTTCTTCAATCCCACAAACGCCCACTCCGGCAGGATTTCCAGCCATTACCGGCTGATCCTGCAGAGATTGTGATCTCCGTCTCCCCAGGAGAGACAAAAAGCACACGCGTGCAGCTCTTTCAGAGGCCTGTAATCTGGAGAAATGCAAATAAGGCTCCTCAGCTGGTTAATAAGGCGGTGTTTGAAGATTTCAGCAGCAGAAATTAACTGCTTCTCAAATATAAAACATTAGAAACAACACGGGGGTTTTAAGAAAAAAATGTTACGGTGCTCTTTTTGCACGCTTATATATGAGGTTATTAAAGTATTAAATGTTACGGATGATTAAGTTATACTTATTAAGATGAAAGCGGCACAAATGGAGGTGCTGAACGAGCAATTTCAAGTTAGGAAATTGGATCCTGCCTAAGAGTGAT
>CAAE01014535.1:529579-552307 GCA_000180735.1 Tetraodon nigroviridis | reverse complement strand
GGGACCTCATTTTTCTTATCGGAACTGTAAAAATCTCCACCACTTCTGATGTTTGGAGATTCTTACTCCCATTACTTCTCATTAAGGCATAATGATTTTTCTCAAAATTAGTTTTGGGAAAAACTTCTGGCAATTTTACAAATGACGAGTCTTCACCATTTTTCCCAGAAAATAATGAGTTATTTTCAGGATTCAATTGAAAATAAATGTGGATTTTAAGAGCAAATTAAAATGAAGGTTTGAGCTGCGTGTCTAACATCCTCCTAGAGTTTTTCATCCTAATCCTCTTATGTACAACACCGTATTCAAACAGGCAAGTAAAATGTTTCCTCCTTTGTCTGGATACCGACCTCTGGACCTTTCAGTCTGCAGACCTGCTTTCTTCTTCTGTTTGGAGCTAAAGCTCTTAGTTTTAATTTGTTTCCTTAAAAGTGTGAAGAAATTTTCAAATGGCTGCAGGGTTGACACGCTTTCCCTACATCCACCTGTACAACTATGGCTATGGTGGCATTATGACCTGTGCTGGGTGGGGTCTGGCGGCTCGTGCACAGATGATGCCTCGTTTCTGCCTCTGCAGCCGTCACAGGGCAGGCGGAGCATGTGTGCACCTCTGGACAGGAAGTTCACTGGGGATTCGGAGGCTTTTAAACCCACTTTAAAAGCAATCATAGACTGAAGCTCTGGTGCTCTGCATAGCTGTCATTTCAACGACTTCCTGTAAGGTTGGCAGGGCCGCGACTGTGGCGCTCATTAAACACACTCCAACTACAGTCGTGAGTCTGACACGGATCAGTGGAGTTCTTATCAGCGGGGTTTACTCTAAATACACAACGCTGCACAATGCACGGCAATTTTAAAGCAGTAGCTGCCACGAGCCTAGCATCACACAAGACTGGAGCAAGATAACAAGCTCCGCCTCCTCCTATGGTGGCGCGACTGAGAGACTGAAACTCATCAGACATGGCGGAGCGTACACCAGCTCCTCTATCCTCAGATGCCATTCCAACATTAGATAGCCATCTTCCTTCCGTCCTGTCAGTGGAAGACGCAGTTTATCTGTCTGGTTTGACAAACCTGTGGCAATTATATGTCTATTGCCATGTGAAAGAATACGTTTCTCTCTCTTTTCTTAAAATAATCACCTGTATTTTTCATGTCCTCTTGTCATGTTTAATGCCGAGGTAGAGACACAGCTTAGAGGAAAAAAGACAAAGGATGAGGTAAAAGAGGAAGACAGAAGCAACGAGACAGGCAAGTAAGATTAGGGATTGATTATTGATTGCTGTGGAGTTGTCAGGAGGCTGCGGAAACATGCAGCACAGCAGCCTAGTTTGCTTTTGTTTGGCTTTTTTTTTTTTCCCTCCTCCATCGACTGACGGGAAGATTGCTGGAGAAGAAAACACCAAATATTCACGTTGTTTCTCCTTTGTTTACCCTTTCAACAGTGGTGTCATTAGAATCTTATTTGCTTCTCTGTCTGTGAAAATACTGGATTAAAATGAAGGTTAGACAAAAGGAACCAACGCAAGGCCAGACGAAGGACAAGTGCGGCGAGATAGCTTTTTTTTTTTTTTTCAAAAAGGATTTGCTGTGTTTACTTTTTGCTAAACAGGCAAATCGGCATTAAGAAGCAATATTCTGATTTCTAATTCCCAAATTAAACAAGCTTTCATTAAAATCCTGTTATCTTGAGTCATCTTATAAAGCACTTTTGCAAAATTCATTGCGTGAAAACACACATTCCTCACAGAGATAGTGACCAAACATATTCCTGCGCCTCAATTTCTAATTCAAAATAACCTGACGCCTGGCGATTCAATTATCAGTAAATTGCAGTTTTCAGGATTCACTCATCAGTGGAAGAGTGCGTGTTTCTATTAAAAATGTCAACAGAATCCTCAAATCTGACAATTCTGTTATGAAAATGTTGCACCGAGTTGTGCAAGATGTGTCCACTGTAGGGTGTGTGCGTGCGCATGCGTATGTGTGTGTGTGTGTGTGTGTGTTGGACACACAGACTTTGCCGTGTGTGTGACTGACATGCTGATTGCAGACTGCGGCACGTTGTCCAGCTCTGCTGCTTCTCGTGCACAATGAGTCCATACATCACCGCAGCACAGACAGTAATGAGCACACACACACACACACACACACACACACACACACACACACACCCGCCTGTGACAGGGAATGTTGGAAATCTCTATTTAGGAATTAAATGATGAAGGTTTGAAAGAAAGCTGATTGGTGGATCACACTCCACTTGCAGACACCCCCACGTTGGTGTGTCGCTTCGGCCCTTTTTTTATTTAAGTAAGGAGCAAAAGAAGGGATGTTTTGCTGGATGACAAGTTCAAAGGGTCAGTGTCTTTGCCGCCATGTAAACACATGCACCACCAACTCTGTTCATTCAAACGAGTCGCAGCAAGTTCTACACAGAAGACAGGGTTGCCAGTAAATTACCTGCAACCTGCAGTCAGGAATGTTCAGATCCCAGCTTGGTGTTTAAATCTGATTACAGTATTTGTGGGGATAAAAAAGGGTAAGATCCCCCACACCGATTCTCCTTTTTCAATCAATAACCCCTTCATTCTAATAGACATCGATTGCATCTGGATCCCAGATCCCCAGTCACAAATGTGATTATAAAATGGCCGGCCTTGACACTTTATTGAAAACAATGAGGCTGGGAAGAAGAGTTGAGGGAGGGGATGGGGAGTGACTGACTAGGAAAGATGGATTCGTCCTGTGTGGGTCGGCTTGTTGGGAGTCGCTCCTTTCGTCTGCTTCTCGTCCTGTAGCTTCTCGTGCACGTGTGGGAGGAGGCATGTTCCTCGCCGGCTGTCAGAACCGATGTGCACACCATGGCGTGGTGAACTTTCAAAGCAATGAAAACGCTGACAAATATTTGCACATTTGGTATTAAATTTCCAAGACACGGCTGTAATGAAACCATGGATTGATAAATGTAATTAGACCAGTCTGAGATTATGTTAAACATACTATTCTTATTTAAATGTTATATAAATTAGGTTTATGGGCTAATTAATGTGCTAATTTCCAATTGTTTTCTACTAAGGAATGTAATTAGTGCATTCTGTCCACATGCACCGTGTTTCTGGATTGAATGCTATGCTACATTTACAGAATTTCTTGAAATCTTCCTCCTGGTATTCAGGGAAGAAGAGCAGCAAGCCAATTATCGGCAGATTATGTTTTGTTGCGAGACAGCTCCTTTGTGATTTGAAAAAAATATGATAATTGACATTTGCTCATTGCACTAAATAAAAACAAAGACCTTAACTGGATTAAAGATACGGTTGTGCTCTGACTGATCACTAACCAACAGATACTTGAAGTGGTTACTGACGCTAACAAGCACCAGGAAACCATTTGGAACATACACATTCTTTGTGTGTAGTGCGAGCCACTGATTCCGACCCGTCTGTCTTTTTTCTTTACAAGCCCACCCAAGCTTAAATTTCCTGTTTTGATGTTCTGCCAACAGTTGTTCTCGACATGTGTAAGTTTATTTTACCAAACACTTGTCACTTGTTCACATAATAGCTCGTAGCTCCTGTAAATCTTTTTTTTTGTTTTGCTTTTTTTTGTGTGTTGTTCCAGCATGCCTGGAAACAAGCTGCTTTCACAGCCCGTCAGGTGTAGCAGTGCACCAGGAAGAGCTATTTTCATGCTAGTTAACACTTTGAGCCTTGGCCAAGCCACGTATTTACCATCCACACCAACCCTTAATTTATGTGGATATACTATATTTTGAGTCCACAGGCAGCAGCAGGACCACCAGACCGTTGTGACTTCATTCCGGCTGAGTTTATAGACTCAAACATCCCTTTTGTCTTTCAACACAGCACATCTCCTCCACCTAGAAAAGCAAAAGCTTAACAATGAAAAAGTCAATTTGAGTTTGCGCTCATTTGCTCTTCCATTCACCAAAAGGACTGCCCATCACGGATGGGATGTTGCAGCATAATCAGGATGGATTTTCTCCCCGGGATGCTTGCGCATAAACAGTAAACTGACTGAGTCTGTTTGGTACCTTTTTTTAACATGCATTGTCAAACATTACAATGAAAGCATAAAGGGATTGTAAAGCATTAGTACAGCTACAGTTTAAATGATTCATGGAACGATTATCAAAGGCTGTGTAGATCCAAGGCGTAGGCATTAAAGGGGATTTCTCTGCACTGTCACAGCACCTGCAGCATCTTTAGCATTTATTGATTTTTAAATAACCTACTCTACTATATTCTGTTTGACAAATAAACCATGATGTGTTGTTTTGGAGCATTTTGGAAGTGAAAAGTCTCCACAGTATAAGTAGCATTATTTCTGCCAGGGTTGGTTTGCAAAGTGCAGCAGTTAACGTGTCAAACTGCATCTAAATGATAATTTTCCTGTGTTTCTTCTAAAACAAATGTCACTTTTTGCCATGTTTTATTATAACACTTAAGGTGTTTCCTTCCTGTTTCTGTCTATGATTAAATAAATTGTAAAATTCACAAGTTGTGCAGGTGCCTTTTTAGGCAGAATAAAGTTTAATGGCTGAACAAGGATGTTGATAATTACATTTTTGCAAAGCAAACACAACGAGCAAACATCTGTAGCAGTGATTCTGTGCTCTCCTATCCTTAATGAAATTTTGAACCAGCAACTTTAGGCACACGTTAGAATGACTTGAAGTGATTTCTGCTCACGTGCACGCGGCCTCATTTGTTCCAAAGGCCCTATCTGTTTGTTTGAAGCTGGTTTGGCTGCAGGTCACAGGACCCAGATAAACTTATTACGTAGAGGAAAACATCCGCCCGTTGAGCCAAGAATATCAGAACAGATCAGTATCAAGATAAAGTTATTATGGACGGAAGATATAAACCCGCTCGTAAATTCTACCAGTGGACGTTTGCCAGGATAGAAAGAAGAGGAATGCTGATAGTCTTTAAGTGGAACGGTGCCAGTCGATATCTGCCGAAAGCTCCTGGTCAAGCTGGTGAAAGATACTGTCAATAGATTGCTTCCACAAAACCACAGCAATAGATTCCCAGAACATCGTAGTGTGTGTGTGTGTGTGCGCGCGTGTGTGTCTCTCTCACACTATCCAGCCTAATTTGGTCCCCGAGCATCTGCGACGCCCACCCTCACGGAAGCCTTTAATTCTGGTGGGACAGAAAGAGGTCCACTGGTGTGAAAATCCACGGGCACCATGGGGCCAGGCTCTCTGGAGAAAATTATTGGCAAAATACAGACTCACCTGGCCGTGGAGGGTGTTGGAGCACACACACACACTCACACACGCGCGCGCTAGACAGACAGACAGCTGCTAGCATAATGGGGAAGCTGATGGAAATGATACATGGGTGAATACACACAGCTACACACAATGATGGAATAAACAGTGAACACATTTACACCCAAAGTGGTAAGTCATCAATATGCAAACTAACTAATTATATGACTGACTGACACATTCCACAGCCTGTCCATCCACGCCGCCGCGCACGCATAAGCACGCACACGCAAGATACACGGAAATGTCAGCTTCAATATAATTTACTATCCAGCAGCTCACGAAACGAACGGAAAATTGAAAACCTATTTACAATCCAAATCAATGGCATATCAGAGTGTCATTCATTGTGTTCATACAGCGCATAAAACTTCATTAGCTCAACAGAATGCAAATAGATTTTTCTCCGAAAATAAGGTATCATGGATGAGGCTGCCACATCCAGGGCTGCGGTGTCATTCAGACCAGGAGGCAATATGACTCCAGCAGAGAGCAGGCAGTGGGCAGACGTTTTTATGAAGATGGACACACTAAATCCAGCGTCACCATTGGCAGCCCATAAATATTATCATCCCCTGGACAGAAATGACTTGTAAATTGACCATAAAGCAGATATATATACATACCTTGTATGTTTGATTTAGCGGCCTGCTGCAATAAGGGGTATGCAATGGCAGATGTGTGATGAACGTCTATCTGTCGTACAGTTAGTGTGTGTGTGTGTTTTGGCTTGCAGGGGAAAGGGGAACACCCACGGGAACAGCGTGCCACTGTTGGGCGATCCCCACAGGCTTTAGATTAACTCTGTACAGCTGTGTTTAAAAAGGTCCGCCAAGTTAATTCAAAACGACACTGGGAGGCCCGCTCCGCGCACGTGCGTGTGGCGGTTTGGAGAAGACGCGAGGGGCCGCTGAAATAGCAGCGCGACAGCTGGCAGTGGGAGCCTCACAGATACACTAGCACCTCCCTCCAACCCACTAGACTGCATTAAAAAGGAGGCTTCATCGTAGCTATTCATGTTGCCTCCATAAGTCATCATCTCATTTGCAAGACAAATGGGGAAGTCAGACTGGTCAGCGCGCTCTAATAAAAGCCGAGCACCGAGCTCCTGCCCTCCTCTCCTCGCCTGCCCTTGCACACACACAGGACAGCCAGATTCACTGAACTATTCATGTATCAACATTAGATCTGCAGTAATACAGACTTACTTTGGTATCTAACGCTTGGAGGGCGCAGGGGCCTGTGTCTAATTTCAGACATGTTTGGATGAATCCTTGTCCGTACACTCATTACGGGTGTACCTCCGGATTTTGTTATTCACCTCTTTTTCCCCACCCAGTACAGACCTGAAACAGGCTAAATTGCCAAATATTTGTTGCAGAAAAAAAGATGACAAATTATATTAGTCAGTGACGGCCTTGCTGTGGGCTTGTTAGCAAAAAAAAAAACGAAGGAGGTGATCTTTGACCTCAAGGGTCACTGATCCTGGGACCTTAAACACCAGAATCATTTGACCAGGTGTTTTCCTCCTAATATCTTTGTATTGTAAACCAGTTTTGTTTTTCTAATTTAATTTATTATAGAAAAAATTACAAAGTGTATGATGTCTTCTTTGAAATATATCAGTGGAGAAGCATGTTGTCGATGAATGTCTTGACAAACGTTGATATTGGTAACTAACTGGATGCTTTAAAATGAGATTTATTATTGTTTCAACAGCCTTCTGTGTTTAGCTTTGCCTTTTGCTCATGTGAACCTGTGCAGGACACAGATAAGATGGAGGCCAATAATCACAAAAATAATTACAAACCTATTGTCATTTGCTCTGGGCGTGTTTGATTCTCCGGTGAACCAGTGACCTTAACATTAATTTCACGAGGTCGTGCAATCCTGACCTTCCATGCAACGACTATTGTCACTGTAGATGGCAGAACAATTGATTTTCAGCACCCTAAACGCTATCTAAGTCTGAGATCAACAGACTGTTGATTTGGCTCAGCGCTTGTCTTGAATAATTAAATAAACCCGATTGGCCCTGTTGATATCTATGCATTTTAATCACTGAAATGACTCCAAGAGCTGCTCTCAGAATCTGACACAAGGACCAAAAGTGTAATAGATGAGCGCAGATATGACACCCTGAAATCAATGACCCGTCAAAGTGAGATCTGGGCACTTTGGCTATTGTTGATTTATTGTGGGAATTGATTTTTAAAGGTCAGGGTTCCATAGAGAGGACGTTGCAAACGTGGAATCTGAAAGCTTTTTAGTTGCAAACAAACAAATAAATAAAACCCCCTCTTTCTCTTGTTATTCAGGTATTGACGCTGATGTATGGTGACTATACATAAAGTTTATAATTGAGCAAAAAAAAAAAAAAAAAAGAGGAAAACCCGGAAGTGAAACGCTTGCAGGTGCGATTGCGTCACATGGCAGCGAGGTCTCCCGTTTGTTTGTTTGTTGTTTGGATACTTGCGTCGAAGTTTGTTTTTCCTTTATAAAAATAAGCTCAGGTGTTGCGTCCGAGTGCGAAAATGTTGGACATACGGATGTGGAAACCGTTTGAGGTACGTTTTTAGGTCACATTTTCAAGCTTTTACGCCAGAACAATTAGTTGTTTTTAGCAGAATATTTTGCCTTTTTCCTCCTATAGAACCCCAAACCAGTCATTTCCTCTGTAGCCTGTCATAAATATTTCAGAACTGACGCGATATTTGTGATTGTGTGGTAAATATTGGAGCTGTTCCACTCTTTTTGGTGTATATCGTGCGCGCTGTGACGCAGCCATGTTGAGGCGCAGGTGTAATTAATAAGATCATTAGACGCATTTCCAGCACGCATTTGTGCACAAAACATAACCTTTACTCTGAATTAGATGGAACAGTTACCTAATTAAAATCACGGGAAAAACACGTGATTATTTTGCAAGTTGTTATTAAAACAGCAGCTGAAATAGGGGGGCTTTTATAAATAAATATGGCTTAAACGCGTTATTTTGCATCCGCGTTTTTACAGCTGTCTGTTTTGGAAAGTCGCAGTGGGTTTGTGTGATTTGAGGGTCGCCGAGCACTGCAGAGGCGCCTGCTTGTGAGGTTTTATTGGCCTGTAGGTGGGGCTCTGATGCAGTGTTTTAGAGCCTGGGAGAGGAGGAGAGGGGGGGAGGAGGAGGAGTAGGAGACGGAGGAGGAGAGGAGGGTGGGAGAGGATGCTGCAGCAGGCGCGCAAGACCCCCGCGACAGGGTTAAGCAGTCAGGGGACAAGCGCTGCTCTCTGGACCTCCGGAGAGGTTCTTTTTGGTGGGGTTGTATCCAAATCCACACGGCAAAATGCACCACTTTAAACGTTGTTTCTGTTCTTTTCCAGTCAGGAAAGAGGGATTCCCCCAGACACACGCACACGGATCAGTCCTTGTATTCGGTTTGAGAAACCAGACTTGGCTCCATCGTTCTATCAATCGCGTTACATACAAGATTATATAATTGGATCTTTAGGAATATTAGTAAGAGGAGCAGAACTGAGAGGTCATCAAAGACCACCAAAACCCCCCTATCACATTCTCCTGTAACCCTGCGGTAACTTCAGGCTCTCCCCCCTTCGTGTCTAGTCCCCATCTTTATATGATCCCAGTGATTAGATATTCAAATCCGGGATCTGATCGTTTCACCCCGCTACTGAGGATTATTTGTGTAAACTCCCCCTGAATGACACGAACCCCGGGTGCAGCTGTAGTTATTCTCACTTCTTATTTCAAGGTGTGGAAAATCTCAGTCGCTAGGTCGTAGAAGAAGAAACAGTTTCTGGGATTCCTAGAGGTCGCCAGTCGTGAAGCCGGGGTTGTAACGCGGTTTCTTCTGGGTTTCTAATTGTTGGGCTCGTTGGCAGCCTCCTGAGCTCCTCCCCGGACCCGAGACCGGACCGCAAGTCCTGAAACCCCCTGAAAGAGATCCATTTCTGGGAAGGACCTGAGCGCAGCCCAAGTCCCCTCCGACCCTGCCAGCTCCGACTCACGCCCCTCTCGCCTCTCCTCCTCCTCCTCCTCCTCCTCCTCCTCCTCTCCTCTCTTCCTTTACGCACTCCGCCGCAGCACCCTCAGCTCCTCAGTTGAGCAGGAGCGCCGCACTGAATCACAACTCTGCGCACACACGCACGCAGGCACGCACAGCTTCCTGCGGTATCCCACTCAGCGCGTCGGGGTTTCCCGCAGCGGGTGCGTCTTCTGCCCGGGGATGGGAGGTGCAGCTCTCGGGTCTCGGCCAGCTCAGAGCGGCGTACGCGAGTCCTGCTGATCGGGGATGCTGCTGGAAGTCTGCCGCTGCTTCTTTTCCCCACGCAGGAGCCGTCTTGTATCGACGCCTCTCTCCGGGATTTAAAGAGGAGTGATCAGGATATAAAGTGTGCCGCGGTTGTCATTTTTGGGGGCACTGAGAGGAGTTGGGGATTTCCCTGGACGTGCCCTTCTATCCGCAGTGTCGATGCGGCTGTGAGGCGAACATCTCCAGACTCCAGGTAAGCAGCGAGGCTCGCCGCTGCGTCGGAGGGGCTTCGGGGCCGTTCCAGCCGGCTTCTGGGCGGGAAGGTGTCGCTGCGTTGGCCAGGTGACTGAGGTGTGCCGCACCTGTTCTTGCTGCGCCAAGCCCGGTCCGCGCGCGGACGGAGCCGTGCGTTGGCTCGGCGGCGGAGGCGCAGACGCGCCGCGTGGCGGACGGTCTGAAGTTGGAGCCGCGCGCTGAGCGGATCTCCTTAGTTTTGCGGCTTCGCGTCACCCGCGCCCTTCATCCCCTCTGAGTCCGGTGATCCGCGTGCCCGGAGTGTGTTCGCTGCCCTCGCAGCGCTCAGGTCTGAAGGTTAAACCTGGAAGAACCGACGGGGCGTCCGCGCCGGATTTACGCAGCACCGTCGGGGACAAACCCGCTGCGTAGGAGCCCCGTGGACTGGGATTTGGTTTGAAATAATGGGAATGGACAAACATTTCTGCCAGTAGGTCATTCTGCATTTAAATCCACAGACCAGCAGCACGGCCAACATCTTCTGAACCTTCACAGTGTTTATCCTTGACTGTTAAACAACGGGTTGCTCCTAATGTTTGATTCACGGTGGCAAATTAGAACCTAGTGTCAGATTTACGCGGAGCCGTAGTATACATTCTATGCGTCATTGAGGCCAGTGGAGTAGCGCTCCATTTGGAAGCGCGCCTCTCCCGGGTGGCTTTCCCAGGATCGCAGGGCTTCAGTCTCTCGTCAGCGTTTCTGAACTTGACCGCGGGGCTGGACTTGAGGGATACTCTCGGTGTAGCTGTTATCAGCAGTACACTCTGAGATTAAACCGGTGTAAGACACAGATCTGGGAGACATCGTTAAAAAAACGGTCGAGCGAGTCAAACTTGCTGTTGCGTCCATGCGTATTTACCTTAGAGTCACCAACGCGTTGTTTAGAGAGTTCCTCGTAGACATTAGAAAATGTTAAGGTATTTGGATGGAACAAAGCAAAGGTTGGATGTCAGACATCTGTCAAACTGCTTCTTCAATGATTGTTGGTTTTGGGCAGTAAAACTCGGTGGTCCTAATCTGGAACGCCGCCCTGATCTCCGAGCGTGTCCGGCGGAGCTCTAGCTGATCACACTTGTCATTTTTGAGGCTCTTGTTCACATGTTGTAGTCTCAACCGTGTAATGGGTCCCTGGTTTGAAGCTGCACACTGGGCTCCTTTCTTTCTCTGTCTCTCTCTCTCTCTCTCTCTCTCTCTCTCTCTCTCTCTCTTTCCTCATCTCTTGTTTCTCTCACACTCTCACACCTCATGCACAAAGCAGCTGCTTCAGCTTATTTGCAAAATGCAGAGCCACAGTGCAGCAGTTACCCTGTTCAGCAAGCCCCCTGCTGTTCCTCCCTCTCACTCAAGCAATTCAGTGTTGTCCCCTTAACACATGCAACATGCTGTCCTTACTTCAACAGTATCATAATGCTGCAGGTTTAGTTTTACTTTCGGCAACAGGGTTGACGAGTATAAAGCAAACGCCGTCAGGAGAGGTTGCGAAACAGCCCGAGAAATTGTGTCTCCACAGGCTGACACAGTTGATAAATGCACGTAGGCTTTCATTAACATTCTTGTTTTAAGAAGACAGTGACAGCATCTCTGATGTGTTTACTTGCTAATTAACCAAAACCTCATGTCAACACATCACAAGGAACACTATTAAAGCATCTGTTCACAGTTTATTTATTAGTTTCAGGCATTTTTGAGAAGCCACATTTAGCTCTTCTAACAAACCTCCGCTCTTTCACTCTGAACTTTTCTGTGAGGATAGTACCTAATGAAGCTACATTCTCTCTGCAGGCTGAACCTGCACTACCTCTGCCAACGTTGGCTGAAAGGTCTTTGGTAATGTGTCTCAAGTCCTTAAAGTTCCAGCGTGTAAGCTTGACCTTTGTTTTGCACACTTTTAGTGCCTCAGTAGGAAAGGAAAATCTTTGAGGCTTGATTTGTCCTTCTCCTTTCATCCGTCTTTGTCCTGTCCGTCAAGGCCTGCCGGCAGGAATTGGAACAGCAGCCTTTATTGGCCTTTAAGCACCTCACATCGACATTACCCCTGTCTCTCTGCCAACGTTGCAGCCAAAGAGGCGGGGTTTGGACTTGCAGAACACGGCTCTGTCAATATTATAGCGTGCAGATAGCCAAACTGTCACTCCAGCCTTGGCTGTAAAGGCATCAATAAAATTTGGGTTGGCTGATTTACATAAACGAGCTCTGTAAAAAATCTTTGCGGTGTGTTCACAAGCAGGAGGCTGCAACTGAATATGAATGGACGGTGATAGATTTCCTATATAAATGGTTCAGGTAGCAGCGTGACTCTGGACGAGGTGTGTGCCCATTGCTGTGTGTGGGTGTGAATGATGCATCTGTGAGTGGTGTGGCGAGGCCCTAGAAGGATGCCTCGCTCTCATACGTGTATCATCATGTCAGACTGAATGATGTGTCTGTGGATTGGACTTGAATGGAGCTCTCTGTTTGTTCTCCTTCTTTCTGTTGCTCTTTGTCGTCCAGTGTCTCTCTCCCGTTCTCTCTCTCTGTGCGATACACACACCCTCGGTTAAACCCCCCTGGGCTGTGACAGGGCTACCAAGACACTAGCTAGTGTCCAATTAGGGCTCTCCCTCATCTCTCACGCTACTCTGTACCACAGAGAAGACTGCAAATTTTGGTGTTAGTTTAATTTTAGTTTGTCTGGAGCAACTGTTCCTCCCTCTATAATTGGCTTCCATATTTTAGGACATTTAGAAATGGTGCAACAATGGCTACCACAGTTAAACAAAGAATCGGTCGGGTTGTTTTTGGAGCTCTGCTTCTGTGGGTATGGTAGCACCACTGAGTATGATTGGGCAACGCTAGTTGTCACCTAAAGATTGTGCAATGTCTGCACAGATTTGACCTCAGGAATCAAGTTCAGATGCACATTTGAAACTAAAAGTCTCTGTCTGCATTTCTCTGTTGCTTGATTGGCATAATGTTTTTACTCACTGACATTGTGATGATCTTAATCTAAATTCCAGAGTGAGGAATAATTGCTTAAGTATGTAATTAACCCTTTGGTAAAGCACCATGGCATGGCACATTGACGTCTGCTGCAGCATTTGGAAGTGAGGATCTCCAAACAATAGGTGTTTTCAGTCCCTCAGAGAGAAATCAATACATGTCACAATGTGCGGTTTAATGAGACTCTTTGCTGTTGTCTGAATAGTTTACTCAGCACAAGTAATGCCTATGGTGAAGGTGTGTGTCTGTCTGTGTGTGTGTGTGTGTCCTGCTGCTTAGAATTCCTTTTTCTGCTTGGCAGCCAGAGTCCTATTAAGCTGTCACGTGTCTTTTTAACGACCCAGTCTATGTACATGCTACTATATCACAGTTGCACCAATTTTATTTTCTCCTCCCAGCTTTCTCTCATGCTTCCTTTCATCTTTTTCTCAATCCTCTCCTCCCGCTGACTGTTTCTGCCTCCAGCTCGCTCTTCCTCGTATCTCTTTTCCCCACTCTAAGCTGCCAAGCACATAACTTTATCTGTGCGTGTTTGTGTCCCAAATGTTGTGACATTGGAATGACCTATGAGGCAGAATGAAGCAAGAGAAGTAAACTGGGAATGTTGCAGGTTCAGATGAGCATCAGGGGCCTTGCTGGAGGACCATATTAGGCATTTCCCCCGCTTCCTCTGTTTCATATAGATCTATGGCTTTTATGCCAAAATGGCTCTTTATTGCCGTGGCAGGTGACACGCTGTGCAGATCAGCTCTCATGCTTGTGTGTGCCAAGCCCAGAATAACAAGTACTAAATTAGTTTTGTTTCAGATGCATAAAATGATGAGAAAATTGCAGTCTTAGAGCGTTTAATTCCTCCTCCTCCTCCTCGCTCTTATTTGCTCCCGGGCCGCCGCCATAAGTCCACACAGGATTAGACTTTTAATTTTGTTTTCATCTTGTCTGTCACACAGAGGCATAGGCATGCATGTTTAAGGATGCAGACATGCATGGGCACGTTATTAATCCCTGTCACACATCACTTCAAAGTGCCCAATATTTATCGTACAGCTAATGTGTGAACTTTTTATTAATTGCTTGGAATTTATCTCGCTGCAGAGACATTTTGCCTCCCTCAACATCAGTTTAGTCCCTCACTGGCAAATCTTTCTTTTTAATTGAGACTAAAGGACCGAACCATGTTTCAAACCACTTCAAGTGCTGCGTTAGTGCTTTACTGGAATGTCAGCACTTGAATCCACTGCTCAAGCAGGCTGGCCTTCAATATCCAAATTTAGTAATAGTCTAGTATAAGCTCAGTCTTTATTTTTCCAGTAGAATTTGACTTGTTTGTAATGACATAGCACTTTGAAGGTCAGCCATATTTAAAAGTACATCCGACACAGCGGGTTGGATGTGGCCGAGGTCTATGCTTTCTGAAAATGTAGGCGTGTGAGACTAATTTCCAAGCAGTTAATAAACGAATGGGCCCATTGTGCTATTGTTGGGTGTTTTGATTCTCATATTTTTACAACACAGTCTTGTTTCCTAGCAGGAGGGACCCTCTGGGGGTTACCAGAGGATTAAAACTTAATGATTTGTCTCGCATCTCCTGTGTCTGCACCGCACAGCTATATTGTCCCCTCTTCTACTTCCTGTCTGGCGTGTGTATCGAGGGGGCATCAGTATGCAGTGTTACCGCAGTAATTGTGAAACAGCAGGCTCTGTGAGGACCCCTACTGTGTTATAGCCAGAAGGCAGTTAGGTTGGGAGGATTGGCTTTACTGTAATACCCTCACCCACCCCCCCTCAGGCTGTATCATAGTCTAGCAGCATAATATTGGGGATGTTACAGAGAGGTTTAACAAGGCTTACTCTGGGTTTTGTGTTATTCTCTCAGTGTGATATTCTCTTTTTAGTTTGGGATTTTGCTTTTTCTTGAGATTTTTTTTGTTGTTGTTGATGGGATTTGGAACGTGTCAAGTGTGAATGCAGAAGCTGACTCTTAGCCAGGGCCCAGCTCTCTCCAAGTTTTGGGGAGAAATTTATTGCTCTGCTGGAATAAAAATGTGTTTCATTTGCTATTCTGGTAAAGCCTTGGAGTTTCACCACTGATGTGTGCGCTGATTTCTATTTGCTGTGGTTAACAGAGCGAGGGAAAACATGTGGGTGTACTGAAACTTTAAGGGTTTGTTGCATCGACAAGTCCTCATTTAACTTCAGTTTTCCATCATACATGAGCTTTCCCGGCAGAGAATCAAATACCAGAAAACCTGTTGTCTTATATTTAGATCCCTGCCTAGTGTTAAAGAGAACCTATTAAAATTTTCACTGTAGTGACACCATCTCTACCTGCCACCCACACAAGCAATGGTGTTCCTATGGCAACATGACTTGTCAACTAGGGAAACCTTCATGGAAATAGTCTTTCCTGCTTGATTTTTTTTTTTATTTGTGGGAAACCACAAAAAGAAAGGCTTTTGATCAGTTCACAAAGCTGTAATTGTACTTTAACAATTTTATCTCCAGAGAGATGAATCACCTAAATTTGTTGATGTTTTCAGAGTGCTCTTAGTCCCATTCGTTATCCAAATCTTAAACCAATTATTTTAAACCTTCTGGCTTTCTCTAGCATGATCAGTCAATATGTTATTGTTTTTGTGTACAAAAGTGACTTTAGGTAATTCTTGCTTAGTAAAGATACTGTAAATCTGGAAATGTAGAACCTTTTTAAAATGCAAATTGTTTCTTTGTTTGCTGTAAATATATGTGGGGTTTGATGGTTGCCGTTGCACGCCTTCTCCAGGGACAGGGCCAGGCCTGATGGCAGTAGAGCCAGTCCAACTGTTTAACAACTATTTGTTGGTGTGTGCTTGTAGAGAACAGTCTGTTGAAAATCCTGTAATATTTTGTTCTCTAACAGCTTTACTTGACAGTTTTAAAAAAAAGTTTTTCACAAGCTATGAGAGTTCTTTCTGGTTCCTATTTGATCCCATTAAATGCAAATGTTCTGCAGCAAAGGTGACTTTTGAAGATTATGAGATTGAACATCATGACATAGAGTGGAGCTAAAGCAGCCGAGCACGACTGTTAGACAGGAGACAGGAGGTTTTTTTGACTGATAACTTCTGCATCCGTCTATCCTGAATAATTACTCTGGTTCTCCCAGCAAAATTAGAATTGGCCAGTTGGAAGTCTGGGGAATGTGGAAACCTGGAACTAGTTGGGTCTCTGTGAAGCCATATCATGAGGTAGAGTTTGGAGAACAACACAAACATGTCAGTTACAAGGGAGAGTGAGATAAACTCTGGATAGAAATCTGCAAATGAAAACAATGCTCCTGCAAGCGATAGCTGGCGAGAAAGCTTGTCTGATGTGGTTTATACCAGAGGGCTTGCAGAAGCAGAGTCAAAGGGAGAAGGGGAAGTTTAAGGGGGGATGAGCATTGAGGAGGGTGGGAGGTGCTGGAGAAAAGCATGTAATGGAGAATAAACCTGCCCGAAGTCAGTTTACGCATCTCTCACTTTGTGAAAATGGTTCAGACACACTTCCCCAGCTTGTGCTCAAAGATGTATTCCTAGTCAGTTTAGGGATTACTGTACACTGTTGTTAAACTGGAGAAACAAATAGGGGCAGCAATGCATTATTATTCAAGTGGAATTATTCTCTGAAACGTTTAATCTTTTTAAAATTGACCAGTCCATAGTATAGTACATATACAAACTCTTCCCACCACAAAGTAAAGCATCTCAGGCTTCTGTCTGCTTAACATCATTTATATTGGCACTTATATTGATTAAACTATAGCAGGGCTGGGTTTCTATTTCAGAGTTTTTCTTTTGTGTATTGCAATCTGCAATATCTCAATTGCATCTGTTCTCTTAGCGTAAAAGGCCCCAAGACAGGATTTCAACTAACACTATATTTCCATGGCACAAAACGGTATCTGTGGGAGAAAAAAAGGGTAAATCGGCATGGCTTTAACTGATGTCGTGCCTTCAGTAATTTTTGGATGAGAAGATTTGTAATCATACAATTCGTGATTACTTTTTTGTATGAACTTTGCCTAGAGGCCAAGTATGAACTGCCACATTTGAGGCATAAAAAGCCAATTCTAGTTAATTTACTGAACAGATTTCCAAAAACAAAATTTGGGTCAAACGATTTGATTAAATGGCTTTTCAAGAGATTTTGATTGTACAAATGTTACTTTTCTGTCATGTCCATAGCATATTCTTTACTGATTAATGATGGCAAAATGTGTGTTCAAACCTGCAAAAATGCACAATACTAACTGGTTGATTTTTGAGCTTGTGCCGTCTTCCTGTGCGCAGTCAGTTGTTGGTAACATGCAGGGTGACGGTCTTCAGATTGGATTTAGGAATCTGTAAATACTTGTTTCCTGGCAATCTGATGCCTCCCAAGTTCCTTTCCTTCTTAAGTTCATGGGTACATATGTAGGTAAAACTACCCATTTATACATTGTTTAAAAAGTAATCCTGCAGAACACCGTAGACATTTAGAGATAGAAAGCGTGACTTTAGCTTACTCCTGGAGATTTGGCTAACCTTTTAAAAGAAATATCCACCTCAGCTCATTTGTCATGCCAGCGTTGTCCTTCTTATACAGAACTATTCGCTGAATCTGTTGGAAAGGGAGATACCTCAGCAGCTGGAAGGGCACATTTGACACACACTGTCAAACTGCACAGTTCTGAGACAATTACTGCAAGACTGCAAATCTCTGCAGGTGGACACTTTTAGTCTTCACTAGCAACAGCCCAGTTCTCTCTCCAAACCCTAAATTGCTTGGACTTAGGTGCACATGCACATGCACAGGATGGTAGACAGTGTCAAGGGAGTCAGACACAACAACATAGTTTTTAGATTGAACCAGGTGAGGAAGGTATGAGCGAGTTAAAGCTGGACAACGAGGCAAAGAGCACACATGCTTGTTGACTGACCCCATTTCAGCTCTTTGTAGCACACCAACTGAGATCTTTAAGACTCATCACCACTATGGATTAAAAGGAAAAGCTGTAATCCACGCGCTTCGAGTAAACCAAATCAACTGCTGCACAGCTGAGGCTCACAGATGTGCACGGGGAAAGGGAAAGGACAGGGTGGATTAATCGGACAGTTCTGACCAGTGGTTTGTTCTTTGTGCTTTCAGCTCAGAACAACACACAAGCACAAATATTACTGCATTGATTTTTTTTGCACGCCAATGATTTTTTTTATGCAGTGCACGGCATTCAGACTTCTTTAATAAACAGAGCTAAAATAAAAAATGAAGCAGAAGTGTATTTTTTTTTTTTAAATTTTAAAGACTACAAAGCCTTTTAAATTATCCAGCTTTTGTGTCTTAGATTTTAATCTCAGAGGTCGGGCTGACTTTGCTCCACTACAGCAGAGAGGAAGATCTGAAGAGTGAAAAATACCATCAGTGCTGGAGAATGGATTTAAAAGAAATACGCTTTGTTGTCAATGGTTGACAATCGACAGCTTCGACTGTTGTGACCAAACAGTTAAACCAGGGCAGATCTGATCCTGTTTACCCTGATTCAGCCAAAAAGCCCAATTTAGCTAAAGAGTGCCTTGGAAAGATTTTTGCATGCTGTGTCTGTTTTTCTCATGCAGCACCAAACATTCTGACACCAGTTGGAAAGCCAGGCAATGCTAATTGTTATCTTACTATCATACTTTTGTGAATGATCTATTATCTACTAGCAGGAAATACAATTTAACTACTGTTGTGTCTTTGCAACATGCTCTGTGTCTATAGGTCATTCAGTTTGTGTGGCCATATTTAACAAACCAAAATTAAAAAAAAAAAACAAAACTGAAACAAAACATGTATCAGACGTGTAAGGCAACAGTAGTTTCTCGACTTGTCTCAACCTGGAGCTGGTTACCCAGCTCCTCTCTTCCCTTAGGCACTGGGCTGCCCTGCGTGCATGTTCATGCCTGTGAAGGGAGGCTTTGTGCCTGCTAAAATGTCTATGTCCAGCTACAAGAGTTGTTTACAACAGACTACAGAGAAAGATGTAATAATGCTAATAACTCAGTGTAATTAATGGTTTAATTATGTTCATTTACTGTAATCCCTGCCCAACTGGCATGGCTTCCTGGAAGCTACTGCAACATTTAGATTCAAATGGTCATTATTCACACTGTGCTTTTTCTGGTTTAGCATGTCAAAATGTCAGATGTAAAAATATTTTCTTTCGCGTGCTATACGTTTGCTAGAAACTCGTTTAATTGTTTCACCCCAGTGCACAGCCTCTGAATGAACACTGCAGCTGTGAAACGAGGAAGCTTCATCTTCTGAAGCTACAGATCAGACTTTCCAATTTCCAACAAACAAATCTTTCAACGTACGACATAGGCAAGGTTGACCACTTTACCTCAAGAGAACATACTGAGCAGTCTGGCCTAAGATATGGATTTGCAGCCTTTGTTCTGTTGTAATCTCCTAAAATCCAACATTTTTACTCTGGTAGCTCTTCGTTAACCACAATGAACCTAAACATATACGCTCAATTATTGTGGTTTGGCAACTCTAGTCTTCTGGGTATGACTTCATCAGATCTCAGCCGTCATACTCTCAAATCTTGGGTTTGAATGTACAAAGTGAGGCCGTTCTGAATTATTAACTGCCTCAGTGGTATCCACATGGGTGATATTTCTGGGTAAGACAGTCACAAATGCAGAGGCAAAGAAGAGCGGCAGAGTGAAGATCCAATGTGAAAGAAGACTTTAAAGGATGTCATCTTTGCTGAGAATCGCAGCCGGGCTGACTGCATGCTGACACGTTGTCATACTTGCATACTGTGGTGCTTATTGGTTATAGTTGTAGTTTTTTACATGTTTTGTGGTATCTTTTAATGCAGTTGAAACGTGACTAGTCAATGTAGACCAGTGAGTGATAAAGTTATTCTTGTTAGTTTATGTTAGTCACACATTTAAAAGTTACAATGCCTGTTGCTTAAGGCAAATGTATATTTTAATATTTTAAAGATGATACATTTGTGAGTCCAGCAGTAGAACAGGAAAATAGTCTGTGGATGATAATGATGGCCTCTGTGGTGGACACCACTATGACATAGTTTGTTTCGGTGTCAGCATAGTCCCTGCACACTGCAACTCATAATTAATTACTTCGTCAGGATGGAAAAAAGGTACAGTGGAAACTAAAATGAGGGTTAAAAGAAAGGACAATGACAGCTGACCAGAGAGAAATTTATAACAGAGTAACAAAATACAGATATCAGTAGGTGATTAAATCTGACCTTTAAAATATACTGCTTTATTATTTTTGTACAGCCAATTAATCAAAGCTGATGAAGCTTGTTTGATTGGTCACTTGTGAGACGCTTGTGTGTCAGGAGTCACTATCATGATTTACTCCAGCGCTTCATTAGGTTTACTGATTAAATGGCCTGCATTGTCATTGGAAAGTGGTGTGTATTCACCACAGAGGCCCCACCTCTTCAGGAAGTTGGCTATCATCTAACCCAATCAGAGCAGGGCGCTGACAGCCAGCCACTGTGCTCTTCAACAGCCCTAATGACATTACACCCTCTTGATCTGCACTGACACCACTCCACCAATCTCTCAGATGCAAATGGGAAAAAGAAAAGCAGTGGCCATGAATGGAATGGACAGGGATGGGCAGATGTTGGCTGTTTCTCTAAAATCTAGAGGGGTGGCCCAGTTGGATCTTTGCTGTCACCACGCATTGACTTGAACAGAGAGAAAGAGGGAGAGCAAAAACAAAATCACAAAGCCTCATCATAACTGGTTATACTCACAAGAGGAAAATAGGCAAATGTGTAATCTGTTGCAGTGTTGCTTTCAAAATAAATCTTTTAATTGTAATGAAAGTATATTATTTACAGCCTTTAAAATTGACCTGTTTGTAACATCTGTGATGCACAATCTTGTATCTGATGGTAACGAGTCTCTCAGTGGGTTCTTAGTCACATGGACCCAGATGACAGTACAATCCCAAGTCTTTTTTATGATATCAACAGCCTATGGTGGATTAGACCTCCTAACCCTGATCTAAACAGGGTATCTGGTGACAGTAATCCATGCTGCTAATCCATGTCTTGATGTAACCGAGGACATCACGCTTTTCCTCTCCCTCTCTCTTAGTTCTGTCTTCATTTTTGCTGCTGCCTTCCTCAGATAGTGCCATCTGTTTTGTGCAACAGCAGGGATTAGTTGAGTCTGAGACCTGATCATGTCATCATTATGTTTTCTTGTTGACTCCATGTGCTGTATTTGCAGGTAATGTAAGTAATAGAGATGCAATTTAAAAAAAAAAAAAAAAAAACTGCTTTTAAATAAGTGTGCCATTGCAAAATATGTCTGACCTTTTCACGTGGCCATGTTTATCAGCAATGTCCCATTGTCCATTGTTGGTTTGTTGCTCTGCCGAATAGCGGATTATCCCTGCATGCAATCATGTGTAAATTCATTTTGTGCTGAAATTATGTCTCTACCACAATTTTGACATTTTCTCAAGCAGGAAGGCTGCTGTGGCTCTTCTTCCAAGGCCAACAGCAAGTTGTTGACCCCACAGTTATCTTTTGCCAGTGATGCTGTAGAAAGTATAGAGACGTTGGTGCCAGCGCGTGTGTGCATGTTTAGCCAGTCCTGATCTCTCTGGCTTGCTATGTTTGAGAGGTATTTGTGTACAAGTGTCAAGTTTTTGGGCAGCGTGTTGCACCATGGTCTGGGTGTTTATGGCGAAGCTTGGAGAGCCCGTGCGAATGTGTGCAGTTGTGATTATAAATATGCTGGGTGAGCACAGGGAGACTGTTTTCCTTCAGTCCCAGTGTGTAGCTATGATGTAGAGTGACACTTATTCCTCAGATCAGTGCCAAGGCTCAGCAGGGAAGAGAGGTTGATGCAGGTTTTGGAAGGGGGGGGGGGCATTTTTTCTTTCAGTTTTACTCTCTGGCTTGCAGCTGTCTGCTGTAGGTTTCAGCTGCTGCTGCTTCTTCCCAGAGCATCCAGGGGTCATGGTGGGCAGACCTATGTTTTCCAGTGAGATGACCAAACATTTGTTTACTAGAGATTTAATATGGCTGCCAAGTGTTTTTCAAAGTAGCAGTTCAGAAGTCTTACAGGAACAGGCGCATTGCCTGAAGCTCTGTTCCTGAGAGTCACACAGCGATCCACCACACTGACCCTTGCCATCTGATACCATGCCAGCCAGGAAGATACACAGTTGTATTACACAGTGCTTTCAGTGATAGGGAAGCTCTTGCCTCTACACTGGAGTAATACATTGAAAAAAGCAAAAAACAAACGAACAAAAAAATAGGATTTCTAATGCCTGGTTGAATATACAGTATTGTTTTTTCACAATGCATTAGAATTTGTTTTGAGTGTTTGTAAATGCACCTGGCTCTTTCCACCTAGATTAAAAAAAATGTTTGACAGCCAGACTCAAATAATCTTTTATGTAATAACCGAAGCAGGATAGAAATGCCATGTGGTTCAGGATATCTGCACACTTTTGATCTGTGGCTTCACCGTATCTGATGCATTTCAGATGCTGTTCTCTCATCTCTGACACAATTATCTATTAATAAGCTGTTCAAGCCTTTTCCCCCCAGTCAGTAGTTGTAAACTGTAGCTATCATGTGATCCTGGCTGGCTGCTGACGGCTTTTGAGGACACCAAAAACTAAAAACAAACATTCCAATTATGCTCTAAAGACTAAGCTCAGACAGTTTTGAGATAATAGGCACACACACACACTCACACACACACACACACACACAGCTGGAATGTACAGTCCCTTCGAGCCATCCTGAGAATGCATGTGTGTTTGCATGTGGCATAAATTGTGAATTCATTAGCACATTTTTATGGCTAACAGGCTGTAAATGTGGGGTTGTCTGAGTGT
>CAAE01014535.1:512004-525607 GCA_000180735.1 Tetraodon nigroviridis | reverse complement strand
GTCTCTGGCACGGCACATGCTCTGGGGCTCCTGCGTCTGCTGCTTGAGGGCCTGATAAATCATGCCTGGGGTGGAGCTGTCAGCAGGGTGAGGAAGTGAGAGTCGAGCACACTGGGCTTAGCACTAAGGAATGATGACGCTCCAGCATGCACCACAGTATCACCATGGCCACAGCATAAATTAGAGCCTGCTGAACAGGTGACAGTGGCTTCTGCAGGAGATAGATGACTTCTGACCCACAAGCACAACCTCCCTCCACTGAGCAAGGTGGTACTTAAAGTAGGAAAGAAGCTCCTGATTAAGTAGAATAATAAAAAGAGTCATTTTTATCAAACGATAGTTCACTTTTGATGTGGAATGGGTGTTGAGTTGGTTTGTCAATTGATGCTCAGTCTACTCTAATCTTCCACCATTCAGTTTCTGTACTTTTTTCATCTTTAGTCCTTAGTGTGTATTAATTCCTTTGCTGCCTTGAATAATGCATGGGTCCGGGCACCACATTTTAGATATCACAATCCTAGTCTAAACCCATTGTTCACATCTTCTGTATTTTGCAACCTACTCCGCGGTGGCCAGAAAACCATCAATCCATACGGGGTTATGTACACGCACACACACACACACACACACACACACACACACATACAACAGGCACACACACACATGCATCCACATCCCAGTTTTACTTATTTATTTGGTTTTGAGGAAATACGATTGCTCAGAAAATTTAAGATGTTGGAGTGCTTCATGGTTTCCTGCACTCATTAGATTCTTCAATTGGGGAACCACATAGCCTTGAAAATGTTTTATGAGGGTCTTATGCACCCTAATACTGCTTAGATTTCTCATTACCATCATTTCTTTAACTGTACAAAATACGTGAAAGCTTCAGTATACCTTAGCTGCATTTAAACATTTAAACAGGTGCGTGATGGTGATACATGCAGAATTCTTTAGTGTGAGGATTTCATTTCTTGTTTTCTAATTTTCTAGAGTGCACCCTTCGTCCCTTTTAATCTTTGCACACATTAGCAACTAATTTGCCCTTTCCTTTTTTATGGTTTGTAGGGCATGAGCTCTCATTTTGGTTGATTAACTGTGGTCACTTAAGGGTCAGAAAAGGCTAAATCTTTATGTAATTGTTTTTAAAACAAGATTTTAAACTACTCAAGGCTTTAAAACTCAAGGACATGACATTGAAGACAATGATTATCACCATTTTTAGGTAGCTTGCAGTCCAAGTAAATGAACGAGAGAGAAGTTGACAAAGCGTATGGGGGGGGGAAGTTCAGAGGATGAGTATTAAGAGCAGGAAAAACGGAGGTTGCGTCTCTTCTCCCCGAAATGGCCACGCTTGGCTGAGCCACATAATGCATGCTCAACAGTATAAGTCTGCAATGGCCTGCATCTATAGATCATTGTGAAGTGGCATGTGACCTATAAAAAAATGCACCCTGCACCCTACATGTTCACTGTGTCAGCACAAAAAAAACAGAACAACAAAATCGCAGCATCGCAATAAATTCACTGGTCCCTAGCTGCCCCCATCCCCGATTTCTCGCTGCTTGTGTTGCTCTTTTCAAACGCTCTCAGACAAGGATGAGAAAATTACAAGGTCGGCTGTAAGTCCCTGACAGTCCACAGCCATCCCCTCATCCCTTCTGCTAATGATCATTAATTACATGTCATTAACTAACACGCCACGGGCTATTCTTCCACATTTGTCATGTGCTATCGACTTCACATTCTAAATTCACTCCAATTAATTAGATTATTCTAGTCCACTGCATTTCTTTGAGTCTGTTTCTTGATCTTTTTCACAGTCTTTCACCACACTCCTCCCTCTTCTGATCCTCGACTTAAAAGGAACTTTCAATATAACAATCTTCGTCTTCCCCGAGCTCATTTTTAATGTTATTGCCACAGTCCTTTGGTTTATTGACCAACCTTTGAATGATGTTTTCTCCCAGGTTCCCCATCTCCGTTCCTCCTCTACATCAGAGTGTTGTGCTTAATCCGTAGCTGACTACTGCTGATGAGTCAGTCTTAGCCACATCCTCAGAAGGAGACTAGACTAGTGGATTCATTATCCAGACTGGCTCCCCCCCCTCACTTCACCCCACTCCATCCACATATCCGCTGTCCTGCCGGCTGACTGGCTGGCTAATTAAATCTCCATACATGATACCACTTGCTAAAGGTCAGGAACCATCACAATATCATTATTTTGTGATTAAACAAATGTCTCCGTGTTTTTTGTTGCACTGTGCCAACTGGCTCCCATTCTAAGTGACTTGATTTGCCTGCACTGTGGGTTTTGACTTTGATTGACTTGGAAAAAAAAAAACAACAACTTTCTAATGAGTGACATTTGATGACCTTTGACCTACAATAAATTAGACGCTTATTCTATGATTACTTTCCTGCTGTGGCCACAGTAGTGTTCTCTGAATAACAGTGTAGTTTCAGATTTTTTTTTTCTAACTAATATTTATTACCTGACATTCAGCTGGCAGATGTAAGCCTCCTCATGCTGCCAACAGAATACACAAATCAACTTTATTACAGGTATACCGAGTAGTGTGTTTACAGCACGGTGCATATACACACTCTAGCTGCATTTGCCAGAGTCTGCACTAATAATTTTCCACCTGGTGTCAGTTAAACCAGGTTAAACCCAAAAAACAGAGTACACATTGCTTTAAAATGTCAAATTTACAAATATTGCACGCTGAATTTAGGGGAAAATTGAATTTAAGACTAACTATTCATGACTGGAATTCTGTTTACTGCTACTTGTGTTCCTGTTATTATGTGTGCATGTTTTAATCAGAAGTAATTATGTGTTTATGCACCTTTGACCAGCAGGGCTTTGTAATCACTTTCTGGCACTTTCATACATTGTTTTTTCTGTTTGCCAAAATGGTTTGAGTCAACATGGATTTCTGATGGCTCACTAGATTATAAAAGTGGACCCTTTTTGGAGTAGTTTGTTTTTAAATTACAAGATTGGAAAATGATTTCATGAGGCAAAGCAGGAGGTGGAAACATTCAAACAACTGCAAAAAAAAAAAAAAGTATTTAACACAAAACTAGTCAATGCACTGCATCTGTTTCCTTTTAAGCAGCTGGTTTAGAAGTAAAACATTCCACTGCATAAATTCATATATCTGCAGCTAAGGTTTTTACACATTCTTCACTTCAAAGTGACTTACTGTTACAGCTGGAGTCACGCAGTCAGTGTTTTAGCAGAGTTAAATTGAATGTTGACATTATGTTTCACAGTGAATGCTGCAAACCCTATTAGCCATGACTTAATTTTGTAGTTCT
Organism: Tetraodon nigroviridis; assembly: GCA_000180735.1. Taxonomy (NCBI): domain Eukaryota; kingdom Metazoa; phylum Chordata; class Actinopteri; order Tetraodontiformes; family Tetraodontidae; genus Tetraodon; species Tetraodon nigroviridis. The sequence continues at coordinate 522,277 of CAAE01014535.1, read as the reverse complement.
GCCAATTATTCTGCCAAGTCAATCATTTAGCACAGTGGGCCAGAGGAAATACATCATGTAAGTGGCTGATTATGCAAAGAACAACAGGATACCATCCTCTTTAATTCCTACGCAGTGACAGAACTCTGCAATACAATAAATGCAGCATTACATATCAGACTTATAATACTAAATGATCACTCCTGCAACACATCCAAAGCAGCAATGCAGAGTTGGGAAACCTCATTTTCCAAACAAACTTGACATGTTGGATAAGTTCTGTAGGGTTCTCTATTATTCTCCTAATAGACAATCAATTTGACGTTCTGCTGTTCAACCAGTTATTCTGAATTGGTCCCATAGCTTGGAATAGAAAGTCTTTTGAGCAGAACTGCTCTCACAAGGACCCCTATAAGAATGAAAAAAGCAAATATATTAAAGGCCAATCAACAATATTGCAGTTTTAGGTAATTGTGAGTTAAACAATATTATTAGACCAAACTTTTGACAAGGTTGTCTACTGCTCAACAGTGACATCTAGTGTGCTTTGTGACGGATTCTGACATTGAAACTGCTGTCTGGCTATCTTCTTGGAAAAAAAAACAACATATAGGTGGCGTATATGAAACTAGACTTTCTGGATTCTCCCACAGCCGTGCAGAGATATGAAGTGAGGAATATTCTGTGCTTTAATGAGTGTCATTAACTTTGTGAACTCAAGGACAGTGAAATGGACACTTACAACAGTGGAAGCTCAGATTAGACCATACATTAGAGAGCGTCAGAGAGGGGATCTCTTTCAGTGCTAATCGCGTGGAGCAACAGTCTCTTTTTTGCCATCCTGTATCTGCAGATCCTCCTGCACACTCCAGAAAAGAGCTTTCTTTGTGGTGGTGCTGGCAGCCAAACAGTAACAGAGAGCAAGATATGGCTTGCACTGACCTGATTCTGCCTCAGTGTCTGGGCCTATTCCGAACACAGAGGCTGCTCTCCTCCTAAGGCAGGAAACCCCATTCCTGTGCAAATAAACTGAAATAAATAGATACAAATCTTGGGTATATGTGTTTGTCAGCAGAGGTGACATCAGTATTGCATTACAGAAAAATATCAGGGACCATGCTGATATCCTTTAAATCTGGCTTTTTTTTTCATATTGTCTTCCTAAAAAAGAGCACAAAGCATATTACACTGAATTGCAGCATCCAGGGCAGAGATGATGGAAATAACACATGATGTGTCAATAACAAGATGAAATCACACTTTTTAAAATAAATTTAAAAAGAAAAAAACAATCTTGTATCTCACACATGCCTCCTTTAATTATGCACACACGGATACACACACCAAGGTGCTGACAGATAACGTGAAGTTGTTTTTTGCAGCTATCAAATCACCCATTATTGAGAAAGTAATCTTAGGAGAATTAACTGGGCAGTTGTCTTTTGAAGCACTATTGAATTACTGAGATCACAAAGTACTCTTACCTCTGATAAATCTTTAAAACACGGCCCTGACAAAGCCTAAAATGGCTAAAATGATTCTGTGCGCTGGTAGCAGACAGAATGAGCTTGTTGTAGAGAATTTGTGCTTATGAAGTCACAGAAAGGAAGGTAAAGAAATTCTTGACAGCCCAGTGATATTCTACTGTGATTCTATAGAGTGACCATGACTCCCACTGCAGTACCATTTATCTACCCATAAGACATTACTTGAATTTCAAGACAGAACAAGAATTCTTGACAACAGCTCATTCCAAAAGTCATGATGGGGAAAAATGTGAGGAGGAGATGTGTTTTTTGTCATAGACCTGCATTCTTCTTTGTGTACCCTACTTGACATTTTGTTTCCTCCATCTGTCTTTAATGTTGCTCCCTCAATGCTCATCTCAAGCCTGCAACCATATGACAAGATCTTGACCCAAATCCAGGCCATCCCAATCGATCATTCATACAGTCTAACACCCATGTCATAGCCCAAAGCTCAATGTAGCCCAGAACATCCACGTTCCATTTGTCTAATGAAAGCAGACCTCATATTTCCTCTGTGGCTCAGTCTGAAGCTTCTGATGATGATGGCCTTTACTGAAAGGTTGTGAAGAGACACTTTGTGCTTGCAAGATTGATCGAGAACCCAGGGAGTGCGCTTGCAAGGAAGAGGGAGAAAATAAGACATAAACTAAAAGAGGCCTCCCTTGAGCATCCCACCTTTGACAGCTTCAACCACTGGGCAGGAAAGATCTGAAAAGGTTTGATAGGTTCTAAGCGTGATGTGAAAGGCACTTCTTTATTTTTTGCTTGTCAGTCAGCTTTTGTTTGTTTAAATATTTTAGGAATATTTTATTGTATATCTAAACAGTGTCACCTGCATTATTTTTACCATTAATTTGCTACTAAAAGAGTGTCATTGCATAACCCCACCCCACTATCTTCCATTGCTGCTAAAGTGTTCCAGGGCATCTCTTCTAACAACTACCTATTACATTATTGAGCTGTTAATCAGTACAATGGTAGCAGTGTTTCAAGGCATGAATAAAGAAAAGTCCATGTTCTAGCACCATAATTCTTACCTATAATTCTGTGACCATAGTGGCTGATATGAATCTTTCCTTTGCAAAATAAAGTGTGCAGAAGCAATTCCAAATAAATCAAAGTCTGAAACATGTACATTTAATTATAAAGCCATAGGTGCATGTTCACGCTAAAAGCATGACAGATTAAACCCTATTAGAAGTTCTGTTGGTCTGCAAACTCTCCTTTGATGCTGTAGGAGGATTTTACTGAATGTGAAGATGCAGCACTCTTTTCTTCTTTACTTGATTCAGTTTGAGTCTTTTCACATTGAATTTCTTGCTGCACTGGCATTTCTACTGTCTGCTGTTGCATTGGGTGGACGTATGGGAGTTGTGCCTGACAATGCAGCCTCTGGCACTATTACAGAGCCAGCTCCTGACTGCAGTCCCCTTCCATCTTCCTCCCTTCTCCTTTCCACAGCTTACCATTTTTTGCATGTTAGCATACCTGCAGCATACAAATGTCTGCATGTTCTCTAACCCATGTTGGCCTCACTGTCTGTCACAGACTAGCCTCAAAAAATGTATTTATTATCCTCCCAAATATGCATTTGTTTAATCCAAAGTTTGTTTTAAACTTTAAGGTGGTGAATAGCCTAATTACCAGTAATATATGCTTAGACATATTTAACAACAGAAAACTGCATTTGTATTTCACTCATCCTCCCTTTTTTCGCTGCAGCTCCTGACCATTGATGATGACTTTTGTGGCCTTGACATGAATGCCCCGTTGGGTGTGTCCGAGATGGTTCGTGGAAAGCCTCTCTACACTGACGCTTTTGATAAAATGACCTCGGTCATTGCCTACGTCTACAAGAACCACTCCCTGGTCTTCGTCGGCACAAAGGGCGGACAGTTAAAGAAGGTAAGGAACTGAAACTTTGGATGGATTGTAGAGATGGGTGGGATGAGGGATTTTTGTTTCACTGCGTTGGCATGTAGGGTAAGGCCTGGGAGTTGGGGATTGCCGGTTTGGAGGAAGGATGGTGGTTGTAGGGCAGGTTGACTTTCAGGCAAATCAGCTGAGTTGGCTGTATTTGCCACAGATAGGGGCGAATGTGTGTGCATGTGTGGGGAGAGTGTGAGGATGCGGGGTGTGTGTGTACACTTGGCTGTGGATGGGAACTTGATTCGTGTGTTTTGAGCAGGGGGGATCAGAGGGAACCCCTGAGAGGATTTCATTTCAAGAACCTATCTAGCTCTTCATCATTTTCTTCATCCAGGGTACCACATATCACAAACACATTGTGTACAGAGAATCACAAGCATCCTCTGTTCTTTTCCTTCACTTTGGAATCATAGAAAGTCCAGACCCCTGGGGCAAATTGTAGCACACATCAGCATGTTGCAGAACTTTGTAGAGAGCATACATCAGCATGTTGCAGAATCGATTAGCTTGTGTCTTATCCATTTCTTGAGAAAAAGTGAGGAATCAGATAAGGAGGAAATACATTATTTAGTGGCTCTGCTTGTATTTGGGCTGTAATGGATATTAAATATTAAATAGAATAAAAAGGAGATTATTTAACTTGTGACATTTGTCTAAATTTTTAGGATTCAGGGAAAGCTGTGAATATCCGTCTGTTCCTGTAAAACAGCGACTGTGTGACAGGAAAGCCAGTGTCTAAACATTCCCTTCGGTTTCACACAGCACTGGTAACGCTGGGTGTTGTTCTATTGTAGCTTTAAACTTGGGCTTTTTACAGGAACCTGTGCCCTCTACTGTCTGACAGGCCTTGTCTAGTTTAATGGGATGATGCACTGCTGCTGGGTATGATGGAAGGCTGTTGGGTTCTGTCCTTTAACACCTATTTTTTAATGCTCTTACAAACATGTTATTGGGCCGTGACTGAGGCTAATGCTTGGGCAGCTCAGCCAGTGAGTCTCACAGGCCTGAGGAAAATAGTATTACATCAAGAAGAAGAACGAGAAAAGTATGGAATAAAGAGCATGGGAAGAGATTAGACAGAGGTGGGTGCCTTTCGGAAATGTGTATCTTTACCAGGAAGAGAAGGATGTTCATGTTTTTGCTTAGCATTTACATGCTTTGTACACTCATGTAATAAAACAACACAAGAAGTGATTGGTATTTTCTGTCAGCTCAAACAAACACGTTGCCTCATTACAGGCCAATCCTCTCATCCCATGCACATACTCCTCCCCGCCCCTGTCGTTAACTATACCATTAGATGACATCACAGGCAGTAAAAGACAACAAAACAATAAAAGGCCTCAGCTTTAGACCACCTCCTTCATCAGTGCCTTTATGACCCTTTGGCTAATGGATGTTGATTTACGAACACTCCTCCACCTTACTTGTTCCATTTCTCCACCCGTTCCTCCTCATTCCCTCAGTCAGTTTTTCTTTTTCTGTTATTTATGATCCTGTGACTAACACAACACTTCGAATAAACATAAGAGTTACGGTAAAAGAGAGTGGGCGGACGTTAATGCAAGTGTTTGTGCTGAAGTAAATGTTGGTATTTACAGGTTCACATTTATGACATCATGAAGCTGAGCCGTGCTGGAAATGAATTCAATCCAGTTTGCCAGTATTATTGGTTTAAGTAATGTGGCAGGAGTAAAATCTGTCTCCTGTAACACGAGGCCCCTGGGCTTCATTAGAGACATGGTTGTATGTTTAATGATGGGCGATGTTCGGGTGCTTACGCTGCAACATTTTTGTTGATAACATTCAGGTGGATGTGCAGAAAAAACATTTATTATGCTAACAAAGAGATTTTGTAATTAGTCATTCAGTAATTAGCTTTGACTAAGGTGACTTTTTTCCAGTAGAGTAAATTCCAAATTTACTCTAAAAGATGAAAGGATAGCAAATATAAAAAGTGAGGCCAAGGGAATACAAAATCCATAACAGAAGATTAAAAAGCATTTTTAGTATTGAACTCAGTCCCAGGCTTTTTTTTAATTGCCCTTTTATTGTTTCTGCTCTTAAACAGGTTTTTGAAGAAGTAAAGAACAAGTGAAATGTCTATATTTTACAAATTTGAAGTCCCATCCTTTGGATGTCTTTAAAGTAGATGCCCAGTGTCACAGTCGAAGCTGCATTCATTAACTGCAAACCCACAGCTGCTTTCTTTTTGTGTCATATCACATCATTGTTAACCATGTTTACCTCTTTTCACCTCTCTATTTTGTCTGTTGTCCATCTTTAAGCTCTTTGCTGACCACCTCCTACTGTTTGGAGTTGAATGGCCCATATGGCTTCACAAGACTGTCCATTGGTCAGTTTTTGAGGGCGTTGGTCTGTGGCTTTCAGGGGATAGAGATAAAATGGTGATAAAAGGCTGCTGGTTGGAGAAGTTTAAACCCATTTATTGCAGGCCAGTGCACATCAGCAGGTCAAGAGGAAAGCCTTAACCACCTGCAGGTCTGGGTTTAATTTATGGTCATTTGGTCAGGTTTCATCTTAGAATAAAAGATACACATCTGTGTAGATTTGGAACAGTTGAATCAAACGCAGGCCAGGGACTTGTGTGGAGCTGTGGTTTGAGAGGAGGGGTAGAGAAAAGAAGGGAGGTGTGAAGAGTGTGAAAAGATGAGATTGAGGGCCACCTGCTGATGTGCTAATGCGTCTCCACTCTCTGGTCCCATGGGGAAGCCTTGGCGCTCAATACAATGGGCAGCTAACCTTGAACTTGAAAGAAACATTAATGTGAGGAAGACATGGCTTGAAAAGGTAGTGAGGTTGACCAAGCTGAACAGGATACATGTCCAGGCTTCAGTGTCTTACATATGGTAGGATTAAAAAACACAACTGCTTGTATCTGTGAACTGTGGGAAATGTGAAGGGGGGCGGAGGGGGGCAATGACAGAAGTTCCTCTGTCACTCCTGATCTTTTTGCATCTATGCTTCTCATATCAACCCCAAATTGACCTTATATCTAATCATTATACTGTAGAGCCACATTGGGTGGAAAAAAAAGCCCAATTACTGCCTTTTCAATGTACTACAAAGACAGCTGGCACAAAGTTTTAGCACATTTTCAGTCTAACTAAGGAATAGGAGTTACTCTGCTCACTGGCAGTGCTGCCTGCAAGAGATTAAGGATGGACAGATATCCCCATGTGGGGGGTGAGGAAGATATTTATTGCTCTGGACCAGTCCCATATGTTTTGTGAGGTTGATTGTGTCCTTGTTTTGTGTGTCCGTGTGCCTGTCTATGATTGTGTGTATGATGGGTTGGTTAGCTCCAGATGCAGATTATTGAAACAGGCTGAGCTGAGCTGTGGTCAGTGGAGCAGAGGATTAACTGCTTAGAGCTAATGATGAAATATGCTTTAGGACAGCCAGCCTGTGTGTGTGTGTGTGTGTGTGTGTGTGTGTGTGTGTGTGTGTGTGTGTGTGTGTGTGTGTGTGGACAGTGGTATATTATTTAGGTCCCCCTCCCCATCTTTATTAGGCTCCAAACACAATTCTCTTCAACAAAATAGCACACACGTGCACACCGTGCAGCTATTACCCTGGCCTGCCGCCATTACTACCCTACCCAGTGGTCCCCTCATCCTGGCTGCTGGTCGAACACACTGCTGTGCTCAGTCGGTACACCCAGAATGTCAATGCTCTCATACTATTAGGTATTCCTCAGCTGTCCTCTAGCTGCCTTGGCACTGTGTGTCTGTATGAATTGCAGCTCCCACACCAGCTAGAGTAGCAGCACGCCAGAGAAGGCTCAGTAGTGGGTTGCCATAGTAGCGCAGGACAGAACGTATAGAAATGCTCTGATTGGAAAGTCTCTCTCGGCGTGTGTATTTAAGTTCCGTGGCTGCAGTATGTGGACATCCCCTGATTCATTTAGCTGAGTGGACATTAGAAGGATCCTTTTGAGTGAGACTGAGCAGGTATTTGATGAAAGGTGCATTCCCCACAGCTGAGGCTTTAGGACTGAAGGGATTGAGAGATTGAACAAATCACTTTTGTATTATGACTGTATTATCAGCTGTGTGCTGTCATTGACCAAGAAGAATAGATCAATGACAGTCATTCTGCCAGCATTCTACACCTGTAAAACCTCTTTTCTGCTTTGGGATTTTCTTCTCTTGGCACCGCTTCTTGTATTTGCACTGTGCAGGGTAGCTACATGAATGCCCTGCACAGCACAACCACGAGAGGCTGTGTCAAGAAGACAATACTAAATTGATTCTGTACGTTTATTTATTTAATGGTTGATTCAAATAGATATGTGTCATGTGGTGCTCAGATTTGAGAAGACCAGCCTGCACAATGCCACTCTGCTCAAAAGATAAATCTTAATGGAGGAAGACATCTATGCTTTCAAAGTGCAAGACTGTTAACCTTTGCACATGTGCAGGCATGAGTGTGTGCGTGTGTGTAAGTGGGCATCTGCTAAAATAGCTTTTCACCTTACGCATGTCATTCAGATGAGTATTTATAGATGTCACTGCTCTAACTTATCCTCACCCCCTTCCTTCCAGGGCTCCTTTATAATTTATGATCTGCCAGGGGCTGAGCACGACAGTTTTGTATGCACGGACACACACACACACACACACACACACACACACACACACACACACACACACAGTCCAACCTGCATTACAGGTTACCACCATTTGGCCTTAAAGCACCTGCTGAAGTCAGACCCATTTGATTGCATCAAGCTTTTGTAAGGCTGCAGAGCAGAATCTTTGTGCTGCTCTTAAATTCTTATTATATCTGTAGCAGTTGAACACAAAATAAATGTACCTCAGGATGTCAAATTCTTGATACACTGTTGGAGTTAATGTTCATACACATGCATGCTGAATTGTCTTTATTTAGACCACTCTGTTCCGAAATGAGTGTCAAGAACGGAGTGCATGAACAGCTTTGGAATAGAGATTGCAAATAGAGACTGAGAAAGTGGAGGGCAAAATTGGTGACCTAGCATGATAGGAGAAAGCTCCAGTGATGGAGAGAATGCTGAGAGAAGGAGAGGGCGAAAGTGCTGAAATAGTTTGATGTTCATTTCACCCTTCTGGGTCTGTAGCCATTGAGGAAAGTACCTTTTTGCCTTAGTCAATTGAGCTGCCGAGTGATTTGAGTGGCTTTCCACTGCAGTGTGTGTGTGGAGTTGAAAGGTACAGAAGTTCTGGAGGAGAAAAAAGAAAACAGTCAACTTCGGTGTGATATTTCCATTCGCTGATGGCTTGTACTACATTTGACTCAGATGTGTAACTGGCATTGGGTTATGACAGGGTTGGTTGTTAGAAGGGATGATTTAAGCACACATGCCACAGATCCCAAATGTTCATGCTCATATCACAAATAATGAGTTTGTTTTATTCCACTTTGCCCTGTCGAGCGCAACCGTAAACTCTACTCTCCTCACTAATTGGCTTGACCATTAACATTCTTCAGCCACAGCAAGCCTATGTCAAGCCAGCAAATTGGAAAGAGATTTCTTTCTCCGTCCCACTCTTGTCTTGATGCATCATTGAGCAGGTAACCACAGAGAAACACTGCCGATGTAGCCGTCTCTCACACATACACACATGCAATTAAACATTTACACACACTTGTACTCCTGTCAAAGGTTGCTGAACAGTTAAAGCTCCCACTTAGTTGTTGCAGGAGGACAATTCAAATGCTGTTTTTCTCTTTGCAGAAGTGTTTTAATTGACATTATTTTACTCTGGCGTAGTCGGCGACATGGATACTCTAACACTTATTACAATTGTTAAATCTTTATTTGCTAATTAAATATTTAAAGATATTTTACGGTGAATAAATCTCTAACAAATTATAGTGTGTTTTTTCAATTTGTTTTTTTATTTTTTATGCTCTCCTACAGTAGAAATTCAAATCCAGTAACTGAGAGTAATACTGAAAAGAAATAGGATTCTTGCCAGTGCACGAGAGTTATTACCCATCAATTTCTCCTTCAGCATTATTATGGTATAGGGCTATATTATTTAGAGTTATAGGTCACTTCCAGTCATGGCTTAAGGGTTATTATGATCAGGGATAAGTTCAGATTGATGTCCTTTTCATGTCAGGATTGATGTGTCACTCTTCTAATGTCCTGTCTGGCATGTATGTCTCTCTCTCATGCTTACTCTCTTTCTCTCTCTCTGCTTCCTTCCCCCTTCTCCAATCCATTCTTTACAAACTTTCATCACTGTGAATGTCATGGATTTTTCCCAACTACGTTGATGGATAACTGGTTAAAATGTTTCCATTGTTTGACTGTTTTGTTTAAGTGGTTTTGTGGGTAACACCAATATTTCTGCTAAAATTGTCTGTGGATTTCTCTAAGCAAATCATCCTTTTTCTTTCATTTGTTATCTCTGTCCCCCAGCCCCAGCCCTTTCTTTTCTGACCATCTCAATTCCCCTTCGTATGTCCCTGTGATTTATGGTGACTGTGTGCAGCAGTAGAGGACACACTGCAGCAGGTGGGCCTCCACCTCACCACCCGCTTCCGTGTCTGCCTGTAGCCAGTCACTTGACACTTGAGGTTTTATGCGTGAATCACCTTACAGCTTTTCCTCTCCTTTTTCCCAGCCTTTTCTTTCTCTTTGCTGTGAGTTGTTTGACTCACAGTCAGGTCATTCCTTGTCCTCCATTCAGTAAATACTAGCAGGCTGTCAGGAAAACATGCAAAGGGATTGTTCCATTCTGCAGCAAGGACAAGCTGAGTCATGTACGGTGTATGAAGTCCATTTGTTACATCTATATATTTTTGTATTGACACCTCTTACA
>CAAE01014535.1:489061-501632 GCA_000180735.1 Tetraodon nigroviridis | reverse complement strand
AGCTGCCTTCCAATAAATTCAGATGATTTCCCGTGTCATTATATGCTGGATTTGACTTGCAAATGTCCTCCTCTTGCTTCCGATGATGACAAGACGAATGCACGGTGGAAACACAGATTGGTATACATACAAAGCGGCAAGAGAGCACTCATGTATATCATGTTTAATTAAGCGGTTTGTCTCCAAAAGGGAGGGGAAGATGATGGCCTGGTGTGTATTTTTCAATAAACTTTCCCTTTCACGATTCAATATCCTGGGTCCCTATAGGGGGCACCATGTATTGGTAGCCTCTTTTTGTTGCTGTCAGCACGACCAGGCTAAACATCCTCTTGGATTATCTCTTTCATTCTTTATCTTACTCTTTTTCTTCTTTCTCTCTACCCTCTCTCATCTTCTCATCCTTTCCCACATTCACCCCATCTTGATTCTACCTCCTTTTTTCCATCTCAGAGATGAAAGCCTCCCCACAGCTCTTTTCACTCCTCCTGAAGCAGCCCAAATGAGGTAGCTTATCTGATGAATACTCTCCCCTCCCTCTTTAGAGACATGATGAACACACACGCACACACACACACACACGCACACACACACACACACAGATGCATTTACAGAATATTAATACTATCCCGCACTCTCAACACCAACACAACATTTAGATAAATAAAAGCAAGCAGTTTTTGAAGTCTGTAACTCGACTAAGTACAGATCAACAGAATGCGAAACACCCACGCAGACACGCATATGGTTTGCCTGGAAGCAGGGCAAAGCCTTGTGGGAGATCCGGGGGCCTGGCATCTGGGTATGGAGTTCTTGGCGTCAGGTCCCTGGAGGTAAAGGACTGACTGTGATGTTTGGTCATTAGGCTGTGAACAGCGTTGCCTTTTGGTCTGCTCTGTAGGGGGCGTAAAGCGCTTCATCCAACATCTTGAAGACTGTTTCTGCTTCTGCTGTTTGCTGTCTGTGCTGTCAGTTTGTAAGTTTACCTTTTCAAGTTCAACACGGGCGCATGTAGCATAGAAATGTATTGCCAAGTTTCAGTGTGAATTCCAGTTCTAGTGCTCAGCTGTGAGATTATTATGCTTAGCACAGATTTTAAATCTGCCTTTGTGTAACTCTAATCTAGCAGTTAATAAGTCAAAGTTCAAAGGGTAAGAGTGCAGCTGTATGCTATTGCTAGCATCTGCACTCCATCAACGGACAGCCTTTATACCTGCAGCTGTCTCATGATTGGGTTCTTCCCCACCCAGGGGACTCACCTCAATGAGGGACATGTGTGTGTCTGTCTCACTAATTACCTCTCTACACCAGCTTGCCAAGTGTGCACCCCTTGGTTCCCTTGTGGGCCTTAATAAGAAGAAAAAAGATACAGTAGTGTCATCTCTTTCTCATACATTCATGCATTTCAAGGCCATCCTACTTCCTGCCCTGACTTCCCTCCCTCCAAGCTGTTTGTCTGTCACCCTGGTTGGGCTGTCCCACCAGTTTTCTGCCCAAGGCCTCTGCCCTTTCCCCCTGGGTACCATGAGGAGGCTTTGTCTCTCTGTCTAGACCCTGACACCAACCACAAGGGGAGAGAACTTAATGATAGGATCAGCCAGTGTTCTTTCACATATGCATTTCCCTTTCTTTGTCATTTAAACTCAGTGACATGAATGACAGATGGATAGATAATTTAGGACTGTTCAAATGTAATAAAACAATTTAGGACTGAGGCTTAAACTCATAAAATGTGGGCACGAGCCCACACTTATCTGACTCAATTCTAACAACAGAATAGTCATGGACGGCCAAGTTTGTCTAATGCTTTTTGGACTAAGAAATCTGGATGTCTGTTGAATGCGTTGAACAGTAATAATAAAAACCAAGTACAAAATTTCCCTAATTATTATCTCAGCTCCTTAAGTACTTGCTTAACTGGAATAATGTCACAAAATTTGTATGTTTTGCTCTTTATATTTAAAGTGGCTTTTTTATGTCTGACAACAAACATTCAAATGAGCCGAGGTTCTTTCCCAACTCAGCCCTAAAATCTTTCTTTTAGAAAGCTGTGCCTCAAAGGAATGTGAACAAAGCACATTTTTCCGGACTAGAGTATTTTTGTCCATCTTGGACACATCTAAACAGTCCTCACAAACAAATGTAATACAAAACACATGTGACGAGAGGATTGTGTAATGCTTGTTTAGGATTTATACTTTTACATCGGAGAATTTTGTCCTGAAATTTAAACAGCATCTGATATTTTTGATAAACAAGTTTTTTTCTACACTGGGAACAGCTTGTACTGATCAGGCTTTTGAACACTGAACACAGGTCATAACTCTAAACAGTCAGCTTTCTGCATTTATTAATCTTTTCTTTTCCTCTTCAAAGTTCAGAGAAGAACTAAACTAAACTTTAGTTGTTGCAAACCTAAAATGTAAAAAGCAACACAAAGTTGCAGAGTCCAACAAAGTCCAGCCCTGTGTTTGTATTTATCTTTTCTGAAGCTGTAGTTTGGAGCTGCTTTGTCTAATTGTGTTTATCCTTTGAAGCCGACTGGCCTCTGGTCAGGAGGATTCGATGTTAGCATTCCTCTCTCATCCTTCAGTCTCATCTTTCTTTCCTCAAGTCATCTGTGATCAGTTGCTAACGGCACAGACTTTGTACGCTTACATTAAAGTCACATCCAATTAGGGATCTTTTATCACAGCGATGGTCTTATTGTGGGTGTTTTGTGGGACGATTATAGTATATATGCTAACCGTATGTAACATGAGCATTGAAATCATTTGACAGACGGGCAGAGATGAACACACTGTCCCATTCACGCCTCAGGGAGCATGTCACTTGGTTTGACCTGTGGAGTTTTGGCACCAGATGTCTCCAGCTGGCACCACTGCAGACATATGCTCCCCATCTCTGTCTCATTCTGTGTGTGTGTGTGTGTGTGTGTGTGTGTGTGTGTGTGTGTGTGTGTGTGTGTGTGTGTGTGTGTGTGTGTGTGTCAATACGCTCGAGTGTTTACTTTTGCCTTATTGCCTTTGTCTTTTCATTTTCAATCCCATCCTTGGCTTTTCTGTTTAATAACTGTTTTCTCTCTGTTGATGTATTTCCTAAATAAACAGGTCTTCTATACATTCAGGTATTGTAACCAATAATATTGTAGTATTAAAAAAAATAGTTTGCCTCCTAATCATGGCAGCTTTGTGTTGTACCCCCTCAGGGATGAAGAATGGAACAACTTTTTCCACATACAGTAGATGCTTGTGTACATGGAGGTGTGTAGGAAAATAAATTAGATATGCTTAGATTGTCTCCACCCTTTTGTTTTGTCATCAGTTCATGTAACATTCATAAGACCATTATTCTCCTGAATGCATCAGGTTGTTCCTTTATTTTGTAATGTTCAATTATTCAGTCCCTTGTTGTGATAGATGCACATGAGGCAAAAGGATAGAAACACATGCACAAGAGCGGATGTGATTCCCCTCTGTGATCTGTGGGGACTCTTCTTCCATTGTTTATCTCAGCACTATGCATCTCCCATGGTAGGTGGTGAATCACAGGCTTGCCCGATCATGCCGTGTTAAGGAGCAGCACCCATTAGAAGGGAGACAACATGTAGTATGACATGGTATTTTTGAGGACCTGTGCTTTTCTCATCCATTGATCATGTACTTTTTTTGCGATGGGAGAATAAAGAACCAAGTTAGTGCTTAATTTTTGCTCTAAATATCAGCCCAGTCACCAATATTTGGGTAACGTTGTTTTAGCTTGTTCAGAACTATGTTCTTCCTCATTTTTGTGAGTGTTTTGTCAGATCTTAGCACTAGAATTAGTCCCACCTAGCAATGAGTATGTGTCTAGTGGTGGTGGTAAATCCAGATATTTCACATTGTGTCTTTGTTTTGTTTTAGATGCTCCGTTATGGTTCTTGGGGGCCCACTCTTGTCACACATTTTTCAGCAGATGGCATCAGCTTTCCTTGCACCTCTGCTGGTGACACACAGTTGTTGTCTGGACAAGAGCAGTGTCTGGCCTTTAATTAGAAAGGACAATTTACAAAGTATTCTGGATAATTCGCTAAAGTAACATTTTTTAAAAGTTTGACAGAGAGGTTGAACAGGTGAACTCGCAACAATGAGCAACAATCTTAAAAGAAAATGTTGGTAGGTGTCCTCACGGCAGCCCAGACTATCAGCCTCGGTTAAAGGTTGTGAAGCAGTCTTCAGTCTATGGTTCTGAGCAGCTCACAGTGAAAGACTCCCTGGAGATCAATTAATAGTTTATAGAAGAGAAGGGAGAGCAGTGAAATTGTCTTAGTGGTTCATGCTCTGACGCGCCATTGCCAACATTTGCCTAATTAGGCCAAAAATATCTTTTTAAGAACTTGACTGCAAGAAACAGTTTTGTTTTGTTGTCTGCTTTGGAGTCCAGAAATCAGTTATTAATACTGGTGTCTTCATAACTGTGAACTGCGCTGTGAACTAAATCAATTCTTCACTAAGAAAACAGCACAGTGTAAAAACAGTAAAAACCCTTGAGGTTGTACTTCATATTTGATTGTGCCTGGTACCAGCTGCTTTGACTGATTGATTAAACACTCAAGTGCTGCTATAGTGTAAAATGCTCAGGGTGGCTGGGTATGAATACAAAGCGAAAATTGCAGCTTGTTTGCACCTTTGCGAACAGAAAATTGGTTGTTTGTGGAGTTTGCTTAGAACGTATATTATAAAGTATATTATTTTGGCCAGGGTTTGAATTGTTCCTAAGTTAAATCAGTTAGTGGTGAAGTTATAACGCATGCAGTCCATTTTGTTGTAACGTTAGATAAATTGCATTTAAAGGAATTGCAGATAACCACTACATTTACTGGCGATACTTATTATTATTGGCTACTGATATTGTTACTACAATGCCAAACAATGTTTAAAACACAGAGATAACTGTAGAAAATGTTCACTATGTTGACTGTATCACACAGAGAAAAACTGTATGTATTGTAGGTAACTGACTGGTCAGCACCATGGACAGTGGATCTTGTAAACACCCTGGCTGCCTTAAAAGCAAGCATCAATAGTTTATTTGTATAAAAATACAGTGTAGAACATTGCTTTTTATTTCCTAGTAAAATTTAATTAAGCCTGTTTAACTCCTTCAAACAAAACACTTTTCTCTCATTTTAGTTTCTTGCCCGATTCCTTCAGAGTAAACATAATTTTCTAAAAATTCAATACATTTATTGCAGAGAGTTATGATCACGTGTTGTCAGGGTTACTCCTGTGCTGTCCTGCAGTCAAGGACAGACGGTTCATGATGCTGCTTCTCATTAATGAAACGCCAAAGTTAAAAAGTGAGAATCAGATCACAAGCAGCCTTTCTCACTTTAGTGTGTACACCAGCCTTTTTTTTCCCCCCATTTTTTTTTCTTCTCGCATCATGTTCAGTAATATTCAAACAGAAGGGAAAATAGCACTGGATCCCACTTTCATTCTAGCTTAGACGATCATTATGCTGCTTGCTTGAAATGTAAATAATGTATGTAGTGTGTTTTTCATGTGTGCAACACATTTGCAAATTAGTAGGCTTTTAAAAAATAATTCAAAGAAGGCACATGCCTTTTTAAAATCCTTCCCAGTCTGAAAACCAAAAAAGCCTGAACTTCAGTGTCATTTAAACATAGCCTTACGTGATTATGCATAACTTACATACACAATTAATTGTATCAAAGTCATATGCATAATCTCTCCAGAGGGACAACATACATCTGCTTTTTCCTCATTAGCTCCACACAGACTGCCATTTGTCAGCTGCAGTGTCACTGGCTTCACTAGGCCACATGTGTGTCCAGGGATGGATCAGGTGGAGAGAGAGCAATCCTCTGGAGGCTGCTTTGCAAACCTGAATGCAGAACCAGCAGGTCACCTGCGTCTTTAATTTTGACCTGAACAGCTGCTAAAAAAAATGGGTGCGCGATGACCTCAGTGCTGCTGTGCAGCTGTTCAGCAACACTTGAACCATCCTATGTCATCGGACCGTTGGGATTGTTTCTTTTTTTGACCAGTTTTGTTACGTTTGAATGCTAGAAATAGTATGCCAATGTAGTAGTGTGAAATCAGGAGTCATCAACTCCTGTTTTGGCTAATGAAACCAAGATATGTGCAGTTCATTTCCTTGTCTTAACCTTGATGGCAGATTTTCCATGATCGTTGGAGAAGCACACTGGCCAGGAGATCTGATATGTGTTTTCATCATACTTACAAGGGATGTAATATTCCTTTCATAACAGGGTGGTATTATTAAAACATGAAGATATTGAGTAACCTTGAGACTGTGACTCCAAGACATGCACTCTTCACCGTTGCCATGGTGATGCAGCAGTGCCTTGTAGTGTGGACTCCTTTCTCACACACTCTCTGTAGCTTTCATTCCATTACATGTGGTTTCCTCTCAAAGTTTCCACCTCAGTGGAAGTGACCCATCAGCATGTACTTCTATTTACCGGAGGGAGGGACAGGAACAATGCAGGTGCTGGTGTACGTGTGCTTTTATAGGCAGCGAGGTGACGTGACTCTGGGTGTGTGACTATCAACGCTAGTTGTTGTCAAGCGGTTCCTTTAATATGTCTGTGCGCAGTGTGACAGACGACTAAACACTTACAGCTGCACACACATTCACACACGGTACTTGATATATTTATCAGAAAATAGTTGGTATGCTGCACTCCTGCTCATGACCTGGAACTCATCTTTCCAAAAAATACCACACATCTCTACTGGCAGGTTAGTGACGTCCAAAGACACAACTACATTGTCTATAAAAGGTTATTTTCGTCTTTAAACGTCCCGTGACAAATCTGTGTATTCTCTTTGGTCGTAATTTTGCTTTTCCATCTGATTTAGTCAACGCTAACAACATTCAGGGGGATAGCAACACCTGTCACAGAGAGCTGCAGAGCAGGTGTTGGTGCACCATGGGAGAGTTGCTGAATCACTCTTGAACACAACAGATGCACCCTTAAATGGAGCTTCCACAGTCCAGTCAATGGAAATTTCTCTCATGAAACTGAAAATAACACTGAAAAGAAAAACATTCACCATGCTGCCTCCTGATACCCGTATGTCGATGGTGAAATGGGATACCTCAGAGGTTTGTGCGGTGTGGGTTTCAGGAACTTGTGTCTAATCTGTGTTACTACAAGAAGCCAACCGCTCCCCTTGTGTCTGCCTCTGCAGTTATAGCTAAGCCTCAGCCTGGGAGAGACGGCCTCTGTCCAGACAGTATTCTTTCTTGCTTTATGGCTTCTCTCCTGCTCAATTCCATTTTTTTTCCTCTACCATATTCTAACCTTTTTTAAAATCTATGATGACTGTTTATCTTTTATCTATTATCCCAGTCATACCCATTTATTCTCAGTTCTTCTCTTCTCACCTTTCTCTATTTTTGCCCTTGGAGTCTCTTTTCCCCTGCCTCTCCCCTTGTATCTCCTGCAAAGCACCAGTCTCACTCATTCTTCCCCTTTTGTATCTTTACCCGGACAGCACTGCCAAAAATCAGAACACATTACTGCCAATTGTGCCACCTGCGGCTCCCTGAAAGACAGGAAAAAATGGATGGGGCAGCACTATGCCAATAGAGCTGGGGCTGCTGTGTATTTGTAGAAAGCAGTTTATAACATTTTGGATACTTACGCAAAGCACAATGTTTAATTAGCAATAAACACTGGCTAAATCAGGGTCTGAATATTACTAGAATGACCAGCTGCATGTGACTTTCTGTGTGGGGGCTTGAATATGTAGAGATTCTAATTGTGTACGTGTGTGCGTGTGTGTGTGTTGGCAAGGGTTCAGCACCTATCTATTGTTTGTTGCATAGATGCTCTATTGTGTTGCATGTTCATTGTTTTCTTTTTTTTTTTTTTTAAATAATTTAACGGTTGTAGAAATGAGATAGTAGAGAAAACATTGTGTGTGTTTACAGAGTCACACCTGTATCCAAGCCAAAAGACTGGCTCAGACAGTGAATTGGACATGTTGTGTTAGGCTTGAGTGAAAGCGGTCCCTTTTCTGTGGAGAAAACGAAGAGGTGTCTGTGAGGAGATTTAGCTCGAGCCAAAACCAATTCACAACCACTCTACACTGGAGAGGAGGTCTTATCCCCCAACCTGCCCTTGCAATGACAGGCCTGTCTGCTGCACTTATAGACGCATGTGCAAGTAGATAGATAAGCATGTGTGTGCACTAACAGATGATTGTAATCCTTTACTGTGGTTTGAATTGATCAGCGCGACATGCATTACAGTACATATGCACACGAATGTGCACTGCTAATAACTTTAGCTATTGTGTTAATGGTGCACGCTTTGTGGAAAAATCCAGACGTGGACTTTTTTATGAGCTGTTCCTCAGAAAACATGTGCATCCCAGCTGCAAAACACACATTTTTTCCCCAGTGATTAAACGATGTTGTGTCATACTGCTGTGACCCATCTTCCTGCCAGACACACTCCCCCATTACCTCTTTTAACACTGCACACGTGTCTGCTCGCACAGATGACACTCACACGCCCTCGCTTGACACTTTGACTTTGATCAGATGTTATGAGGTGTTTTCATTTATTAGCTGCAGACCTTCGGATCTGTGACATACATTTACACTCACTTCTCAGACTTTTCTTTGTACCCATCACTCTGTCCTTCATGTTTCCTTCCTTGTGTTCCCCCCACTTCACACGCACGCACGCACGCACGCACACACATTCTCTGTCTTTTGCTCTTCTCTAGAGTCTGGATGAGTAATTGCTCAGGGCCTCGGAGAGAAGGAAGGATAGAAAAAAAAGAGAAAAAAAGAGTGTACATGTACACATCAACAGTGTATGAGAACCATCAGGAGCTAAAGGCAGTTAAAAAATGGATGGAATGTTTGTGTGTTGGTTCTGTGTGTAGAGTTTATGTGCATATGTTGTGGCTGTGAAGAGGGGGAGATAGTGTATGCAACCGAGGCACAGTGGGATCATTGATCTGCTAAAAGTGCAACGTGTGCACTGAATTAGAAGAGCACGAATGGGTCTTTGAGCTGTAAAATACTCTCACAGTAATAGCACACTCTTACACCTGCACACACAGAAGTATGCAGACATACACACAGATCTATATTTTGGTGTTACTTATACAGAACAAGTTTTTGACTGATTTCATGTCTTCTGTAATCGTGAAAAGGTGACCATGTTTATGACTTTCTTGCACTGCCTAGTATAAAGGCAAAGAATATAGATCAACCTTTTCTCCTCCTGTTTTTTTTTTTTTTTACCAACTCTGTTCAACACAATTTACTGGTTGCAGTTTAAAAAAAAAAAGCCGTGCTCCTCCTAATGGACGCAATCTGTCTAACATGCAGGTGCAATCAATATTAATTTTCTTATCACAAACCTGGGATCCATCCTATTGTTCAGCCATTCAGTCACGTGTCATGTGCTTCAGCCTGATTGTGAATGTGACATGCCAGATTAGCTTGGTAGCCACTGGGAAGATAGCAAAGCAATCAGAGCTTATCTGTGGTGCAGTGTAGCGCAGGTACTCAGCAGCAGACCAACATTATGGCTGCACTGACTTTCAAATGTAATTTTGCTAAAATGTACAATAGCCAAAAATACAGGTTTTGTAGTTTTGTGGAGTCTAGAAAGATGTACATTTACTTTACTGATGCACCTTGAAAATTATTTCCTGAACCTTGAGTGAACCCTGAAGAAGTGCACAAGATGCATTTTTCACCGCAAGTAGCTCTTGTAGATATGATTATCGAGCCAAATGTCGTAGCCCTATGATTCTCACACAACAAAACACTTGATGACCATTATAAAAATGACTATAAATTCATTTATTATCCAAATGACAGTGACAACTCCTGAAAAGAGAAAATAATGATTAGTATGGTAACCAAGGTAAGCCTCTGGAAAACAATTTTGAAACCTATTGAGCTACCATAAAGTGCACATCCCACCCAAGCCCACCTGCTGTTGACCATTAACATAATGAACTAGCCCCCATCTTCATACAAATAGCTGCTTAAAGCTTTAAAAGCGTCTGGGAGCCCTGGTGTAGTGTCTCAAACTTTCCTAAGATGATGTATTGATTGTGCCAATCAATGGGCCTAAAACGCCATAAGTGCATCTGCTATCCGTAATGGCAGCACTTAAAGAAAGAAGGATGGATGAGTGTAATTTTCACTAAACATCTTTGTTATGGAGAGAGAAGGTGGGCGGGTAGAGGAATGCCAAGCAGTGATGATTCAAAGTAGCAACACATGCAACAAAAGAGGAATATGCAAGAAAACATTGTGGAAGGCATTAAAGTTATACATGTCTCGATTAAGTGTTCTTTCCTCCTTTGTGCTTCAGTTCTCCCTTTTTAATATGTTAATGTTTCATGTGATAGTTGTACAATACTGTATGCATATGTCTGTCTGTCTGTCTGTCTGTCTGTCTGTCTGTCTGTCTGTCTGTCTGTCTGCCTGCCTGCCTGCCTGTGAGGAATGTTGGAAAAAGGGAGTTAACAGAAACCGGAGATGAGTGCAGGGACGGTGTGAGGTTATTAGTAGAAAGTGCAGAGTCTTCAACCTTAGTCCTGTAAAGATGGTCTCACTTAGCTTTTAGATATTTCACCACCTGAAACAAAGCCCCCAGTGGCATGTTTCAACTCACAAACTCATGCATGTTTTAGAGGAGTTCGCCTCTGGGGAGGATGGTGTGGGTATTGACTGGTTTAGGATTCACAGCCCACTGTAGAGCGGAAGATGGAATCAGGGTCATAGAGAGCTTTCCCAAGGCAAACTGCCAAACTCACACCCGCCATATTTCATGCTCCCTTCATGCTCCTCCCCCCTCCTTACAGTTCTAAGAAAGGGGGGATTTTCAGGGCAAAGTGCTTCTCTCCTGAGGGCAGATGTTGTATGTGTTTGACATAGTGCGACTTCCTTATTGTCCTCTTATTGATTAGACCTTTTATCTTCATTGGGAATCAATGGAAATATGAAAGGAATATCACCTCAGTGTGCTGAAGAGACAAAAGTAAGTTTCGATATGTACACACTATGTTAAGCAAGAGTAAGAGGGTTGAGACAGCTCCCCTGTTTGGATCGCAGCGACTGCAGGAGTCAAACACTTTTGATTGATGATTGCAGCTAATGAGTAGTCGAGCATATGTCACGAACACGTGACGTACTGATATTGATCCCCTCCCACTCACTCACTTAAGCTTGTGTTGACAGAATATGGATGACCTAGACACAGAGGGGAGATTATCACAGATCAGGTATCAGATTTTAGCAGCTGTTGTGTCAGTTTCCATTACATTATGTAGATTACTGTTTGCAACACATATTCCATCATAAAAAAGGAACAAATACACAGCAGGTGTTGTGGCTTGTTAGCCAACTCTGAAAGATTGATGCTTATTTTTTTCGTGTTTTGTTTCTACCAGACATTTTTGAACATTTTTGAATATAGGCCAGCTAATTTGCCTGCAGTTTTAGAGCTAACATAAAAATAAACATAAAATAATCACATTTTTTTTAATTGAACAAAAATTGTGATTTTTTTTTTTTTTTTTTAATTTTTGAAGGAAGTCCTGAAACTCTGGCTGACCTCTGTGGTCAGTAAATAGTCTAGACGTATTTAAAACTCTGTGATCCAGGGGTTAAACACAATAGGCACCCCTGACACACACCAACGCAGGACTTAGTGCAGTGTTACATCAATGATTTTCCTTCCAACAATTCAAACGATAGAGAACATCAGCTGTCGAGGTTATTCCTGCTCCTGCACGAATCCCAGATATATAATAAATTTCTGTTTTCATACATATTTTGGCTGTTATCTTAACGTTCCTTGTTTTTTTAAAAAAAAAATGCCTGAAATGCACCTTGTGCCATCAATACGTATAATAAACTGACTGTCTGTCATGAAGCAGGTCAGCAAAGTGCATTAGTCATTTGATAACAGTAGTAACACTAAATATTTATAAGGGTCAAGTGTCTCCCCTCAGGGCATGATGAGCTGGTGATGTTTGTGTGAGCCTGCTGCCCCTAATGTGGCTCCCGCACACAATTGTGTAACACATAGTGGTCCAAATGGCAATTTTAGGCCTGCACTCATGAGAGTGTAAGCACAAACACACAGACGGTGGTGACATCTGACCTCAATTTAAAGCCAGGGCCAGCCCGAGGGGAGGTGATGAGCTGAATAGGCACAGGCAGACAGACTGACTGACTGACTGACTGATACTGGACATTGGCTGCTATTGATGACACACAAAGAGCCTTGTCTCTGTCTGCCTCATCTGCCGTCTTCACAACAGAAGCATCCACAATTCTTTTCATCTTGCTTTTAGTCTCTCATTTGGTTCCAAAAGTGATTAATGTCCCAACTTCTGCTCTTCTTCATCTAGCTGGTGCCTGAATATCCACACCCACAATTTTCTTCAGCTGGCCACAAAAATTATAGGAACGGTTTCACGTTCTGTGTGAACTTAAGCTCGCACTCATTCTATGCCTATAGTGCCTCTAGCTCTAGTGCCTGCAATGCACTAAAAAT
>CAAE01014535.1:405037-438163 GCA_000180735.1 Tetraodon nigroviridis | reverse complement strand
CCCACCCCCTATTCCCTGTGACAGCTTAGTCTGTGTGAATTATCAATAATATTGGCAGCCAGTTCTATTCCCGTCGAAGCAAAGCCAGCCATAATTAGGCTGCTTTGCTGCAGAGGACAAGCCACTCAGTGGATGGGGTACATTCATTGACGGTCCCCCAGGCAACGTGGCTACTTACTGTCCTGCATGAGAGGTCTTGCCATCATTTTAAGTCCCTACCCCAGTGTCTAAAGGAAAAGCCTGGATATGTGCCTGCGCATGTGTGTAACCTCCGGTGTGACACTGAGGCTCCACCTGTATCATCATTCCTCCACTTCTGGTGTGTATTTATCAAAAAAAACAGCCTTTCCCCACTTGTACCCTGCCAAATTACAGTAGTTTGCAGAAGAGACTTTACAGTGAGTTAGTGGCCTGCTAATCCTAGCCTGAGGTGAGCTATGATGAAGATCGCTAGTGCTCTTGTCTGGACTGGCAGAGGGTGTACGGGCCGGGCAGGGACAGGCTTAGCCAGATTGCCTCTTTTGATGAGCAGGCTACCCTCACTCTTGTTATCCCACCCATGTTTCCCCCGAGCTATTCAACCTAAGCAGATGATTTTTTTTTTCCTTTTCCTTTCTTTTTCATTATCCTTCTGGACCTCCTACCTTGTCATCTGAGTCTTCGCAGGTTTACTTTTCTAATTAACTCATAGTCTGCTGGTCAATATTGACAGAGGATAATAATGTCTGAATCCTCTCCTATTGTTTTGCTGAAAGAAAACCATAAATAAAGAAACAGGGATTTTCCATTTGCACATTAATAGCACCCCTTTTTGATGCACTGGTTCAGAGAAAGCAGGTGTCTTTCAGGCTTAATGACTTTTAATTTGCTTTTAATTAACCCTTGAATCTGAGGTCATGTGCCTGCTGCCAGCTATGTGGCTCTCATTTTGAATTAACATCTGAGAAGCTTAAGCAAATGAAGGCAAACACACGACAGCTTTCCAAATTGTACAAAAGGCAACAAGTAAACTTTACCCTGAAAGATGGGACGGTCCTTTCCCTGCTGCAGATGACTGTTGTACTATTACAATTAAGGGATTTCAGGCAGTGATCTAAATAATCCCTTAACGCTATGCTAATGATCGTGACATAGGAGATCCCCCTACTGGTTAAGCGTGTTGTTAGTATGCATGGCAGGACTGTGTTAAAGCCAGGCCTGAGAATACAGTGATGGCCTTTTTATTCATGCCAGCAACAATATGGCCCCTTGAATCAGAGCTTTGCCTGTTGGCACACTCGCCTTTGCCACATCCCTGTTTGCCCTCCACACATCTCAAGGACTTTGCTGTACTGATTAGCCCTTCTGACAAAGAACATGGCTGCAGCTTTACTTGATTACACTGAATAAATCTAAAAATGTTATTCCTGACCACTGCCATTCCATTGATTATGTGAACTAGGCTGTTTATCCAGCAAATGTTATTTTTTTTATGTATCTGCATGTTTATGCTGTTTTCCTCTTCCTCTCCAGTTGTGAAAGCTCACATTTTCATTTGAAAAGAAAAAAAAAACTGTGAAAACTTCCTGTGTCACCTTCTGATACAAGCCACAGGAGAATATTCCACTTTTTTCTTTTCCTGTCTTCAACACAGCATGTTCATATTCTTAGCAGCTGCCAAGCCCTAATTAACTGGTAGGCAGACTAAAATATCAGTGTCCCTGTATATATTCCACCACTTTTTTGAATGATGGGATCTATGGCTGAGTGTTTATTTACCTGAAGTATGGATGAAGTCTACAAGATTAGTTGAGCATGTAGGCCAAATTATCAGAATAAATTCCAACAAAAATGTTCCATGGGTATTTATAGTTTAATTAGTCCCAGTTTTCCATGTAATTAGGAGTCTTTGTACATGGACAGAGAGGCATGCTGTCGATGGCGATCACTGCAGGTATTTGGATGAGGAACAACACGTAAAGAGTAAGGTTGCCGAGAAGGGAAGCGCATCACTGCCTGACACTGTGTAGATAAAACAGAGTAGTTAATAGGGATATCGGAAAACACTAGGTTTGTCCTCTTTTTCACACCTTGCGCTGCTATAATTACGGCCTCCCCTCATACTCTCTCACCCTCCTTCCTTCAAACTATGCCAAGGGCTTTTACATTCACAGTTCCCACTTCACTGCCTACTCTCTGTCACTCTCCCTATCTCCACCCTTCACACCTCCCACCAGCCGCCAATTATCAGATCTAAGTAGCTCCTGAAGAAGAAAAGAAATGAGAAAAATGAGAAGAAATTGGTAAGAGGGATTTAATAAATAAAAGGAGAAGGGATAGAGAGAGAGGATTCAGAGAGAAATAAAGGTAGGATTAAGTGTGAGAATGAGAGAAGATGGTGAATCAGCAGGAATAAACTAGATTTTGAGGATCTCATCTTTTTGAGTTTTACTACTCATGGTGATTGGTCTCGGTAACGCAAACAGATTAGTACTCACCTTTTCAGACGCAAACACACGCTTCTTTAGATTGGAATGTACTTTACTTGTAGTTACTCGTGCCTCCTACTGTCAGTTTTTTTTAGGAAAATACAAGATATTTCAAAAATGTTAGAATTTCTGTTCTTATGTCTGTTGTATAAAAATACTACTAATTTAGTTTTTAAGGTCCCACCATCCAGATTACGTTCTGCATAAACCTTTTAAATTCTATTAGTCCCTAAAAGAACTTCCAAGGGCCATTTAGAGTCCTCAGCCTCCTCTGTTTCAAACTTTAGTTCCTCGATTATGAGAGAGCCGTATAACCTCTTTACCTTTTTATCTTTACTGGTGTCCTGATCTAAACTTTAAACTCTAAACTAAATACACACATCGGGGTTAGATCATGTTAACGTTGACATACATCCTAAAAATAAGTTTGCGTAGGTCACACACAAAGCAACATGTGCAGTCATCTCAAACACTACGTATGACTCCAGAAGCAACTGATACACCCTGTGCTGTGTATGTGTAAATAAATACATAGCTGTTGAAGGAAGATCAGAAACCTAATGTGCTTATGGCGCTTGAAGCAAGCCTGGCAATAAATTGCATTTTTATTTAATTTCGTGCTTTCATATTTTCTTTCCTCCATCTTTTTTTTTTTCTGAAACGAGGCATTTGTGCTGCTGGCAAGGCTGTCATTGTGCAGTTGTGAGTTTGCACAGTGTGCGTTGGTGTGTGATGGATTTACAACGCTGATGTCCTTGTTGCAAAACAGAAATGAGAGGTGATTTATTGCAACTGTGAATGTGTGTGTACTCAGGATCTGTTTGGACAACTTTGTGAAGTTTTCATGAAATGTCACAATGACAGATGGCACAAGAGATGCTGTCTGACTTTTACTTGTGGCATCTTTCTTAGACCGTAATGAAATTTCAAGGCTGCGGTTTATTTTGTGCTGGCGTGCGTGTCCTCACTTGTCAGTGTGCTTTAACCTTGAATTTTCTTGCATGTAGAGTATGGTCATGGGGTTTTAGGGAGCTTAAAAAATTCAACATTGCAGTAGTATATGTGTCTGCGTACACTCACTATTATAGTGTGTCACTCTGCAGCTCGGAAATTTTCTTTTAAATCCAAATAACCTCTATTTAACCAACTTTTTTCAGCACATGAAATGGATTTAAATGAGGTTACATTTAGGTGACAGGCCTTCTAACACTCCACAATTTTAATTTTCAAATAAAAAAATATTCCGGTTAGGAAACATGCCTGCCCCAATTCTGCTTCTGTTTCTGTCTCCGCCTACAATTAGACTCTTCCTGTACCTCTAGTGACTTTGTAAATGATGTCTAAGCAGCGCCCCTTTCTCCACACGCATTTTCCAGTCAGTCGCTTAGCCTAACTCAATCAAGTGGCTGTTAATGAACTTCCAGCAAGTGTTATCACCCGGCTCAGCATGCACGACGCTTCAGTGCCCCCTCACACTCCGGTCCATTCATGTGTCACATGGATCAGCTTATGATCTCTCCTCTCTTGTGTTTCTTGGACGTGCTAAATGCTTTTTTGTCACTTTGTTCCTTTATTGTTTTTCTTTCCTGTTTTGCTGAGTTTAGTTTTGTGTCCTTAAGACATACCGTAAATTCCGGACTATAAGCCGCTACTTTTTTCCCAAACTCTCAACACTGCGGCTTATTCAGTGATGCGGCCAATTTATGTAATTTTTCTAACGGCCGCCAGGGGCGCTCGAGTGGAAAAGGTAAGAGTGAGACAGGTGGAATATATGTGTCGAGGAAGATGCAAGTTTAACGTAACTTCGCGCTTTGTCCATGAATAAAATTAGCATGAACAGACCCTCATCATGGAAAATGCAAGAAGAAATGCATATGACGCAGCTTTCAAGTTAAAAGCAGTCGAGCTGGCTTTCAGTGACTTTTACCGTTTTTTTTAACCAGCCCTGTTAGAGCTGTGCTACCGTATTCCTGCTGTGTTACTGCCGCGTCACAGGCACTGTTTGGAAAGAAAAGCTAAGGTATATTCTTAAAACTTTGAAAACTCTTTCTGTTTACCGTCTTTCTTTGTAAATATCTAATGTTTCAATGTGGGTACATGCGGCTTATAGACAGGTGCGGCTTATGTATGCACAAAATGTTTTTTTCTTTAAAAATGTACTGGGTGAGGCTTATAATCAGGTGCGCTCTATAGTCCGGACATTACGGTAATCAGAAAACACATTGCACTGAAGCTGCTCACAACTTAAAGACTTCAGCTTTACTCTCATCATTTTCCTCCATTCATGCATAAGCAATAAAGCCTCATCTGGTTCTCGGTCTACTTTGTTCTATCTGCATGCTTGTAATAAGAGGTTTGTATCCTTATGGGTTACATCTTACACATTAGTGGCCATAAAAGTGTCTGTCAGTAAAGTGTCAGTCTTCATGGAGTGCCCTACTGGTTTGTGACAGTTCTGTCCTTCAGCTGAGAACTACATGTAGAACGTACAAGTGTTACCTTCAGTCAGAACTCAAAAGGCCAGTGGTCACTAATTATGACTAAATGTAGCTGTTAAAGAAATCCTGTAGTTTCTTTGACATCGCATGTCATTAAACTCCCAGCGGAGAGCTCAAGTGTGAAATTGGGATTGTTTTTTACATCAGTGGAAGTGTCACAGTTCAGAGCTAGATTTGTCGGTTTATATGTTCAACTAAAATCTTGCTGTGCGTGGCTTCTTTTTTTGTCTTTTGGACCAGGGCTGTCCCCAGCTGCTGCCTGCAGACCGGATCCTGGTCCCAGTCAATGTGGTGAAGCCCATCACCCTGCGGGCGAAGAACCTGCCACAGCCGCAGTCTGGCCAGAGAGGCTACGAGTGTCTGTTGACCATCCAGGGAAATGAGCACCGAGTTCCTGCACTCCGCTTTAACAGCTCCTCTGTGCAGTGTCAGAACACATCGGTGAGCATGTTTGGAAGTGTGTTTTACTTGTCTGTGTCTATTGTGACCACTGCATAAGCAGCAGGGTAATCTTTTAAAGTGCTTCACGTTCGTTTTACACATCTGGGGTCTGCTATATTAGCTCTGCATTCTGCCGCTTGTGTGTTTTCCATAGTTTTCATAAAGAGGCTTTTGGACTTGGTAAATTATCTCTCCCTTTTTTGCACTTGTTGTCATGGTGACAGTATTTCTATGATGGGATGGAGATGAGCAGCCTACCCGTGGAGCTGACCGTCATCTGGAATGGAGATTTCACAATCGATAACCCCACCCACAACAAAGGTAGGTTAACCCTTAGAAATACACACTTACAAATTCATATCAGCTCAGTGTTACACAGTGGATTGAAACACTTACCTTACAAAGACACATATGGACACAAACCCACTAAAGCCACTGCTTTCCCGTAATTGCCCTTGGAGTTGGTCTCCATAGCAACAGGCAGATGGTGCGCTTGAGGTGCTGATTTTTTCTCGCTTAGAGTGGTTAACTTTAACACAGCCTCCTTCTTTTTTTTCTTCCTGCTGGTTTTCTCTCCTGTTATTCTCCATTCGTCTCTTCACTGTGTCCGCTCCCAACTATCACAATTCTACTTTCTTACCTGTCTAAAATATTCATTCAAGTGTTTTTCCTCTTGCTTTCTTAACAACTTTGAGAGTTTAATAATCCTACTTTTATATCTGCTAAGTACAGATAGTGGTGACAGATACTAGATCATTTATCGTTGCATGTTATCACTGGGAATATTTGTTCATGCACAGTCTGTAAAGTGTCCTTTTTTCAGCATTAGGCTCTGACTCACTTTGACCACTGGCAATTAACTGCTTTGAATGAGCCCGGCTAGCGTGATGGGATTGTTCTCTAACAAGGAAATAACAGATTTTAACCATAGGCTCTTGAAAAGCACATCAAAAGCAGAGCATACAAAGTCTATGATATATCAGCATGACACTGTGCTGTAAGGCAAAGTTTGTTGTGCGGGAACACGGCTGCATGTGAGAAAGAGCACAAAACCCATCCTTGAGCATAAATGTAAAATCAAAGAAGCAACAAAACCTAACAAAGAGAGAAGGTTAAACTGGAGATTGTAGCTCTCACATCCCCCCGCTGCTGTTTGAATGTGGAGGAGATTTGCTCCTTGATCATCATTTGATAGACAGGTCACACATGTACGCACCTCACGGCAATTAAAAATAAAATGGCTTGCGGTCTGTTGTCATGGAGATATGTTACATTTGTGATGGATGAGCAAGAATGAAACAGAATTATTAGGAATACAGGGACAGAATATAAAAGTTGACTTGGAGTAGTTGAGACATAGATGCAAATAACTCTCAAAAAGATAAATATGCACATTTTAAGAATGGACTATACTGAGTCCTTGAGGTGATCGACAGGCCCTAAGCCATAGGCACATTCAAGTTTGCATTTTACACAATATACAGAGACAAAACCACACTGGTTTACCTTGCATTTTTAACACTTGTATCATCTCTTGGTTTTCTCTTTTTCTCTCCTAGTCCACCTGTACAAGTGTGATGCCCAACGTGGAAGCTGCGGTTTGTGTCTGAAGGCGGACCCACTCTTTGGGTGTGTTTGGTGTAAAGGGGAGAACCGCTGCACCCTCAAACAACACTGCCCTCACCCAGAGAACCAGTGGCTGGAGCACAATGGCATCAACAGCAAATGTACCCACCCTCGGATCACAAAGGTGCAGCACACATGAAGTGTATTTATGACCTATTTAAAGATTGATACCTACAACATTTTTGATAACAGCCTACCTGAGAAGCTACACAGTGTGGTTTCTGTGTCACAACCTGCTGTTTCGCGTGACAGAATAGGTGATGGCATGTACACGTTTATCAAATGCGTGTTATCAAATTATATAATAATAGACTACAACCACAGTAATTATATATTTGCTGCTTTGAAATTACTATTCTCAGGCTGATTATACACTTAATACAACCTGATAGAAGGACACATTCCTCCTCATTTTTGTGGCTTATCAACAAACATCAACTTGCCAACAAGGTGTCCTTCGGCTAGATCGGTTAGTTTGATAAAGTCACCCATTGAACAACCTGGTGATTATAGGAGGGATAAAGGTTAATATGACCAAAGATACAGAGGAGAGATGGGGGGAACAATGCCCAGATGAAGGAGGAGAAAGCTTGTGTCACTCGAGGCACTACTGGGTAAGAATAGATCCCAGCCCTCCCTTTTCCTTAATGATCGATGTGATGGAAGGTCCTCTCTGCATCCTTGATCCGTAAGGGGAAGTGTTAGGACCTGGTGATAAAGGAACAGATATAAAGGGATGCATAATGCTTGGGTAAGCAACAGAGTGGGGACCCTCTCTTCTGCTGAACGGAGATGTGAGAGAAACAGGAATTAAAGCAGCCTTGACATTTTATATTGTGCATAAAAATTACTAAAAATTACATTATATTATTATTAATTATATTGACTTGTTTTTCTGAAATTTGCCTAATGATAACACACGAGATGTAGGTGATCTTTGGGATCTTCACTGACTTCACCTCCAATCATTGTTGTTAATATTTTTTTCATTCTGCAACATGAACAGAACATTGAGGAGTGGGTGTGATACTTCACTCCCTGGTGCAGTTATAGAAGAGTCGGAATCAGTTACCAGGCCCAATCATTCTATCCACTTGTGTTTGTTTTCACCCCCAGCCGTGGATTTATTCTTGGAGATGAGCCCTGTATTTCTCTTTCCATCCCTCAGGCCACAGCAGGGACATATTGCAGCCTTCTCACGTTCTCCATAAAAACTGTCAGTGGGTGAGAAGTGAGGACTTTTGCAAGATAACTGAGGATTGCATTCTAATATGTTTTGATTTAATGAATCTCCAATCAACAACATTAAAGGGAGAGATGTGCACAGAAAGCTGGAGAGAGTACAGTGATCAAGTTTTTGCCTTTGCCAAACTGCCAATTATCTTGTCAAAGTCACAAATCTAATTGCCTCATTGCTTCTCTCCCTCTTTTACTCCTCTCCAAGCTTTGTCTCCTGCCTTTTTACTCGTATTTGCTAATAAATAGACCGCCATTCCCCAAGTTTTTAATTGCACGTATTTTAGCACTAGTCCCAGGTGGCCCCTTTTTCTATTAAACAATCAGCAGGAAGCATTATTAATCAGAGACATAGAACCATGCAGTGACGATAACCCCAACATGGAATCCACACGAGTTGGTTTGTGCATGACTTGGCATGAGTTTACTTATTAGATTGGCTCCCCACTTTTAAGTCCAGAAAGTTCAATATGTTTTACTCCATTGCTTTGAGAAATAATCAGATAAGCCTGATGTGGTAGCAGCACAAGGATCATCATATTCCAACACCAAAAGCCTCCCGCTGTAAGATAGTGCACGCATATTTTCACTCTCCACTGTTCTGGGAACAGCAGTGGAGGGGCATACTGCTAACTAGGAACTAAACAGAAGTTAGGGGGTTAAAAAGCTATTGAAAGTGTGCTGCTGTCTGCTGTGTGGAGCACTAGTGTGTTCCTAACATCCATCTTTTTCGATTGGCTTGGTGGTTTGTGGACTGCCCCTACACAACCCTGGCTGGCCAAACTGTGTGTGTGACGCTGAAACCTCCTCAGTAACAATGAAAGACGATCCCAATGAGCTGAAGGCCATCCTGATTGCTGCACTGTTAAATTAAGCTTGCAAGATATATTTTTGTAGCTTCAGGGAATGCAGCTTTGTGAGCAACATTAACTTGATGCCTAAAAGTGTCATTGTCATTTATTATCTTTGAGTTGCAAAATATTTCTCCGACTGCAGCATGATGTGTATATTTTGAAATAGCAATTATTTTCCATTTTTTTAACCAAACTGTGTATTTTGAGTATGTTTGACGTTTTCTAAATCATGAGTGTGAATTTAAACTTCAACAGATCACTCCCCTGCGTGGACCTAGGGAGGGGGGCACGCTCGTAACTATCCGTGGTGAGAATCTCGGCCTGGATTTCCGAGAGATCCAGGGTAACGTGAAGGTGGCTGAGGTGGATTGTACACCCATACGGGAGGGCTACATCCCTGCTGAACAGTAAGTTGTTAGATGAGAGGAATCGCACATCATGTTAAAGACCGTCAATAACACCAAGCGTGTGTTGTCTTGCACATTAAACAATTTTTTAAAAGCTATCCTTTAGAAGTGAAAATATTCCATCAGTTCCATCTTGCGCTCATTGTGCGTGTCAGCAAAGAGGTTACATCTCAGACGTCTATATCTCTTAGCAGCACACACAATCACACATACACACCACCACCAGCCCCAGACTCATTTTTGAACATTTCATAAGGTTGCATTTAGTTGACATTTAAGTTTAATCTAGTGCCACAGCTCCTTCCAGGTGCCATCTATCAAATTATTTCAAACTAGTTTAAAGTGAGCTTATCAACTGAGCCAGTGCTTCTTATACGGAGAAAATAAGTCATGTGCAAGCACTTTCCTGCTAAACGCTGACCTAGCGGAACAGGCTGTATCGGAGGTCATAGTCAGTGAATGGATAAAGACACCTCGCCTTTCTTCCACAAGTTTGGTCAGTATTTGATATGCAAAGATGTTGTCAAATAATGCTCCTCTTTGTTAAGGTTTTAATAAAATTGTTTTGCATGGTTGTTTCCAGGATTGTGTGTGAGATGGGGAAAGCAGAGAAGAGCCAGTACACCGGGAATGTGCAGGTCTGTGTCGGTGTTGGGGAGTGCAGGCCAGAGTTCATGGCAAAGTCATCAAAGTACTATTACTTTGTGGTAAGTCTGCTTTGACTGTCTTATACAAGCACACAAAAGCTCAACACTCAGCATTCACCTTGCACGTGTAAGATGTGTGAGACGTACATTACCTGGCAGCTACTGATGCGCAAAAAATGAAAAGACACCATAGATCATAAAAAAAAACAATTCTCCATCATGCTTTGTTCCTTCAGCTCTTGCTCTGCATGAAATTAATCAGCAGCAGTCACACTCACAAGTGCATGCTAAAATAAATTTGCAGTTGTTACCATTATGTCTTCATTTTATGCAGCAATATCATTTTTACTGCCATTCATTAATGGGAATGTGCTGAGGTTTATTTCTCAATGAGCTCCCTGTGCAGAATTATATTATGATGGGTCTAGATGGTCACGCCAACACGGCAGGGCTGAAGATGAGATTATAAGAAGGCCAGATGGACTGAAGCTGGGCGTACGTCATGTCTATTGAACAGAGTACCACGTCAGATCTTTAGTTTGACAGATTTTTATCCCAGTGCTGTGCTGCCACTGTGAATTTTGGTGCAGATTTACTTTTTTTTAACAACCATCACAGAATCACAGAACAGATTCAGAATAAAAATGTTCAGCCTGGCACATTTTCCCACTTCATATCATGCTTGATTTCACACCCTGATTGACTTTTGACCTCCAGATCCCAAGAATCATTAATTTGAAGCCTAGCCGAGGTCCAGTCTCTGGCGGAACCATCGTCAACATTACTGGTAGTCATCTGGATGCTGGGAGCAACGTGTCAGTCATGTTCAAGGACCAACCCTGCACATATCTGAGGTGGGCTGTGAAACACACCACAGCTGATAAAACCAGAAACACTTAAACGCTTAAATAAATGCAGTCGTAATCAAACTGCTGCCATTTGTGAGAACATTCTCCTGAGGTATTACTCTTGAAGAAAGATACTGGAGACTGAGTGGTGTGTGATTTTAATTATTCTATTCACTCCATTTAATCAAGACAAATAGTAAGTGTGCGTTTTTAATGTATTGAACAGCAGGAATTAATGGGGGAGCCTATAGTTGTAGTCAACATTGAACACAGCTCAGTGCACAATGACGTTTAATCGTATAATTAATCACCACTATATTAGTGGTTTTTGATCATTAATCTTTCAAGAACAAAGACAAACACTCAATGGATTGTTCCTGAAAGCAAAAACTGTTTAATAAAATTTGTAAAAGGAATCTGCATTTAGCACAATAATAGGCACAAACTAAATGTTTTATTGTTCTGCCGCTACATTAGGAGGGGTGGTCAGTGGCTCACCTGCAGGACCCATGCATCTTTGCACGGCTACGGGAACGTTTCTGTGTCTGTGAGCATAGACAAGGCTCATCTCCAGAAAGACCTGCGCTTTGAGTATGTGGAGGATCCCACCATCACCAAGATTGAACCAGAGTGGAGCATCTACAGGTGAGTAAACCCATCATAATACTCATCTATCAAAGCCATGCAGTTTTTAAAAAATCCTAGTTAAAGAGTTTAAACATTTCAAAGGTTTGCACATGTGCAGAGAGTGAAACATCATCACTATCTATCACAATTGTCTAAATCGACCTTGTGACTACGTCTCTCTGTTTCAGTGGTCATACAGCAGTGACAGTGACGGGAACTAACCTGGACATCATTCAGACTCCTCTCATCAGAGCCAAATATAACAACCACGAGACCCTCAATGTAAATAACTCGTTTTATCTGCTCTTGCTTAGATTAGAGGATTATTGTGCTTCAATATGATGAGTTGATAATACAAATACCTTAACAAATCTACACCACATTGGAAAAGGTTTAGGTGACTTTTGGTTAATGCTGAAGTGCTGCATTATTTCATATTTACCAGATTTTGTTAGAGCGTTACAGAAATATCACTGTGGACTAGTCAAAGCCGTACCCCCTTTTCAGACCTAATAACTAAATTAATGAATATGAGTGTAATTCACTTCTTCCAGAGACGGACTGAACCCCCGTGTCAGTTTTAGGTAAATGGGTCAAGAACAAAAAGAGACCAGGGTGATGACATCAACAGATTGCACTTAAATTAATCGAGAATGATGTCATTCCTCTCTATGACTTTGTAACAGAGGAGACTTAAAAAGACAGACTTTGGTCCTTATCAAGTTCGTTACCCTTTAGTCACCCTTAGAACAGAAGCGATAAAGCTCTACAAGGCTCCCTGTGATCTGACTGGCTGAAGAAGGGGGTGAACAAAAGGCAGTAATGCTATCCTCATGGTTCATTTGAGCATGATTCCCACAGGTCCAACATCTGTGCACGCGACCTTAAATGACCTACTGCACTTTTGCCTTCTTCGGGTTAAAGAGCAGAGGGTTGCGAAATATTTTGCAGCATTTTTTCACGTCATTACAGGATAGATATGTTGATGTCCGAGACCTTTGTTGAAGTTGTTGTTCAAGGAGCCAATTACAGAGACCGACAGCCCGTCTGTCACACACGTACAGTTCCTGTCACACGGACAGAGACAGTAGGAGCTCCACGACAGGGGTTACTGTGAAAATGTGAAAAGTGCATGAAAAGATAAAAATGTGTCTAAAAAAGACCTTTTCTGGTGGTTGATTTGTCAGCTACCTGACAGATGGAGAGATTTGAAGATGTTGGAGTTTACATATCGATGCGCGAGTGACATAAGTCAAAGCCTCTGTATTTTATATATCTAGATCATGGAGGCTGAAAACCATTTTGCATGTTGCAAATGAAAACTAACATGTAACAATGTGGAGCCATGTCAATAAATATAAACGTGGGCTAATGCGTGGTCCATGAAGGTTTTCAGTTAGCTGTAGTTTCTACTGCAGCAACACAACTAAAGCCTACTTTAGTAAAAAAAAAAAAAAAAAATCAGTTCATTAAATTGAAAAGCATCTGTCATTCCTAAAATCTTTCTTTTCTGTCTGTCTTCTTCCAGCTGTGTCAGGTGCTCAGCCCAACATCCATGCTCTGCCAAGCCCCGGAGCTGCCCATCAGTCTGGCTCGGCAGCAGGAGGTGCTCGAGAAACCTGATGAATTTGGCTTTAAACTGGACGACGTGCAGTCCTTGATGGCCCTCAACAACACCAACTTTATCTATTACCCAAATCCTGAGTTTGAGCTTCTCAGTGTGACTGGAGTTCTGGAGCTTAAACCTGGATCACCAATTATACTGAAGGTAGGGCACACCAGAATTTATTGGTTATTTTATTGAGTCTAAAGATATGCAGCATCTTAAAGGTCAATACTGTTTGCATAATTATCTGCAGGGGGCGGAACTTTCTCCCACCTACCAGTAGTGGAAATGGGAGGCTGAACTACACAGTTCTGATTGGTGAGAAGCCCTGCATGCTAACAGTGTCAGAAACCCAGCTGCTCTGTGAATCACCCAACCTGACAGGTCGACACAAGGTTCTGGTGAGTGCTCCAGGGTGAGAGAGAGAGAGAGAGTGGGAGAGATAGAAACATGCACAAACACACAGTGCATGTTGAAGACAGACAGATCTGCACATCGATTGGCAGACAGATGAGCATTCCTCCTGTTGAGTTTTACTTATCAGTCACTACACCTCTAATTCAATCAGCTGTATGGTTCCTGTTACTGCCCACAGACACACAAAAGACCAACAAATAAGCTTCCAATGGGAAGTTTTAAGCCACACTAAACACAATATAGCTTCCATTTGTGGTTTTTAGAGCAACCACTTCAAATAAAAAGCTTTATGTTACTACCTAAATCCAGCATCACTGAGAAAGGATGGGTTAATTCCTGCAGAACAGGAAATGCACGATTAAATCAACATGGCATATTTCAGATTTGACTTTTTGTTTTTGCCACAAGCTTTTAAAAAGCATTGAGTAATTAGAACATTTATCAACATGGAGCAATTATAACCCGCCTCTGTCTTTCACCATTACAAGGCGCGAGTGGGCGGCATTGAATTTTCCGCCTGGTGTGGTTCACATCACGTCCGACAGCCCCCTCAGTAGCACTGCAATTATCAGCATCGCTGCGGCAGGCGCCATGCTCATCCTCGTCATTGTGGTGGTGCTCATTGCGTATAAGCGCAAGTCTCGAGAGAGCGACCTGACCTTGAAGAGGCTGCAGATGCAGATGGACAACCTCGAGTCGCGCGTGGCTCTGGAGTGCAAAGAGGGTGAGAGGTTGTTTTCTGCATTTGGCAGAAAAAGATTTGTAAAAAAAAAATCTGCTTTTTTTTTTTACACCATAAATCTATTGTGATAAAATAACTGTGGATCCTTTTCATCCATCAGCGTTTGCGGAGCTTCAGACAGACATTCACGAGCTGACCAGTGATCTAGATGGTGCTGGAATCCCCTTCTTGGACTATAGGACCTACACCATGAGGGTCCTCTTTCCAGGAATTGAGGAACATCCAGTACTAAGAGATCTTGAGGTATGATGGGTTTACATGATTATTTCACTGCACAAACAATTTTTTTGAAAGCTGAAAATATACCACTAATCTATAGTCTGTGTTTAATAAGCATCGCAAACCAATTGGCTTTATATGTGAAGACAGTATTAGCCAAAATAGCAAACAAATTCACAATGTGCTAGGTCACAGTACATGGAACTGATATCAGTGTTGTCCGGAATGCTTCTGACAGCTGAAATCAGTGCTTTTTAAAAACAAGTAAAAGCAACCCTCAGATCAGGAGCTTGGTCTCATTAATACCTGAAACGACACGAGACGCTGCAACGTTTTCTCCCTGCACCTCAAAAACAAATTAAAAGTCAATCAGAGAGAGAAAAGCAAATGAAAAAAATGAAGTCATTTATCCCCAGTGGTGACATTGACAGACAGCCTTAATTGAGCAGGTCGTCTTGTTCCATTAAGAGAATGATGGACCCCATTTCATTGCCCTCAGGGTTGGCCACTCTATCCCTGATGAGAATTTCCTACTAATAAGCGGTATTAATTATGCTTTAATTGGTATAAGTGTTGAACTGTATGAAGAGTATAAAGTGGAAGAGGAGGCAGATGAAAAAAGCAGCCGGCCTGTCTTGAGCAGATGATGACTGCTTAATTGTTATTGATGTGTCATGTTTGTGGCTGTGGGCTGTAGGTAGTTCGAAATAGCAGAGGAGAGATGTGTGGGTTTGCTGAAACACTGGGATGTTCTCAGCTCAGTAATGAAATTACAGTCAGTCGTGTCAGCTTTATAAAGCCAGAGTTGACATTTTATTTGTTCTTGGCAGTCAAAATTGCTTCTCTTCAAACTAGAAATTAACTTTGTGGTTCAGTTTGATTTGACGCCCGTTATTATTTTACTGCTTAAAAAATACATCCATTTGTTAGAACTTCCCACATCCTTTGTGACTTTTCTTATTCTCCCCATATTTTAAGTGCCTTCAACCCATAGACTTTAATAATTCTGTCCAAATTCTGGGCAGTAATTTGCCCAATTATGTATATATGTAAATTTCATCAAAGGTCAAATCCTGACGTACGAGTGCTCTGTAACGCTGCACACATCTCGTCAGTTGGTATGAAATTAGACGGGCAACTTAACAACAGCTCCCAGCAGATTACCGTGGTTTCCTTCAGGAAAGGTAAAAAGGAGGAACATATGCTTTTTGACAGCTGCATTGGGCACAAAGAGAGTCAGTCTCATCACAAGTGCTCTTGACAGATAAAAACAGTAATTTCAATAGATGCTATTTATGGGGGAAAGTGGAGGAATCACGCAGCAAGTGACTGGTATAAATGGTGCAGGGGCAATCTGGGCTCAGATGAGAGGAATTCACATGGCTGCGTTTGTTTTTACCTCCATTAGTGTGGAACACCGCACCATCAAAGTAATGAGCATTACAGCTTGAGGCAGAGCATTTTCCTGTCTTCTTTTCCCCTCAAACTTCTGACTTAACTAAGCTGAAAAATTTTACCTTGAACTTTCAATTCAAGCCTTTATTAGTTTAGGTTTCTCCTCAATGTTTTTTTGCGGTTCCCGTTTTCTCACAGGTCCCAGGTTATCGCCAGGAGCAGGTCGAGAAGGGGCTCAAGCTTTTTGGCCAACTCATAAACAACAAGGTTTACCTGCTGTGTTTTATTCG
Organism: Tetraodon nigroviridis; assembly: GCA_000180735.1. Taxonomy (NCBI): domain Eukaryota; kingdom Metazoa; phylum Chordata; class Actinopteri; order Tetraodontiformes; family Tetraodontidae; genus Tetraodon; species Tetraodon nigroviridis. The sequence continues at coordinate 421,842 of CAAE01014535.1, read as the reverse complement.
TACCCTGGAGGCCCAGCGGGGGTTCTCCATGAGGGACCGCGGCAACGTGGCCTCACTCATCATGACAGTGCTGCAGAGCAAGTTGGAGTACGCCACCGACGTCCTGAAGCACCTGCTGTCTGACCTCATAGATCGCAACCTTGAGAGCAAGAACCATCCCAAGTTACTGCTCCGCAGGTGAGACCTTTATGTGTAAGAATATCGAAATTGTTATAGCCAGAACAAAAGGCACAATTACAGAAAATTTCCTTTCAGTCCCGTGTGTCTGCGACCTTGGGTTTTTTGGCTCTGTCTTTGAGCAGCACGAGCCTGTACTGCCAAGCGCACCATTAGCGAAATAATTATGATTCATTAACAAAGAATCCAATTTCCAAATGAAAAGGAGGGAAAAAAACATTCATTCATGCAAAGGAAAGATGATTGCAAGTGTTCGCATTGTATCACAGTCACGCTCCTCCCTACAATTTGCTGTCAAAGCCTTAACTACAGATACTTGAACGCTACATGCGACTCTGATTCCTGCCTGTGGGGTTTTCTTAATATGATTATTGCTATTTGGTACACAGGCTTCCTTACAGATGCCGTGTTATGGTGTGTATATTTGATTCTATACATAAATGCAGAAACAGTATTATTTTTCCTTAAGCTTTTTAAGTCTTGACTCCCTCAGATGATTTGACAGGCAAGACAAGTTAATTGGCGTGTCTAATTACAATTATTTTGCTAATTTTTATTCACCCTCTAGCTAAAGGTTCCTAAAGACAAACAAATAACCAGTGTACATTCAAGGCGGGTGGAACTGAGGTTCATGGTGCCATCTACACATAAGCTTCCACGAGGCTGATCTGGCTCCGCTTGGTGATGCACAGAAATTGTTTTCTAAGGAGGAGATGTGGTTAAGCACAGCCAGAGCTCAGCCATTAAACAATCAAGTTTTTATCTTCTGGCAGAAGAAACAACTTAAGAGAGGTTGTTCACCGCAGAGACGAGAAGAAAATAAGACAGTTGAATCGAGTTAACTACCGAGGCGGAATGATGTGAGATCAGTTTATTGATCAGCAGCATGCTGAATGTGCCGTATTCAGGTGTTACTAAAACACGTCAACACCAACTTGCAGTTTCCTTTCATCTCTCTCCATCCCTCCTTCCTTGTCACTGACAAAGAAGGAGGTGGAGAATGTGGAGAAAGCGCCAAAGCGAGGAGGGCACATGTTTACAACAGAGCCCACGCTTAGTTGATTGCCCGTTTGTCAAACACAGATTGTGATGACCGCTGATCAGACCGTCTTCATCTCATTCTTTCTCCTCGGATGCGCTCATTAGTCCTTCAGCATCCCAGCATGCATTTCCGATGTGATGAGCGAGCTATGCTGCCTCGCAGTGTGGGCTGAACGTCGTGTCCTTGGATAGGGACTGAAAATAGCCCAGATAGAGACATCGGGCAGCAGTGATGAAGCTTTTTATTGTCTTGGAGGGACAGCACTCCTACCTCTTTGCCTCTGACTTTGTCATTTTTTTTCCCATTTTTGTTATTCTTCTTCGTTCACTCTCCACTGGGTTTTCTACAGGTTTTTTTTTGTTTTAGCCACACCATCACATGTCTTTTCCCAATCTATATTCCAAGCTCTTTTTCACTCATCCTGTTTGCTTGATTGCTAAATCAATGCCTAAAGTGCGTGAGCAGGGTGTCACTGGCACAGCATCAGAGCATGGCTACCCATTGCCTCCTCTTCCAAGAAACATGCACGCGTACGTGCATGTCGTGTCTTTTTTCGTCCCACTCTGCACAAACACACATCCTTCCATCTGTCTCATCTCAACCTGTGCTGAAGCACAACCACCAGGCAAGCTAACTGTCAAGAGACTTCCAGAACCATCTGTCGCAATCCCCTCTTTAACTCTACTCTCACCCTTCTCTTTTACATCATGCAGAGTTCAGCAACTTTTTATAGCTTTGATTGCAGTCAATAGATCAGTCTTTTTATAAACTCATACCATGTTTGCATGCTGATCACAACAGCTTGGTCCCACAGAAAACCTGAAGGAGCCTGGTTTTTACATATGTTGCCCCACAGATACAGTTAGATGGTTCCGGCTTTCAATACCACATTAAACACAGAATCAACCTCAGTGTTCTGTCAATTCTAAGTCAGTAATTATGGAAGTCAGTGGTGCCGGTTCCACTCTGTGCTACATCATACTCATCCCTCTGGCCCTTTAAGCTAACTACCACCAGTGTGACTGTGGCAGCATGCAACGGCGCACTTCACAACGATGACCCACAGTCCTGAGCAGCACCTCAGCGGACTCTGAGAAAAGATTACTTGATGGTTAGATCCGACAGTACAGAGCTCAATTTTATCCCCGTTCCCAGTAGAGTGTGCTGTGATCAAGAATGAGCATAAGCAAACTGGTGGTGTCATGCCAAGACTTCTTATTACTGCTAGGCTGGCACCCATCACCAAAGGCAGACACACACACAGTCAACACTAGCTGGCACACGTGATAATTTTGGAATATGTACGCAGTGGGACTAATTTGTGCTTTTTGTATGCTGTCCTTAAAATGGGCATACTTGTCCACTCACACAGGCACACAAAAATGTTGTTGGATCTAATGAAAAGGGGGGAAAAAAGAAAGGTAGACCACGCCAAGACATTTGTTCCTATTCTTTTGTTTTCTTTGGCTTTTTCTCTTTCTTCCGCGTTCTCCTCCTCCTTTTTCAGTGCGCCTTTCATCTGTTTGATAGATGGGCTACATTTGTAGCCATCGAGAGGGATTTGGAAGTGTGTGTGTGATTACAGGATCCAGAATGGGCACAGCCAGCAGGAGGGGGGAAGACTGCAAGGACACATGAAAGAAAAGATGAAACGTGACCCCGTTGACCCTGAGATCTGTGGATGGAAGGAGGGCAGGAGGGGCGGCAAAATGAAAGCATGGGCACAGCGAGAGGCAGGAAGTTAATCCCCCCAGGTGTTGTGCCAGCATTGGCAGGGGGTACCAGGCTGACCCTCTGGCACAGTGGACACCATGTCCCCCCCCTCGTTCCTCAGTATGGAGCTTTTTAAAAAGGCTGTTGAGAAAGGTGGGGGCTGCAGATGGCAAAAAAAGTAAGGGAAAAATACGCCCCCACACAATGGCCTCTAATCCTAAAATATTGATGCTTACGTTAGTTGCTCACCAAAGATGGGAGGGAGGGGTCTGTGAATTTAAGGTGTTTTGACAGATTAGTCCCACACCCCTGCTGCTGGTCAAGAAGGTTGCTGTCAAAGGATATCTGATCCTCGCCTCTCCGCTTTCTTCCCTCGCCACCACTGTTGTTATTGTGTATGCACATTAGCCATTCACATGGGATCAATCACACTGCTGGCCCTGGTCAACACAAATTCACCCACCCACACACACACACACACACCATTTTACCACAATCAGTGGAGCATAGATGCAAGACGGAGAAAAAAAAAGAAATGTATTCATTCACTTTCTATTGTAGGCAGATCGGGTGTTAGTCCACTGAGTAAGCGAGGGAGCGCTTGATAATGAGGCCAGTGTTATTACTGCGCCGTTTCGGCCCCTAACGACATCAATCCACCGGGATCAAATAAAGGCTTTTAATTGCTTTGCCTCATATTAAACTCCCCGCCGCTGTAGATGAGCTGCCCTTGGCATGCCTGAGCATAAAAGCCATCTGAATGGCCTTCGTATAGCACGAGCAGAGGCTCCCTCTCAATTGTCTTTGTGACTATATTTGTAGAACAAAAGCGTCTTCATTACTCCCAGAGATAATGTTTAGCAAAGTATTTGACGATCTTTTCAATATTTATGTTAGTAATATGAGCAAGGAGATCACATGTTCTTTTATATGCTCTGTGTGTGTTTGCAGGACAGAGTCTGTGGCTGAGAAAATGCTAACAAACTGGTTCACGTTTCTCCTCTACAAATTTCTGAAGGTAACTGACATTTTTGTTTTTAACCATACAAAACTTTTTCATTATAATTTTTACTGTTTTATTGGGTCAGAGTTGGGTTCTCAATCTGTTGCAAAGGATTTAAAGGGGGTTAAAAAGTTTTATCCATTTAAACTCAGACTCAAGCCTGTTGTTTTCATACATATATTTTTTAAATACTTGGATATTCTCATCGTCTGACCAAGTGAACTCTGCCGACGTTATGGTGCAGAAAGGCTTCACTCTTCTTTGTCCCTCTTCAATCCTCTTTCCAGGAGTGTGCAGGTGAACCACTCTTTTCCCTCTTCTGTGCCATCAAGCAGCAGATGGAAAAAGGCCCTATTGACTCCATCACAGGAGAGGCGCGCTACTCACTCAGTGAGGACAAGCTCATCAGGCAACAGATTGACTACAAGACGCTGGTAAGCGGGATCATCTGTATGGGTTCAAGTGCCGGAGGAGGGCTGGATATGATTTAAGAGACAAAGATAAAAAAAAGGGTCATTGTGGGTCACTGGTCATAAGATGAATTATGGCACTTTTAAGATGTCATTGTCACGCTTGACATGTGAGTAATGACCTCACTTCCTGGTCAGACTGTTGCTGCCAAGGAAAGATATACATGCACTTGCAGAAACTGTCTTCTTTCAACCTACCCTCCCCCGTTTTTAATATATTAATTGCATATTTATACTCTAATTCAGCTTTACAGCAGAATCAGGACGAACTCCTACTATTTAAAAGCTTTATGGATAAATTTAGTAAAAAGTCGTGACAGCCTGCTCCCATATTTGAAATATGTTTTTGTATCTATCTTTCATTATTGGATTTCTATTGTATTTCTTCCAGCACCTTGAGGGGGTACGGACCGAGCTGAAGAATATTAGAGTGTTATAATTAGCTGGTGTACTACTCATCAATTCTGCTAACATGCTGCATCTCTTTTGAGGCTCTGAGAGAAGAACCGTTTCCCCGATGAATCTCCAACAATGCTCACACAAACCCTTCGGCAATCACAAAATTATTTCAGTTCCATTGAGTATGAGTCCGTGGTGCAATCATCATTAACATGAACAGCAACCAGCCTCTGCCAAGAGTTTACAGTGTGTGCAGAGGATGTAAGACAGAATTAAACCTTTAACAGGGTTATTCTGGAGACTGATTTTGCCCCACTGGTGTATGTTTCTGTAACAGGTGGTGAACTGTATCCATCCAGAGAATGAGAAAAGCCCAGAGATCCAGGTAAAGGTCCTCAACTGCGACACTATCAGCCAAGTGAAAGAGAAAATTTTGGACGCCATCTACAAGAACATTCCTCACTCTCACCGCCTGAAGGCCTCCGACATGGACCTGGGTACAAATTCACACACGCAGTTTAACCAAAATAAACAGGACTGTTTAACTTTTGGCCATTTATGTCAGCGACATTTCAGACAGAAGCTTCTGCTGCTCCCTGACGTCCCCGTGCTGTCTCATAACACAGCTGGGTTCTGGAAGAGAGCAGACTCAACAGTAGCAGCCATTTATCATTTTGTTTTCTCTAGTTTCCGTTCAAATTCACCAAACTTCCTAAAGTCCGACAAGCTTTTTGTGCAACCCCAAGAGATGTGAGTCCTCACCCGTCTCTGTGATTGGTCTCTGCCCTCCCTGATGTTTGATCTTCACAACTCACGACTGCCTGAGTCAAATGAGCTGATGCTTGTTTGGTGATGTCTGATATCTGGTTATTTTGAGAGGTTTCTCTCAGTAATGCTGTCACATGTTTTCCTGTAGAGGGCTCGGTCAGCCTGCATCCACAAACAGGAGCACAGCAACATGATATAAGATGGTTTATTTGGTAAAACAGAATGCGCTGCTTCTCTACCACACATTGTGCTTTTTTTGGTTTAATATTTCCAGATAGATTTTTGAACTCCCTCATCGTGTGTTCATAAGCATATTTATAACCAACCCCTGATCTAAGATGAGCTGAGCGCATGCTGTGGGGAATCCGCCTGTGTGATCACTAAGCAAATAGATTGGTTTAGCCTTTTGACAACATTCTTGGATAAAATTGTTTTATGCCCCCCTCTGGGTGGGACGGGTTCTTCCATTATTGTTCATTGCATGAGGGAATAGGAAATTGGGAGTTAGTCGGCCCTTCAGTCTGTCTCTCTGTGATTATAAGATTTCAGGAAATGCAAGCTCACTAGAGAGCACATGGAAGGACTGCAGGCAGCACGGACCGAGGGAGGAGAATTTGCTTTTTCTATACCCTTGTTGTCATTTTAAACACTTTATGCGTACACAGTAAATAAAAATATCCAAGTCATCAGGATTTTTGACATAAACACAACATGCACAAGTATAATATCTGATAAAGGTAATGGAATTGTGGCAGACCTCTCTTCAGGAGGATTGTCCATCATTTGATCTGTAATCACCTGCAGGGGTTTAGAAGATGGAAGTGAACAAAGAAGGTTTTCTACAGCATCATGTTCTATGTTGTAAATTTGTGTCAGGAATCTCTGAGAAGAGCTTTCAGCCTTTCCCTTTAAATTCTCCAAAAGTATTTCCCTGTTTGACTGTGTCTAAAATCTACATTTTTTTCCTCCTGGCAGAGACCACTGTTTTGTTTTTCTTTTTCTTCCTTATTACCTGTTATTAATTTCCATTTGTTTGCTCAGCCTTATCCGGAGACCAACTCTCATTTGCATCTTTATAGGAAGATGCACTGTATGGAGAGAATCTTTTTATTTCCTGCAGATTCTTTCTAATACAATTCTGGTTGGTCCTCCAAAGACAGGCCTCATCACACACTACAGTGATTGCTGTTTTGTTTTCCCGTTTGTGATCAGAATGGGAGATGACAGTGGTTGATGCATGTGGGAAGCACAGCTTGGAGGCACAGACGCAGTAATATATTCATAAAGCCCATGGAGTCTACCAGAAGAAAAGAGGAATCATCTGTTTTCCTCCAAGATGGTTTTTCCTTTTTCACTTGGATAATGGTGTTGCACTATTATGGGATCTTTGAAAGCTTTTGGTGTCTTTTGTGCTGAGGTTGTGCAGATGTGCCAGGTCTGGGCTGTTTTACATTCATAGACACAGATGTGTATTCATGGTAGGGTGTCAATTACAAATCCATTAGGTGTTTTTTTTCTTTATAGCAATCATCTTAGACATATTTTATATCTATAATGTGCTTCTTTATCACAGTCTAATTTTTATGATGTTTTTATATGATGTTTTTGGCTGAAATGAATCGTAGCAGATGACTGGTGCTCGGGTCATCAAAACGAGCAGTTCTTCCCGTCTGCTTGTCACCCGTAAGGTTAATCGAGGAAGTGGGAGTATTACGTTAATTGCATGGACGTCCTTTTTTGATTGCAGAGTGGCGTCAGGGTCGAGGACAGCGCATGATCCTGCAAGACGAGGATATCACCACAAAGATTGAAGCAGACTGGAAGAGATTGAACATGCTGTCCCATTATCAGGTACAACCATATAAATCTCAACTGAAAATTTCTTTTTTATAAGAAGCCAAAGCACAAAATTCTAATAAAGGATGTGTGGGATGAGTTAGAAGAAATGTCCGCCCCTCGATCTACTGAAAAAATGTCAGCAGACAGAAAAAAAAACCTTGACTCAACTCAGAGGGATCTGCAGTACTAACCGTTTCCACTATATTTTTATTAATCTCATTTCCCTCTGATGTGGTGGTTTGATATGAAAAAGATGAATGCATAACCCCATATTTTTTGACAAATAAAATATGATTGCATCCCAAAAACTAATCAATTATCATTCGATGCACAATCTACTGCATCACTGATGGCGGCCCAGATGTGTCTGCTGTGGGAGGTCCTCCAGATGTATAAGTGAATACTAGCTGTCCTGTTTGAAGACAACATGATGGGCCAGACATGCTCAATAGAATCGCATGCTCTGCTATAAACTAAATAAAGTTTAATATGTCAAAAAGTCCTCAACCCACCCTTTCTTCAGCTATGATATGACAGTTTTTAGATTACAAACCCAATTTTTTTTTTTTTTCTAGGACCCAAAAAAAAAAACCCCTCTGTATTTGATGTTTTTGTCTCAGTTTTAAAAGACAGTTGTTTCTGGCTCCACTCTTTCGGGGACTTCAGGCTCTGCCTTTAGCCTTTATCCTCCCTGCAAATGTTATTTCTCTAAATTCCATTCTTCCTTTTCATTATGGTCCATTGTGCTTCGCTCGTTCTTATATCCCTCCACCATGTTAAGAGCAGCTATCAGGGACCACACTTAAGGGTGCTGGCAAGTTGGGGGCGGGGGCATCACACAAGGGAATAACACGATCTTCCCTGTGGGCCTCCTGCTTACAATAATATAAACATATTATGCATAAGGAGCTGATTGAGTGACTGCGTGAAATAATGATACAATCTTAATAAAGCCTCACCACACATTCACCCCCTCTCTTTCTCTCCCTCTCTCGTTCTCTTTCTCTTACACACACACACACACACACACACTCAAGCAAAAAGGCCCCTGGATCTAGATCCCCCTTCTACCCACCCACACTATGATAGAGATCGCTTCAATTAATCCTGCCCTACCCCACAGCACCAGCAGCCAGATTATGCAGAAAAGTTTTTTCAATATGTGTGTCTGCACGCGTGTGTAGCAGAGAGAGTGTGTGCTTGTGTATTGTGTTAATTGAATCTTGTTGAATGTGAAGGCAAGGCTGACTCCTTTTTTGGACAGAGAGCAATACAGATACACACTGAGATTTCCACACAGAATTTACACACACACACACACACACACACACACACACACAAACATACATATACACACTCTACCCTGGAGGAAAGATATTATTGAATCAAGACAGTGGGATATCTCCTCTCATGCAGAACCCTCCTACTTGTCAATTACCTTGTGCATGTGTGGGCTTAATGGAGCGCGCAAGGGTTATAAGATACTGTGTTGATCTACATGAAAGTAGAGTAAATGGAGGGGACCATGAAAAATGACACAGACCCAGTGATCTGCAGGGTTTTGATTGGTTGTGTAAGAAATTTACACACATCTAAATACATTTGGTCCAGCGGCCTGTGTTTCTGCCTCTCATTTCCATAAAAATTGCGTGTCTGTGCTTTCAGGTGCCTGATAATGCAGTGATGGCTCTGGTTCCAAAGCAAGTCACAGCTTACAATTCAGTGAACAACTCAACCGTTTCTAGAACCTCAGCAAGTAAATATGGTAAGCAGCGGTATCTGTGGCATGTCAGAGCCACTTTGTTGCTTTCATTAGCCTAGATTTTACATTTGTGAATTCACGTGAATCTGAAAATGTCGCGGTTAGAATGGAATAGTGTTTTATTTATCCCACAATGGGGTAATTGCACTGTTCCAGTAGCATAATGTAAAAAATATAAACATATATTGTTGGTAAAGTTGGTAAAGTGGGGGTTGATTGGTGATGTGGTTTCACCAGACACAACTTGGACAGAATTGGAGCGGTGGCAAGGATTTGAATTTTACAAACAAGAGACCACATGGACAATCTCTTTTTTTTTTGTTGGGCCTCTCTAGACAAAAGGTCCGTCTGCTGCGCGTCCCCTTGAACCTGAAAAACCATCGCTTTGCTGCTGATCAAAGGACTCAGCACGTCAGTAGCCACAAACACTTCAGACGCATCAAATAGGACGCCACCTTATTAGCTTCGCCTCATCTCTGCTTCTGAATTAGACAGGATAGGACAAGGTGGTAGGTGCAGTGGCAAATGGAGAAGGAACAGCAAGAATATCCCCTCTGTACAATTTCTTTAGGGACTGGCATCAAACACAAGCGTAAGCCTGCGCGCAGCCGGCCAGGCACTCGAAGGACTTTGAAGTCTTTCTGAATACGATCGTCCTAAAGAAGGAGCAAAGCAGGAATGGAATCTAAGAGATTTGAAAAGAAAAAACGCTAATATCATGAAAGGAAAAACCTCAGGATTTGACGTGACGTTTTCAGAAATAACATTGCCCGTCATAATTATTAGATTTCGGCCCCTCACACTTGGTAGCTAATATCTCCAGCCTGCTTTTACTTTCTCCTCCTGCTTTTATGGAGAGATTGATTTTTTGTTGCAGAGTTTGGATTTCTGGGCCTCTTTCTAAAGCGTGCCTACTGATCAATTTTTTTCACACTGTGCTAAACAATCACTGAGCCGTGTGTTTGGAAATGTCATCACCACTCTAGCCATTGGGTGGGCCGTACATATTTCATCTCCCCTGACACATGTTCGATTTTGTGTCAGCTGTCGATGCCCCATCTCGTCCGCGGGACAAGGAAACATTAAAATTAAGCACTTGCACTTTCTTAAAGTTTCATCTCAGATTTCACAAAACTGCAAATTAGGAACCACTAGAAATTGGTACAGTCTAGCATTCTTGGACTTTTAGTGATATTTTAGAGAAAAGAGGGGGGTTTTTCCTCCATTTGTTCTTCCCCGACTGTTTGTGTGATGATGTTTTTCAGTGGATGGCAGAGATGAAATCCTGGTGATGTGCATTGCTTTCATCTAGAACAAATCAATGTTTTGATATTTTCTGGTGATCTGGTTTCTGGACTGACTGACTCATGTCGCGTGCTCACAGAGAACATGATCAAATATTCAGGAAGCCCGGACAGCCTGCGCTCTCGCACCCCTATGATCACTCCTGACCTGGAGAGCGGCGTCAAGGTTTGGCATCTGGTGAAGAACCACGAACATGGGGATCAGAAGGAGGGCGATCGGGGCAGCAAGATGGTGTCAGAGATCTACCTGACACGACTTCTGGCTACCAAGGTGAGCCATCCAAATATGCATTTAATTCATGACTTCTCAGTGGGACTTGAGTCATCCTGGTGACCTCACCCGAAGTAATTCATTCAATTCAAGAGAGATCTTATCTGAAGATCTTGATTGCTGCACGTGCACCATCACAAACACACAAACCTCAATATTCATACCTCCTTTCTCTTAGTCATTGTAGTGAAATGATTATTCAGATGTATTCTTCTATTCCTTCAGTTAATAAAAGAAATGTTTTGTTTTTTTCCCCTTTTTACTGCATTAGCATTAGCATGGCAGAAAAAAGGCAAAAAAGAAAAGACCCACAGAATCAGACGTTGTTGTATATTACAGCAAATGTACGGAAATGGCGGCAGAAGGAGTCTGTCTGACTGCCTTTCTCCCTGAAAGAGATTTTAATTAGCCGGATGTAAGTAATTCTGCCATTCTAGAGGATCTGTCATTTTATTCTCATAATTGCCACGAGATGCAGGGAGTTTTTTAGAGATAGTTAAAGCAAAAGCAGACTGCAGAATGTTGAGTTAGATTGCAGAGTGTTCATCCTCAGTCCACTTTTGTTGAACAGTTTACATAGAGAAGATCAACTGTGTTCTGTGTATGTACTGTAAACACACATTGGCAGCAGGCTGATACAGAATGCCGTACAAAGTCAACATATCAGTTGGACAGAAGTACTGGGGGACTAAATCACTCCTGGATGCTTTATAATAATGAGAAGACCATGTGTGGAAAAGTCTGAATATCACACCCAGCATCCTATAATTATTTCATCAACAGTGCACTTGTGTGAACAAAAGCTATAGCAGGAATTTAGAGGGAAGAATGGATGAGTGGTGTCAACATGACTGACTCTGGCCTCTCTCACACCTACATCTAAGTCAGCAAGTCCCATTTTTCTGCCATCAGGACGTGAGCGGAGAGAGCGGAGAAGTGGCTTTCCTTTTGCAGACAGCACGCCGTCTTTCCAGATGAATTGTTTTTTGTCAAATTACTAGTTTATCTTGGCCGGCCATCTCTCTCTGTGAGAAATGATTACGCAGACAGGAAGTGCAATTGACTGCATTTGGCTCTCACCTTGGCAGTAAATACCTCTCCCCGGCAACGCCACTGACGTCTCTCATATTAGCTCCATCAGTGTCACAATGACTGAGAGTGGGCACCGAGTGCTCTCGTGTGTGTGTGTGTGTGTATGTGTGTGTGTGTGTGGAGTGTAAAGAAAAGAGGGAAATGCTCCCTTTTTTGTCCTCACTTTTAAAAGCACCCTTGCACCTATTTCCTCCTTTTCTCTTTCCATCGTTATTATTCGCCTTCTACTTTTCAGTGTTGAGTCAGACGCCATCACAACAACCAGATGAAACATTGTGTTTACAGAGTGACATAATGACAGGTTAGATGAGGAGTGTGGTGGGGGGGTTTTAATTGTGTGGCAGCTTTCCGTCAGAGCGGGAGCCCAGTTGACACTGCTGTGACTGTGTTCTTTTTGAGGTAGCAAACATGGCAGAATCCAGTCTGGACGCTTACATACAGTAACATACAGTTGACCCTGGATTTCACTATCAGCATAGATGGACGTGTGTGCAGGTGAGACCAAGCAGGCTGCTGCTCTGAAGACACGTAAGCTTGAGGAAGAGATTCCATCTTCATAGGGAAATGATAAGCTGTCAGGAATGTGGGCCACATTAGAATGATGTGATCGTCAGACTAACAGGGATTCTCTCTTGCCATTCTCTGCAACCTCTCTCGACTCTGTCATTCGGTCACCCGCTCCAGCCCAAATTGGATTTTTATTTGCTGGTGCCTGTACACACCTCATCTGCTGCACTCAATGGCCTCTTCTACTGATAAGAAACCTCTGTCGTTTCATTTCCATCTCCCACTCTGGCCTTTTCTCGTGCATCCTACCAGCTTATTCTTTACAAGAGGATTAAATTCTCTCGCTCTCTGTCTTTCCTAGTTTCGCCTCCTCTTTCTCAAAGTTGCCAATATTAAATCAAATTAGGGTCAGTGGTGCAGCGTGGGAGTTAATCCAGAAACACAAAGAAGCTTAGGAGATGTGCCTCCTGTTCCCCGATTTTATTAAAAGTCAGCTGTGAAATAAAAATTTCCTCCAACAAAGCCCAAGGTAGATTTATGGGTCAAGCCTTATAAAAATAATCAAATCAACATAGAGATATTAGCAAGAGGCTACATGCACTATTCAAACGTACACAGATCATAAACTGTAAGAAAGATCACAACTCGGTCCTGCCCTCTGCTGTGGGCTTGCGTCCTGTGTGGGTCCTGATCCTGCCGTCAGCGCGGTTCCTTGCTCAGTAAAATGTTTGCAATGTTAAGGCCTAAAGGGGTCTATTTTTGATCTCCTCTCCTTTAGGGCACGTTGCAGAAGTTTGTGGACGATCTCTTTGAGACCATCTTCAGCACAGCACATCGAGGCAGCGCCCTGCCACTGGCCATCAAATACATGTTTGACTTCTTGGACGAGCAGGCCGACAAACACAACATCCACGACCCTCATGTCCGACACACATGGAAGAGCAACTGGTGAGGCAAACGTCTGAAATGTGCATAAAAACACAGAGTCAGTGGGTGTTTTTTATGCTTCATTCAGTTCTTTATGGGCGCAAACTGAATTTTGTGGTTTGAGCCACCCACATCTGTGACTTTTGTTTTATTCAAGCCACTGCACACATCATCAGTCCATTCTGGCATGTTTTACATAGCATCACCCTGCCAGTGCCAAGCTTCACCACACGCCTCTTCCCCTCCTAATATCCATTAACCACAGGGGCACATAATCTTCATTAAAACCAACCACAAGGGGCTAATCCAATTGGCTGCCAAGACTCTATTATCAGGGATAACTGGGCCAAAAAATCCTGTCACTTTGGAAATCTCCATAGTAACAAAAAGAATGCTCCCAGGTGGAGAAAGTGACTCTACTGATTAATTTAGACCACAGTGACCTCTGTGAGCTCACCTTAGGAAGTTGGTGCTGGTTCCATAAGCAACAGTGGCCAAACATGTGGGAGAGGAGAGTAAAAGGGTCCAAATTGGGAAGTTAAGCCAGTGGGAGTTAAACACACCTTAATATCTCATTAGCCTCCGGCCTCTGCCAAGATCCCAGCATGCATCACTCAGCCCAGCGCCAAGAACCTTAGAGGGGAGGGTAAAATTAATGAATATACAAAAAAATTAAGAATGGAAGATTATTTACTTTGTACAATGCTTCTAAGTTTGCTCAATTCCTCTGAAGTATTGGTCCGTTTGTAGAGTTTTAGGTGTGTGCCCCTCTAAGATCATGGTGCCTTGCTCTTACATTTGCTCTAATAAAACAGGCTCAAACCAAAGGGTTGTAAGTAGTAACGCATCAAACCACATGATAAAACACCCAGCTCACACACAAGTTGGTGTTGATGTCAGTTATCTGCCCTGTGTGACACCAGCACATCTTTGTGCCTCTGTGTGTGTGTCACTATCGTACACACTGTATCTCTGACTTTACTTAGAGCCTCTACGTGTCAGGGTGACGTCATTTGCATTATCTAATGCAGACTCAAATAATACACATCTCAAAGCACAGGGCAGCTGGGACAGGCTTTCAGCAATCAAGGAGGCACAGCAGCGGTGTTAATACCCCTTTGATTCCCCATCTGATCCCACCAGATTCCCTGCTTACACATATGAGGCTATAATGTATTTTATCTTACTGAGTCCAAATCCTCTAGTTTGTACATGTGAAAGGACTTTTGGCTGAAGGTGAAGCTTTACATGATTGTATTTTAGATACTCCCGACCACCTGCCACACAGAAATGGTACAGAATTAAACTGAATATCCACTGCAGTGATTTTGACTTGCTGAGTAAGTTAAGTGAACTGAGAAAAAGTAGTTTTCATGTTTTTTAAAAATCTACCCGAGCTCCTAAACTGCAACACAGATAAAACGGCTGTGTATCTATTCAGTTTCACCTAAACAAGGACAGCAAATAAACAGACTTGTACATTTTTATTATTTTGGACAGACCTATTTGCACAAAAAAAGTAATATGAATGTGTTGATGGGTCTCCTCCAGTGAGCACCCCAGGATGCTGCGGAAAAAAATGAGAAGCAGACACAACCTGGCTTTAAAGATAAAGGCTTTATTGAATTGAGTACACACATCAGCAACAGCCGGGTGTGTGTACCAGCTTTGCAATGACAATGAGTCTGCTCCCCCCCCCAGGTGCCCAGGTCTACTGCCTAACAACAGCAAATACAAAAAAATAGCAGTTCAGCTGGACTGTTGAGTTATTTATACTCTTTGATTCTCTGTTAGAAAGCTTTAAAATGAATGAAAAACAGACAATAAAGTTCATGGGATGGGTTTGCATATTGTTAACGAGTTACAGTTTAATACCTTAAAAACTGCAGAAAAGGTAATTTTAGTTATTCCATTTAAAAAAAAGTTTATCCTCTCCCCTTTCCCAGCCTACCTCTGCGGTTCTGGGTGAACGTGATCAAGAACAGAGCAGCATCACCGACGCCTGCCTGTCCGTGGTGGCGCAGACCTTCATGGACTCCTGCTCCACGTCTGAGCACCGGCTGGGCAAAGACTCTCCGTCCAACAAGCTGCTTTATGCCAAGGACATCCCCAGCTACAAAAGCTGGGTGGAAAGGTAAGCAGACAACACACTGAACAGGCGGCTGAGCACGAGTGTGTGGAGAGGGTCATGTTTACAAGTGGATAAACAGAAAAGATCTGTTTTATTTCAAAAGACACACGCAGCACTAATCTAAGGGCCATTTAACACAACCACCTTTGGGTGGGGAATAGATGAGTGTCCACCGGGGGTTCTGATCCGTGGCACCAAGGGTGCAAACAAAGCTAAAGGGAAAGGAATGGTTGCAAACTCCAGGAGTCGGTAGATGTCAGCAACCATTTAAAATCAGATCGTTTGTTAATCTGGTTAGTCAGCAGGATCCAGCAGGCTTCCTTAATGCATATTTTAACCTGATTCACTCATTTTATAAGAAAGGAAACCAAAGGAAACAAAAGTCTGTGTGAGTGAGGGACATGTGCAACTGCTCTAACGCGCTCTTTTGTTTTTGCTTTACTCGGTGTGGTTGCCTAGAGGAGCATGGGTGTGGTCATGTGGTGCAAGACCAGTGGCTTAATGGTTAGAGCAGGTGCTTGGTATACCTGTCTCACTGCAGGAATTGTGGGTTCGATTCCAGTGTTGCTTTTAAATTTTCATCATGTGGTTTTTCTTTTATCCGCACCCAGTTCTTGATATTGGAGCAAACATTGTGAATTCGATTGTGAATTTGAGCAATTTCTTTAAATAAATGTCAAATGTTTGTTACTAAGAGGCACATGTGCTTGGAGTAGTGGTGACAGGGTGGTTAAGACAATTGCTAAAGATGGCACTCACTCACAGTCAGCTTTGGTTTTGGTTTATCATCATGTGGTTGCTGTCAACTGCACCTGGGCCTCCACGCTGAAACTGGGGATTCAGGTATCAAACAAGTTGTTTGTTTAGGTATGAACTGGTAATGTGATTGCGAAAGGAGCATGTGCAAGATTGCGCTTCTAACAAGATCAAATGATGATGTTTAAAATGTCTAGAATATTTGGTGGGGGAAAGTTAAAAAAAGACCAATAATTCCCTGTGTGTAGCTAGCCGCACTTTGTGTTTGAATTTCTTTTTTTTTTTAAATTCGCATTGCAAAAAGGAAAGACAAATACGCCCGGAGAACAGGTCCGCTCAGCAGTCCTGGTAGTACGGTGGCTAGAGCGCAGGGCGCTGGTGATGAGGTCGTGGGTTCGAATCCCGGGCTGCACATTTTGCAGACGACCATCCAAAAACGAAAGATAAATACGCCCGGAGCCCAGGCTCCCTCAACTCCCCCGCGGCGAAGTGGTCAGAGCGAACGCGTAGCGTAAGACGCCGGCGGTGCAGACACTGGTTCGATTCCTGCACGGGACCGCGGTACGGGGTGAAGGGAGGGGGCCGTGTCCCCTCCCGAGGTTTCGGAGAGTGGAAGGCGGGGGTTTTCAGGAAAAAAGCCGTAA